>JARFIZ010000394.1:0-600000 GCA_036325965.1 Sinopyrophorus schimmeli
GACAAGTTTTAAGATCGCGTATTACAAAAATGGTGTAACAACCCCTAAGTCTGAACTATTCTAATTAGGATGATCTTGACTGTGGTGTCCTGGGAAGATCTGCGCTGAAGAGTTCCTTGGTCCATCCTTGGTCCTCATGCCTGTCCATTGGTGTAGAAGCACCCACAAAAAATAGAAACACAGTTTATTTAAAAAATAAAAGTCTTTTACAAGGGAAGGAAGAACGTAATTTTTTTTTAAAGTAAAACTTTGTTTTTTTGGCGATTTTAAGAATTTTGAGTTAGGACCGGATTCTGGCGTATTAAGGCCTAATACATTCGAGAATAAAATAGTTCCGGGCGCTTCTTAAAAATAAAAAAGTTAGAGCGTTTTAAAAGTTTTGTTTTAAGGCAAAATTTAATTTTTCAAAAGAGCGAAAATTTTTAGCTTAGAGCGAGAGCGCCAGAAAATAACACCGGCTATAGTTACCAGGGGTACGTAGGAACGTCCCCTCGGAATATAAAGCAATTCTATTTTTTTCATTATTTGCCCAAAATACATGGGTTTTAACCCATGTTTTTTCAAAATTGAAAACGTTTTTCCAAAGCTCTGGAATAGCACGCTAATGGTTTCTTAGGCCTATCCGAAGGCAAAAAGGCTGCCAAATCCGAATTTGTATAGTTTTTAAAAATCCGTCCACAAATAACGGCGCTACAATTTTTTTAAAGTTCAAAATAGTGCAAAAAAGGGGCCCTAAAATTGCAATTTTTAACATTCGAAAAATTTACGTTGCATCTTGTACATATTTTACATGTATCTTATGTAAAAAAGTCCCAGAATACCGAATCCGTCCCGCTTTTAATGATTGCATCGAAAATAACGGCGCTACGATTTTTTTTGTAAATCAAGGGGGTACTTTTTTCGATTTACTAATTTCATCGAAAATTTTAAGTTTAGAGCGAGAGCGCCAGAAAATAACACCGGTTATAGTTACCAGGGGTACGTAGGAACGTCCCCTCGCAATATAAAGCAATTCTATTTTTTTCATTATTTGCCCAAAATACATGGGTTTTAACCCATGTTTTTTCAAAATTGAAAACGTTTTTCCAAAGCTCTGGAATAGCACGCTAATGGTTTCTTATGCCTATCCGAAAGCAAAAAGGCTGCCAAATCCGAATTTGTATAGTTTTTAAAAATCCGTCCACAAATAACGGCGCTACAATTATTTTAAAGTTCAAAATAGTGCAAAAAAGGGGCCCTAAAATTGCAATTTTTAACATTCGAAAAATTTACGTTGCATCTTGTACATATTTTACATGTATCTTATGTAAAAAAGTCCCAGAATACCGAATCCGTCCCGCTTTTAATGATTGCATCGAAAATAACGGCGCTACGATTTTTTTTGTAAATCAAGGGGGTACTTTTTTCGATTTACTAATTTCATCGAAAATTTTAAGTTTAGAGCGAGAGCGCCAGAAAATAACACCGGTTATAGTTACCAGGGTACGTAGGAACGTCCCTCGCAATATAAAGCAATTCTATTTTTTTCATTATTTGCCCAAAATACATGGGTTTTAACCCATGTTTTTTCAAAATTGAAAACGTTTTTCCAAAGCTCTGGAATAGCACGCTAATGGTTTCTTAGGCCTATCCGAAAGCAAAAAGGCTGCCAAATCCGAATTTGTATAGTTTTTAAAAATCCGTCCACAAATAACGGCGCTACAATTATTTTAAAGTTCAAAATAGTGCAAAAAAGGGGCCCTAAAATTGCAAGTTTTAACATTCGAAAAATTTACGTTGCATCTTGTACATATTTTCCATGTATCTTATGTAAAAAAGTCCCAGAATACCGAATCCGTCTCGCTTTTAATGATTGCATCGAAAATAACGGCGCTACGATTTTTTTTGTAAATCAAGGGGGTACTTTTTTCGATTTACTAATTTCATCGAAAATTTTAAGTTTAGAGCGAGAGCGCCAGAAAATAACACCGGTTATAGTTACCAGGGGTACGTAGGAACGTCCCCTCGCAATATAAAGCAATTCTATTTTTTTCATTATTTGCCCAAAATACATGGGTTTTAACCCATGTTTTTTCAAAATTGAAAACGTTTTTCCAAAGCTCTGGAATAGCACGCTAATGGTTTCTTAGGCCTATCCGAAAGCAAAAAGGCTGCCAAATCCGAATTTGTATAGTTTTTAAAAATCCGTCCACAAATAACGGCGCTACAATTTTTTTAAAGTTCAAAATAGTGCAAAAAGGGCCCTAAAATTGCAATTTTAACATTCGAAAAATTTACGTTGCATCTTGTACATATTTTCCATGTATCTTATGTAAAAAGTCCCAGAATACCGAATCCGTCTCGCTTTTAATGATTGCATCGAAAATAACGGCGCTACGATTTTTTGTAAATCAAGGGTACTTTTTCGATTTACTAATTTCATCGAAAATTTTAAGTTTAGAGCGAGAGCGCCAGAAAATAACACCGGTTATAGTTACCAGGGGTACGTAGGAACGTCCCCTCGCAATATAAAGCAATTCTATTTTTTTCATTATTTGCCCAAAATACATGGGTTTTAACCCATGTTTTTTCAAAATTGAAAACGTTTTTCCAAAGCTCTGGAATAGCACGCTAATGGTTTCTTAGGCCTATCCGAAAGCAAAAAGGCTGCCAAATCCGAATTTGTATAGTTTTTAAAAATCCGTCCACAAATAACGGCGCTACAATTATTTTAAAGTTCAAAATAGTGCAAAAAAGGGGCCCTAAAATTGCAAGTTTTAACATTCGAAAAATTTACGTTGCATCTTGTACATATTTTCCATGTATCTTATGTAAAAAAGTCCCAGAATACCGAATCCGTCTCGCTTTTAATGATTGCATCGAAAATAACGGCGCTACGATTTTTTTTGTAAATCAAGGGGGTACTTTTTTCGATTTACTAATTTCATCGAAAATTTTAAGTTTAGAGCGAGAGCGCCAGAAAATAACACCGGTTATAGTTACCAGGGGGACGTAGGAACGTCCCTCGCAATATAAAGCAATTCTATTTTTTTCATTATTTGCCCAAAATACATGGGTTTTAACCCATGTTTTTTCAAAATTGAAAACGTTTTTCTAAAGCTCTGGAATAACACGCTAATGGTTTCTTAGGCCTATCCGAAGGCAAAAAGGCTGCCAAATCGGAATTTGTATAGTTTTTAAAAGCCGTCCACAAATAACGGCGCTACAATTTTTTTAAAGTTCAAAATAGTGCAAAAAAGGGGCCCTAAAATTGCAATTTTTAACATTCGAAAAATTTACGTTGCATCTTGTACATATTTTATATGTATCTTATGTAAAAAAGTCCCAGAATACCGAATCCGTCTCGCTTTTAATGATTGCATCGAAAATAACGGCGCTACGATTTTTTTTGTAAATCAAGGGGGTACTTTTTTCGATTTACTAATTTCATCGAAAATTTTAAGTTTAGAGCGAGAGCGCCAGAAAATAACACCGGTTATAGTTACCAGGGTACGTAGGAACGTCCCTCGCAATATAAAGCAATTCTATTTTTTTCATTATTTGCCCAAAATACATGGGTTTTAACCCATGTTTTTTCAAAATTGAAAACGTTTTTCCAAAGCTCTGGAATAGCACGCTAATGGTTTCTTAGGCCTATCCGAAAGCAAAAAGGCTGCCAAATCCGAATTTGTATAGTTTTAAAAATCCGTCCACAAATAACGGCGCTACAATTTTTTTAAAGTTCAAAATAGTGCAAAAAAGGGGCCCTAAAATTGCAATTTTTAACATTCGAAAAATTTACGTTGCATCTTGTACATATTTTCCATGTATCTTATGTAAAAAAGTCCCAGAATACCGAATCCGTCTCGCTTTTAATGATTGCATCGAAAATAACGGCGCTACGATTTTTTTTGTAAATCAAGGGGGTACTTTTTTCGATTTACTAATTTCATCGAAAATTTTAAGTTTAGAGCGAGAGCGCCAGAAAATAACACCGGTTATAGTTACCAGGGTACGTAGGAACGTCCCTCGCAATATAAAGCAATTCTATTTTTTTCATTATTTGCCCAAAATACATGGGTTTTAACCCATGTTTTTTCAAAATTGAAAACGTTTTTCCAAAGCTCTGGAATAGCACGCTAATGGTTTCTTAGGCCTATCCGAAAGCAAAAGGCTGCCAAATCCGAATTTGTATAGTTTTTTAAAAAACCGTCCACAAATAACGGCGCTACAATTTTTTAAAGTTCAAAATAGTGCAAAAAGGGGCCCTAAAATTGCAATTTTAACATTCGAAAAATTTACGTTGCATCTTGTACATATTTTCCATGTATCTTATGTAAAAAAGTCCCAGAATACCGAATCCGTCTCGCTTTTAATGATTGCATCGAAAATAACGGCGCTACGATTTTTTTTGTAAATCAAGGGGGTACTTTTTTCGATTTACTAATTTCATCGAAAATTTTAAGTTTAGAGCGAGAGCGCCAGAAAATAACACCGGTTATAGTTACCAGGGTACGTAGGAACGTCCCCTCGCAATATAAAGCAATTCTATTTTTTTCATTATTTGCCCAAAATACATGGGTTTTAACCCATGTTTTTTCAAAATTGAAAACGTTTTTCCAAAGCTCTGGAATAGCACGCTAATGGTTTCTTAGGCCTATCCGAAAGCAAAAGGCTGCCAAATCCGAATTTGTATAGTTTTAAAAATCCGTCCACAAATAACGGCGCTACAATTTTTTAAAGTTCAAAATAGTGCAAAAAGGGGCCCTAAAATTGCAATTTTTAACATTCGAAAATTTACGTTGCATCTTGTACATATTTTCCATGTATCTTATGTAAAAAAGTCCCAGAATACCGAATCCGTCTCGCTTTTAATGATTGCATCGAAAATAACGGCGCTACGATTTTTTTTGTAAATCAAGGGGTACTTTTTTCGATTTACTAATTTCATCGAAAATTTTAAGTTTAGAGCGAGAGCGCCAGAAAATAACACCGGTTATAGTTACCAGGGTACGTAGGAACGTCCCTCGCAATATAAAGCAATTCTATTTTTTCATTATTTGCCCAAAATACATGGGTTTTAACCCATGTTTTTTCAAAATTGAAAACGTTTTTCCAAAGCTCTGGAATAGCACGCTAATGGTTTCTTAGGCCTATCCGAAAGCAAAAGGGCTGCCAAATCCGAATTTGTATAGTTTTTAAAAATCCGTCCACAAATAACGGCGCTACAATTTTTTTAAAGTTCAAAATAGTGCAAAAAGGGGCCCTAAAATTGCAATTTTAACATTCGAAAAATTTACGTTGCATCTTGTACATATTTTACATGTATCTTATGTAAAAAAGTCCCAGAATACCGAATCCGTCTCGCTTTTAATGATTGCATCGGAAATAACGGCGCTACGATTTTTTTTGTAAATCAAGGGGGTACTTTTTTCGATTTACTAATTTCATCAAAAATTTTAAGTTTAGAGCGAGAGCGCCAGAAAATAACACCGGTTATAGTTACCAGGGTACGT
The DNA here is from genome assembly GCA_036325965.1 of Sinopyrophorus schimmeli. Classification (NCBI taxonomy): domain Eukaryota; kingdom Metazoa; phylum Arthropoda; class Insecta; order Coleoptera; family Elateridae; genus Sinopyrophorus; species Sinopyrophorus schimmeli. Next base: position 5,496 of record JARFIZ010000394.1, read on the forward strand.
AGGAACGTCCCCTCGCAATATAAAGCAATTCTATTTTTTTCATTATTTGCCCAAAATACATGGGTTTTAACCCATGTTTTTTCAAAATTGAAAACGTTTTTCCAAAGCTCTGGAATAGCACGCTAATGGTTTCTTAGGCCTATCCGAAGGCCAAAAGGCTGCCAAATCCGAATTTGTATAGTTTTAAAATCCGTCCACAAATAACGGCGCTACAATTTTTTTAAAGTTCAAAATAGTGCAAAAAAGGGGCCCTAAAATTGCAATTTTTAACATTCGAAAAATTTACGTTGCATCTTGTACATATTTTACATGTATCTTATGTAAAAAAGTCCCAGAATACCGAATCCGTCTCGCTTTTAATGATTGCATCGAAAATAACGGCGCTACGATTTTTTTTGTAAATCAAGAGGGTACTTTTTTCGATTTACTAATTTCATCGAAAATTTTAAGTTTAGAGCGAGAGCGCCAGAAAATAACACCGGTTATAGTTACCAGGGGTACGTAGGAACGTCCCCTCGCAATATAAAGCAATTCTATTTTTTCATTATTTGCCCAAAATACATGGGTTTTAACCCATGTTTTTCAAAATTGAAAACGTTTTCCAAAGCTCTGGAATAGCACGCTAATGGTTTCTTAGGCCTATCCGAAGCAAAAGGCTGCCAAATCCGAATTTGTATAGTTTTTAAAAATCCGTCCACAAATAACGGCGCTACAATTTTTTAAAGTTCAAAATAGTGCAAAAGGGGCCCTAAAATTGCAATTTTAACATTCGAAAAATTTACGTTGCATCTTGTACATATTTTCCATGTATCTTATGTAAAAAGTCCCAGAATACCGAATCCGTCTCGCTTTTAATGATTGCATCGAAAATAACGGCGCTACGATTTTTTGTAAATCAAGGGGTACTTTTTCGATTTACTAATTTCATCGAAAATTTTAAGTTTAGAGCGAGAGCGCCAGAAAATAACACCGGTTATAGTTACCAGGGTACGTAGGAACGTCCCCTCGCAATATAAAGCAATTCTATTTTTTCATTATTTGCCCAAAATACATGGGTTTTAACCCATGTTTTTCAAAATTGAAAACGTTTTTCCAAAGCTCTGGAATAGCACGCTAATGGTTTCTTCCAAAAAAGCAATTCATTTTTATTTTTCCAAAATCAGGTTTACCATAACGGCGCTACAATTATTTTAAAGTTCAAAATAGTGCAAAAGGGGCCCTAAAATTGCAATTTTAACATTCGAAAAATTTACGTTGCATCTTGTACATATTTTCCATGTATCTTATGTAAAAAAGTCCCAGAATACCGAATCCGTCTCGCTTTTAATGATTGCATCAAAAATAACGGCGCTACGATTTTTTTTGTAAATCAAAGGGTACTTTTTCGATTTACTAATTTCATCGAAAATTTTAAGTTTAGAGCGAGAGCGCCAGAAAATAACACCGGTTATAGTTACCAGGGTACGTAGGAACGTCCCCTCGCAATATAAAGCAATTCTATTTTTTTCATTATTTGCCCAAAATACATGGGTTAAAACCCATGTTTTTTCAAAATTGAAAACGTTTTTCCAAAGCTCTGGAATAGCACGCTAATGGTTTCTTAGGCCTATCCGAAGCAAAAGGCTGCCAAATCCGAATTTGTATAGTTTTTAAAATCCGTCCACAAATAACGGCGCTACAATTTTTTAAAGTTCAAAATAGTGCAAAAGGGGCCCTAAAATTGCAATTTTTAACATTCGAAAAAATTTTCGTTGCATCTTGTACATATTTTCCATGTATCTTATGTAAAAAAGTCCCAGAATACCGAATCCGTCTCGCTTTTAATGATTGCATCGAAAATAACGGCGCTACGATTTTTTTTGTAAATCAAGGGGGTACTTTTTTCGATTTACTAATTTCATCGAAAATTTTAAGTTTAGAGCGAGAGCGCCAGAAAATAACACCGGTTATAGTTACCAGGGGTACGTAGGAACGTCCCCTCGCAATATAAAGCAATTCTATTTTTTTCATTATTTGCCCAAAATACATGGGTTTTAACCCATGTTTTTTCAAAATTGAAAACGTTTTTCCAAAGCTCTGGAATAGCACGCTAATGGTTTCTTATGCCTATCCGAAAGCAAAAAGGCTGCCAAATCCGAATTTGTATAGTTTTTAAAAATCCGTCCACAAATAACGGCGCTACAATTTTTTTAAAGTTCAAAATAGTGCAAAAAAGGGGCCCTAAAATTGCAATTTTTAACATTCGAAAAATTTACGTTGCATCTTGTACATATTTTCCATGTATCTTATGTAAAAAAGTCCCAGAATACCGAATCCGTCTCGCTTTTAATGATTGCATCGAAAATAACGGCGCTACGATTTTTTTTGTAAATCAAGAGGGTACTTTTTTCGATTTACTAATTTCATCGAAAATTTTAAGTTTAGAGCGAGAGCGCCAGAAAATAACACCGGTTATAGTTACCAGGGGTACGTAGGAACGTCCCCTCGCAATATAAAGCAATTCTATTTTTTTCATTATTTGCCCAAAATACATGGGTTTTAACCCATGTTTTTTCAAAATTGAAAACGTTTTTCCAAAGCTCTGGAATAGCACGCTAATGGTTTCTTAGGCCTATCCGAAAGCAAAAAGGCTGCCAAATCCGAATTTGTATAGTTTTTAAAATCCGTCCACAAATAACGGCGCTACAATTTTTTAAAGTTCAAAATAGTGCAAAAAGGGCCCTAAAATTGCAATTTTAACATTCGAAAATTTACGTTGCATCTTGTACATATTTTCCATGTATCTTATGTAAAAAAGTCCCAGAATACCGAATCCGTCTCGCTTTTAATGATTGCATCGAAAATAACGGCGCTACGATTTTTTTTGTAAATCAAGGGGGTACTTTTTTCGATTTACTAATTTCATCGAAAATTTTAAGTTTAGAGCGAGAGCGCCAGAAAATAACACCGGTTATAGTTACCAGGGGTACGTAGGAACGTCCCCTCGCAATATAAAGCAATTCTATTTTTTTCATTATTTGCCCAAAATACATGGGTTTTAACCCATGTTTTTTCAAAATTGAAAACGTTTTTCCAAAGCTCTGGAATAGCACGCTAATGGTTTCTTAGGCCTATCCGAAAGCAAAAAGGCTGCCAAATCCGAATTTGTATAGTTTTTAAAAATCCGTCCACAAATAACGGCGCTACAATTTTTTAAAGTTCAAAATAGTGCAAAAAAGGGGCCCTAAAATTGCAAGTTTTAACATTCGAAAAATTTACGTTGCATCTTGTACATATTTTCCATGTATCTTATGTAAAAAAGTCCCAGAATACCGAATCCGTCTCGCTTTTAATGATTGCATCGAAAATAACGGCGCTACGATTTTTTTTGTAAATCAAGGGGTACTTTTTCGATTTACTAATTTCATCGAAAATTTTAGTTTAGAGCGAGAGCGCCAGAAAATAACACCGGTTATAGTTACCAGGGGTACGTAGGAACGTCCCTCGCAATATAAAGCAATTCTATTTTTTCATTATTTGCCCAAAATACATGGGTTTTAACCCATGTTTTTCAAAATTGAAAACGTTTTTCCAAAGCTCTGGAATAGCACGCTAATGGTTTCTTAGGCCTATCCGAAGCAAAAGGCTGCCAAATCCGAATTTGTATAGTTTTTAAAATCCGTCCACAAATAACGGCGCTACAATTTTTTAAAGTTCAAAATAGTGCAAAAAGGGCCCTAAAATTGCAATTTTAACATTCGAAAAATTTACGTTGCACCTTGTACATATTTTACATGTATCTTATGTAAAAAAGTCCCAGAATACCGAATCCGTCTCGCTTTTAATGATTGCATCGAAAATAACGGCGCTACGATTTTTTTTGTAAATCAAGGGGGTACTTTTTTCGATTTACTAATTTCATCGAAAATTTTAAGTTTAGAGCGAGAGCGCCAGAAAATAACACCGGTTATAGTTACCAGGGGTACGTAGGAACGTCCCCTCGCAATATAAAGCAATTCTATTTTTTTCATTATTTGCCCAAAATACATGGGTTTTAACCCATGTTTTTTCAAAATTGAAAACGTTTTTCCAAAGCTCTGGAATAGCACGCTAATGGTTTCTTAGGCCTATCCGAAGGCAAAAAGGCTGCCAAATCCGAATTTGTATAGTTTTTAAAAATCCGTCCACAAATAACGGCGCTACAATTTTTTTAAAGTTCAAAATAGTGCAAAAAAGGGGCCCTAAAATTGCAATTTTTAACATTCGAAAAATTTACGTTGCATCTTGTACATATTTTACATGTATCTTATGTAAAAAAGTCCCAGAATACCGAATCCGTCTCGCTTTTAATGATTGCATCGAAAATAACGGCGCTACGATTTTTTTTGTAAATCAAGGGGGTACTTTTTTCGATTTACTAATTTCATCGAAAATTTTAAGTTTAGAGCGAGAGCGCCAGAAAATAACACCGGCTATAGTTACCAGGGGTACGTAGGAACGTCCCCTCGCAATATAAAGCAATTCTATTTTTTTCATTATTTGCCCAAAATACATGGGTTTTAACCCATGTTTTTTCAAAATTGAAAACGTTTTTCCAAAGCTCTGGAATAGCACGCTAATGGTTTCTTAGGCCTATCCGAAGGCAAAAAGGCTGCCAAATCCGAATTTGTATAGTTTTTAAAAATCCGTCCACAAATAACGGCGCTACAATTTTTTTAAAGTTCAAAATAGTGCAAAAAAGGGGCCCTAAAATTGCAATTTTTAACATTCGAAAATTTACGTTGCATCTTGTACATATTTTCCATGTATCTTATGTAAAAAAGTCCCAGAATACCGAATCCGTCTCGCTTTTAATGATTGCATCGAAAATAACGGCGCTACGATTTTTTTTGTAAATCAAGGGGGTACTTTTTTCGATTTACTAATTTCATCGAAAATTTTAAGTTTAGAGCGAGAGCGCCAGAAAATAACACCGGCTATAGTTACCAGGGGTACGTAGGAACGTCCCCTCGCAATATAAAGCAATTCTATTTTTTTCATTATTTGCCCAAAATACATGGGTTTTAACCCATGTTTTTTCAAAATTGAAAACGTTTTTCCAAAGCTCTGGAATAGCACGCTAATGGTTTCTTAGGCCTATCCGAAGGCAAAAAGGCTGCCAAATCCGAATTTGTATAGTTTTTAAAAATCCGTCCACAAATAACGGCGCTACAATTTTTTTAAAGTTCAAAATAGTGCAAAAAAGGGGCCCAAAAATTGCAATTTTTAACATTCGAAAAGTTTACGTTGCATCTTGTACATATTTTACATGTATCTTATGTAAAAAAGTCCCAGAATACCGAATCCGTCTCGCTTTTAATGATTGCATCGAAAATCAGTACGCTACGATTTTTTTTGTGAACAAGGGGTATTTTTTTTTATTTATTTAGTTTTATCGAAATTTTTTATTTTAGAGCGAGAGCTTTAAAATCAAATTTTTAAAACACGCTAACTATATATATATATATATATAATGACGCGGAAATCTAAAAAGTTTTTAAAGATACGGTCACAAATAACCGCGCAACGAATTTTCAAAGTCAAATGTTCAAAAATTTATAACACAAGTTCGAGTGGCGTTGTTACAAATAAAAATCATGAGCAAAGACAATCACAAAAAAAAATAGATATTAACAAACCCAACTACCTGTGACCTACCTTTGAGTTCCACAAACAGCTGAAAACATCGTCCAACGATCCGATAGAAAGAAGTCCAATTGCTGAAGTAGTAACTTTGGCCGATATCTCCACTTGCCTGGCCGGGCATTGCCTTCAAACTAACCACGGTGAAATTCGTTTTCTCCTAAACACATAAGAAAATAGAATTAATAAAATTAACAAAAGAATAAAACTAATTTAGTGGTAAAATAATTTGAGCCAATGGATTATTTATCGGAGGGCTAGGCCCCGTGCCGTGCACCCGATCCTAAGTCCAGAAGGCCCCAAAGCCCCTGACCTCCAACCGTCAAACTAAAAATTTGATTTTAAATTTGTAAAAGTAATGAAGAGGTGATACACTATTCAATTCACGATGAGACGATGAGACTAAAAATAAAACAAAATCGGCCGTTTCTAGAATTTAATGAAGCGAGCAATGAATATTTAAATTGATCACGACCCTTTAATTTAACAAAGGCTACCCGTGAAGGAAAAAAATAACACCTTCATACTTACATCATTTCAGAATGGGCCTCCCTGTAGGGTTGATTATTTCCAAAAGAGGATTGAAGATGATGTGGTGTAATGTATGCTACCTCAGCATTTAAATTCGTGCCTGTAAAATAAAAAAATAATTATTGGCTGAAATCTTTTACGAAATGTGGGAATTTTAAAAGAAGTCGTTAGAATTACTATGTACCTTAAATGAAGAATTGTAATGCAAATTAGACGCACTAATATATAATAACAATTAAGACACAACCGTTCGACTTCGTTGTATATTGAAAAATGATTCAGAAATCGAAAGTATTATGTAAGTGCGGATGTAAGTCATATCCGTAGATCCCCAAAGCTAAGTTACCTGATATCAAAAGCGATAAAGCTAACTAAAGGTACCTCGATTATTTTAAATAAAATTATTGATTTATTTTGTTAAAAGAAAAACATAATACAGGATGTTACAAACGTAATTGTTCTTACTTCCCAATGAAGGGAAAAAAGAATTGGAAAGGGTGAAATCTAATAAAATGCGGGGGTTGTAATTAATCCAAAATCAAACCAATTAAATAATCTTCAAAACCAACTTACATCAATAATAATTTTCAAAGTTACCCCTTAAAATGCATTCACCGTTTAATCATTTAGAAATTTAACACTAAAACCAATAAATTATAAACTTATAAAAATAAAAGAGGTGATTACTCAGTCAAAACTAAACCACATATGAAAGGACTGCTACACGGCTTTGTGTTATCCAAAAATTGATATAATTTATGCATTTGAAAACAAAGCAAAGCTGTTTCGCTTAATTACAAGGTAAAAGAATGAATTTCTATCATTTTTAAGTACAATTCAATTAATATCTAACGCAAGCAACGTTTAATATGAATATATATTAAGGAAACAATTACTTTAAATAAACTTTCGTTCTATCGCCACTAAAATAAGTTCGGGAATAATTAATTAATATTGGAATCTGTTGTAAGATAATACTCGATACGAAGCCACGCGGTTTTACTACGTTTGGGCGGTCGTTGGCTTAGTGAGTAAGGTCAGTTTACTATTTTTCATTAATAAGGCCAAGGTCGTGTGCACATCGATGGCCGCCGATGACGTCACGCCACCATAACCCAATTAGCAAATAGAAAAAACTTAACCTATTTTAGAATGTTGCAATTATGGATATATAAGAAGAATAAACTATATAAACTTGTATAAATAAGTGTTGCTTTACTAAAATGCAAGCATTTAGTTTCCAGCAACTTACACGAAGGAAAACGTTTTATATGAATTAAGACAAAAATCAAATGGATGTTACTTGTGATTACAATTTGGTCACTTCTGAGGAAATAACAATGGACATGGTTGTAGCTTTTAGATGTACATATAAAACATGCAGAATGGGATCATTTCACAATTTAATCTTTAAAAGTGGAGTTTATACTGTTTGAAACATTGTACCGATGATCTGTGTAAATACATATATCCAAATGTATTCAAAAACCACAATTTATGTTTAATTATAATAAATTTAAGGGATGGATTTGGAACGGTCTTCTACTTATTATAACTTGTACAACCAACTTTAAGAATTGGATTATTTGTATGAATATATACAATGGAACAAATAGGAAAGATTACTTTCATATATTACACGTAAAATTGGTACATATGGAATTCTATAATTTATATGAAGATATGCAAAATAAAATTGCAATTTCTATATTAATAATGTAGCCTGATTCTTAAAAGGTCTCCACGAACAACTTTATTGTGTTCTATAAATTGGAAACTAATTTCCAACATCATTAAAAGCTTCAATTATGTAGCATTATGAAATATGGTTTATTAAGGGATTTGCATGATGTGCTAACTAAAACTGTTATACCAATTTGATTTTAATGTGTGTGAATGTTATTACGATTTAATGTTTAAAAAGCAGAGGCAGTAAAATGAAACCGATAAACATTTTCTTATAGACAAAAGGGTTTATTTTATTTACAGGTAAGAAATTGAATATTAATTTTATTTCATTAATAAATAATATTTATTTGTTTAAGGAACACAAGACTTTAATGGTTATTTGAACGAGATTATAATTGCTTTAAAACTTGGGAATTGAAAAGTCTAAAAAAAGGACGACTTTAAATGCTCTTTGAAAAACCATTCTATCCAACTGAGTAGGAAATTTGGAAAACTATGAAGTGTGAATTAATCTATGAAGAAATATCTAAACAGTTAGAAGTAAACAAAGTTGAAACAATAATGTGACTATTATTAGTGTATAAAAAGCATTACTAAATTGTCAAATTATATATCAAGTAGCAGAATAAATCTAATTAATTCAAACTTCCTATTATATTTCGAAGCATATGAATTCGAAGGATATGAATAAAATAGAATTGAAAATAAGTAGTGTACCTATAGAGTACCATTAAATACTTTAAATTTATATTATGCAAAATAATATATTGCAGTTCACTACGAAATTAAAAAACGCAAACTAGGCAAACACCCGTACACACATTAGCTACGTATCATTTGTTACATAACGATCAGGCGCTAAACTGTACAGAGTCTGGTTTATAATTAATAAAGAATTATAAAATACGTAATAAATACGTAAGTACGTAATAAATAAACAACTTTAAACACTCACCCCACATTCCTAGAACAAATGTTATCCTTTACATCCTTGCTTAAAAGATGTCCAAAGAATTAATGTTTAGGGGTTGATGATCGATTGTATTTAACATCATTTGGAAAACCATTATATTATCTGGAATTACAACACGCCTAAGCTATTAATATTGTAGAATAACAATTAAATAAAAAAATACGTTTGCGGGAGTGAACAGTCATAAAAAATCATTTTCCTGTGTTATTTCAATGGAAAATCTTAAGTTCGATGCGAGACATGTTAAAAGTGGAATTAAGGGCTGGGATTTGGACAGAATTTTTATTTCAAAGTATTCAGAGACAATTTTATGTGAAAGCTAATCAAAATATATCGACTTTTTTGCAACCCTCTAATGATTATGTAACTAAAGGGTATAACAAAGCAATAAATAGCTTAATGGGCAAAATTTGAATCCTACTAAAACGAAAACAAAAATATTTAAATTATAAATTTAAGCGAAAGTATGTGTTTCGTACGGATCACATTTATCTCCGCATATTCGTGTTGTATAACTGTATTCAAGCGAGTTTTTTTCTTCTTCTTTTTCATTTGCTTATAAATAATTCAACAAGCCGAATTATGGAAGAGCTAGTCTCAAGTTTGTTGCTCTTCGAAGAGGAGTCAACGAACTAAACCGATTTTTCTAATTAAAAAAGCGCCAACAATTATAATTCACGAACCGTATTTAGTTCTTCGGCTTTTTTTTCGTAACGAATCATAAATTACCGTGTATCATAAACCGGACGGGTCGAAGAAATCGTTGACCTACCGGCAAAGCATCGCGGCCTACATTTTATTAAATGCAAGTTAAACGATTCATATATCAAAGCGCGTTTCTGACGATATTCAAAGAACAATAGTTGCAAGTGCGCGATGCTGACTCGGAAAAATGTACAACAAGTGGACAATTACTTTATTACAACTTCCTTTTGTATTGTGCGGCCCGCTTTTGACCGAATCTGATATTTGGAGCGACTCCGATAATTCGAACGATACTCAAATCTTAAACGAGAATTACTTAAACAACACCACTTTTAAAGAACTTCCTAGAGGTTTCTTTGCGTTGCGTTTTATATTGTCTTTTTGCTAAAGGTTCTTTGCAATTTCAGTGCTGAATTTTTTTCCGGTGCCCTTCGAAGAGGAATGCACATCGAAAGATAAGCGAAGACAAGGTCAGTTTGAAAATGCTTCTCGTTCGTTTCGAATTTATTCAATTCATTTTCAATTTAGGAGTTTGCATGAATACATATGAATGCCGAATTCAAAGTGGTAAATCTCACGGTCCTTGCGCACTCGGTTTTGGAGTTTGTTGTATTTGTAAGTGTTTGATTTACGAGTAACTCACCTTCTGATCGAATTGCAAATCTTTCAGTTACAGCTTCTTGCGACATGGAAGTGTATAATAACATCACATACTTCGTCAACCCAGATTTTCCGGATTTATCTCGTGGGATGTCTTCTTGTGCGGTTAAAGTGCTCAAAATCGATCCTGAAATAGCACAGATCCGATTAGATTTCATCCACTTTAACTTAGTTTGTTAATATTAATCTTTTTCTTGTAATGATATTAAATTATTTGAATTTTAGGGTCAACCAAATCGCAGGACGGGAGTTTGCGACGACGATTCCTTCGTGCTAACCGGAGGAGTATCAAAAGAACTAAATTTATGTGGATTAAATAGCGGGCAACACGGTAATAATTAATTGAGATTAGAAATGAAATGTTCGAATTTAAAATTGTAGCATACTTTGACGTGGAAAACTCCAAGGAATCCATCACCATGAACATGAAGCTCTCCAATAAAGTTCTATCTCGGCTCTGGGAGGTCAAAGTGACCCAAATTCCCTTCACTCAAAGGGCTCCAGCTGGCTGTCTTCAGTACCACACGGGAACCAAAGGATTTATCCAAACCATGAATTTCGCAGATAACGGCCGACATTTGGCGAATCAAGAGTACAGTATCTGCATGCGGCAAGAAAAAGGGATGTGCACCATTGCCTACGAGCCTTGTCACGAAAATTCCTTCAAGATCGGTCCGAACGGTGAAAATGATCCAAATCAGGACGAAGGCTCCGGAGATGGACAGTCGAGGAATTCTCCGGAGTGTTCTGATCGAATACTCATGCCCTGCGATTCGGAAGACCTGATCATGGTAAGCGAACCTAAAAAATTAAATCTTTCATTTAAATGAAGTTTAGATTAACATAATAAGTATGGGTTAGTGCGTGTTTGTGTTATAACATAATTTTAAAAAGAAAAAAGAAATAATTAGTCGGATGAGATTTGTTCAATATGAATTAATTGAGAAAAAGTCAAAGAAGTTTTTATTCTGGCTGCAATTACCTTAGAAGGATCCCATTTGTAATTTAATTTATTGTAAAGTATACAGGAATAAGTACTGGAACTTAACCCATTTACAAATGACCCTAAACTGAACAAAAACATACCTCAAGCCAAGTGGCCTTATGTGTAATAATTTTGCGATATGCCATTGACTGGAAAATGAAAAGGCATTTATCTCGAAATACTTTAGATTTAAGAAATACAAACTTTTATTGTTTGGATTGGTGTCAGGTGTCACCCAGTTAAGTTTCAGTACCTATACGTCTGACACCCTTAATGTCTACACTTAATTCTACTGTACTTCCCCATTTTGTTAGGGTATTTTTGGATTTCTACTTACAAGTGCCAGTAGTGAACTAAATTAGGGCCTTGTTCGATTAATTCCTGACTGCATTCATTGGGTATTTCTTGAATTAATATAGGAGCAAATTTAATAATTAATTTTGTTTTGGTTTTGGCTCTTTTGCAAAATATACATCAGTTATGGGCACGTCTGTCCTTCTTCCTATATAGAATACCTAAAAAAACAATGTTTACTAAAATGCAAAACATCACATGTGTCTGTAAGTAAAAAGTCAATATCTATTAAACACTTCTTGCACCAATAATTTTTCATCCAAATTAGTCCTTCAACGAACAGACTAAGGCGCTAAGTGTTTTAAAAAGTAGCTTAACGTGTTCTGATTATTATTATTTAATTCGAAATCCGATTCTGACTAAAACTAATTCTTTACAGCCAAAACAATTTGAAACGCCAGGTTTCTGCGATTTGGCCCATTGCGGAAGCTCTTTGTGCCCAAACGAAGAGACGTCATGTCGGATCGAAAGCAGCATCACGCCCTTCGTAATCGGCGTACAATTTGGGGAAGCTACGAGGGACGAATCCCCCGACGACAACTTGGGAATGTGTTTGAAGTACGAACAGCTGCCCTGCTCCCAGTAGTTTTCCTTCGGCGCCCCTCCGGCACCCCAGCTAGTCACTTTTATTTAGTAGAAAACGAAGAATGTGAATTGTTAATTCTTTATTAATCTTTAAACATATGGCGTCCTTTAAACTAAACTTTAGTAAATACAGAGTAAACGCTAACGAGCTAAAGAGCAAAATTCTTACGTTTTTAATTTCTTTAATCTGATAAAGTACTAATCGAAGAGCATTATTTTCTAAATTATCTCGCAATGACAACGCTTGCACCAGTTTTTTTTTTACATTTAATTGTTCGAAACGAAAACGTGGTAAAACTTTTTAAACGTCGTAACTCGCTTGGGGGGCGACGCGAAAAGTTCGGCGCCCCCGCGACGTTCGAATAAAATTGTATCACTTTAAGTATTTAAAAATATAAACATATTTACAATTTACAAGCACTTTAATGATTAAGTTATTTTCGTTATGTACACACCGACATGATGTAAACATTGTCATGAATGAATAGTTCGAGTGCCCTTAAGTTCCTCAACTGAAAAATCAAGTCACGTTTTATTTGGAAAACGTCGAGTAGAAAAAATTTAGAATAGCAACAGCAATAATGTATTGGAATACAGCGAAAGAACTAAGAGTGGATCGTCTTTCCAAAGCACCACAGGGCGTGAAAGAGGACCGTCGTCTTAGCAAATCGCACTGCATCAACGAGAACGATAAATTTAGCGAAAAATAACTACCATTTATAATACAACATGCAGTTCCACGTTTTTGTGCACACGAAACTGCATTTTAATACTTGACTAATTTATATCACAAACTTTGCTTTTATAATACACTTGGTCCGAATTTAATAATAACTATTTGTAAACCGTTTCGGTTCGTGGATTGGTTTTTTGAAAAGGAAATTTTTCCAGATATGTGAAGTGTACGGGGGAGAAATTTTGGACATGAACGAAGACCACACATGAAATCGCATTTTGTGCATATTCAGTTGGTCCCTAATTTTTCGCCGCGTTCGTTTTTGTAACACTTTGTTGGCCACTGCTTTTGGGCGACGATTGGCAAAGTGTTACAAATTGCGAAGGGCTTTTTTCGGTTTTCAATTCAATAACGATCTGAGCCGTTGCATGAAATAAATAAAATAAAATAAAAACTCACCATAATTGAAGATATTATAAATGGAATACTGTTATAATTTATTTTATCGTGTGGGATCTGCAGTAAAAATGTTAAGCTCTTGCATTGGTTTTAGTGGAGTAAGTCAGAAGTATGTACATAAGCATCTAAAAGTATTTCAATAAATTATTATCGAATGTTCACTAAGAGACTTCATTTTTTTAATGTCAAGGAAGGCTTCTTTAAGAACTAATTATTGGAAAGATTACAATTCTGATGTTTATTTTTTTACAATATTTATCGGAGAAAATGTAAATGATTTTGCGACCCACTTTTACAAGTAGAACAAATAAATTGATTTTCTAATTGATTTTCTCGGTAATAAATAATGCAGGAAAACAAATTTGATTAGGTCACAAAAGAATTTGATTTCAAATTAAAACATGGTCATCCCTTAACAATAAAATTGATTCTATTAAATTAAAAAGCAAGCCTTGTCGTTCTCATTAATCAAAATTGGATTGTAAATTAAAAAAATAAACTTACAAAAAATCGAAGCTTTTTGTTTTCGTAAAGATTACTTCGTGCAAGAGCTTTGGGCACGGCAAAAATTCCAATACAAAAACTAAAAAAAGAATTAAAGAATTAAAGAAATTAGTCGAACAAAGCATTAAAATAATTTAAATCTTTTAAACCCATGGTAGCCTCCATCAATTTTATAAAATTGGGGCAAAATATCAATAACACAAAAGATCATCCCAAGTTAAACTCTTTCATACTAAAAAAGAATTCTTATTGTGAACCAGCCACAAGCTTAATATCTTATAAGCCATGAACAACGGATTTAGTTTTCTTCTTTATTTTATATATTGCCCAAATTTATGAAGATCGGTGCAGCTCCAAGGAAAGAGTTCAATTTCGATCGTCCAACCGCAAAAAAAAGCAAAAAAGATCTTACCAAAAATCAAAAAGAAAAAGGTCAGATCGTTATCGTGCCAGCAACTTCGAAAGGCACGCCATTTTAGCGATCGAAAAGCACGTATCTTTGAATAAAAGTTTCACACGTTAAGCGCCCATCTGAAATGTAACGCAGAATTAATTTTCTTTTTTTTGATTTCCTTATCACAAACATCTTACAACTTAAATATTAACGAAGAGAACCTCTGCATTATTTTTACACAATTAAATCAAATCAAATCTGAACATTCTCGTATTTACACATTGAAATATGCAAGAGGCTTAGATATTTGCTTTTGAAAAGCCGCACTTAGATCTCTACCTTTTGGGGGCATTGTATTTGCATTTTGAAATCGTATAACAATGTGCAGTAGAAAAAAAGAAAATGCAAATACAGTGCCTTTTTTTTGTTAAATTTATAACTATTCTTATTACTTATCTGTATAAATAATTAATTTAATTATTATAAGCTCACATAGAATTTTATGTATGTACAAATTACAGCAAGAACGAATAAAAAATTAAGGGTATGGTGCTTGATGTCTTCTTCTCCCACTTTTCTTATATCCTTTTAGAATTAATGCACACAGTTAAAGCGAAAAATATCACAATTGTAAGTCACAATATCGAGTTTTTGGTCTTGGCTTATCGAAATAATACAAATGAAAAATTTTGAGGACAACAAGTCTTAATTATAAGCGTTCCTTTATAGAAAAAGTCCAACAAATTCTTCTCTTTTGTGGTAACGCTTATAATTACAATTTTGAACTAATTTATAAAGAAGAGCTTCTTATGTAAATAAGAAAAAAAATATTTTGGGATTATTTCACATCAATGATGGGTTTTCAACATGGCCCTTTCTACTTTTTATAATATACTTAAATGGCCATGTATTATATTTCAAAATTTTAAATTATTTTCTAATTGTAAGGTAAAGCAAAATATAATTTTTTTTATTTTCAGAAATTTTCATACCAGTATTTATTAACATCAAAATGGGGAGACCGTGTACCTTCTCCATCGATATAGAATAATCCCATTAAAAATTAATTAAAACCTGCATTATTTGATTTCAAACAAAGAGTAATTTAACTATTTTTATAAAGAGACTTCAAGGACTTTGCTTAACCAATGCAAAACCCTGTTGACGAATACAAATGCTTAAATACTTATAGTATAAGGCAGAGTTTAGATTATTTTCGTTTTAAGACTTCGTTATTCGCGAATTTAGTTCATCCAATGACACTGTAACGGGGGGTTGGTGACGCCGGTCCCCCAGCGCGATTAACGACGCATTAAATCTCAGAAAAACGTCAAGCACCAGCCTCTCTTCGACAGATTATGCTAAGCGTACGCAAGAAATGGCTTAGATATGTTCTTAGTTTAATGTCCTAGGTTCTAACATTCTTAAAAATTATGGCAATTTGTTATATCCATCGTTACTATTTTTAAGAGTTTGTACAATGTAAAGTAACAGGCTATATTTTACTCTTTCTTAATTAATTCTCGTACAAAATTCTTCGAACGACTAACAGACAAATTTTAAGTAATAAAAATTGATTAATAAAGTAATCATTAACCTCTGAATGAATAAAAAAAAATTTAGATTCAAAATATTGTAAATTCTGGAGAAAAACGAGTTTGCAATTGGATAACGGAATTTCTTTCGACAGAGACAAATTCTCTCGATTAAAAATATAGTATTACTTAGATTTTCAATCAAAAGATTTGGTCCCCTCCATTTAATTTAATTTTGTTGAAGATAATTAAACGTAATTTTCGCCAAAAGAAGTATTACTTCCCAGAGTACCATTTCCTCTCAAATTGCTTACCCAGTTTTTCGCAATAATTTACAACCATCAATTCAGAAAAAGTAAAAACTTAATTGTTTTAGAAGCAATCGTATTGCATACTTATAATATTATTAAAAATAAAGAGCCAACGCCTCTTTGATCACAAGTTGGCCTAAATGCGAATGAGTGGATGGAAAAATTACTGACTAGCGTCATTAGAAAGAGCATGAAAAATAAAATTGATTTGTGGAAAAGAATGTTTAAAAAAAGTTTGGGAACATTGAGAAAAACTTAAATGAAAACCGACCCATCAGAATTAGTTTCTGAAAGCTCAAATCAATTTTAATGATTCGCAATAATTAAGACCAATGAATTACACGAAAAATTAATTGGATAATTTTAATCGTTCCCTCTCACTTGCACTGACAAAATTATCGTATCTTCTCGCTCCCTTCCACTCATTGCTATGGTAAATAAATTTTTTGAATATAAAATCGATATTTACTTAATTAAATTAAAATTTTTGATTTGAAAGAGCGCACTATAAATTATACTAATATAATAAACACGAAGATGTGCGCATTCGAGCGAAAAGTGGCACATTTCCGAGCGAGGGAGGCAAATGAAGCGCGACGCGGAGCGGCGCGCTTCATTTTCCCGAGATCGGAATGTGCCACTTTGAGCTCGAATGTGCACACTCGGTTTTAAGCTCGATTACCAAACGTCTCGTTTTAATAAAAAAATTGTTTATGTTAGTTATACCCCACTTCGTACACGGAAGGTCAAGAAAAAAAAATTATACACGATTAATCAGTTTTTGGGCCTCTACAATTTGAGACCGGTCAGTAATTTTTCCGCTCGGTAGGCCAAAAATGACCTAAGAGGCGCTGGCTCTTTAAAGACACTCTTCTTTTACTTTTAATCTTCCAACAACATTTCGTTTAAAAGAACTTTGAGAAAACTAATAAGGAAAACTCGACCACCGACTAAAATTCCTTACCACTCGTTTAAGAAGGCCATAAGATTAAAATCGCATGCAAAAATGATCTGTCTTAATGTTAACTAAGCAACTGGAGATTTCAGGGTCGTGTAACATTGTCCAGATTCTTGTTGCAAGTTCACTTGTGACGTCGAAAACTCCATTTTGGGCTTGACCATCGCCAGTGCCGGATTCGAGTCCAATCCAACGCCGTTTGGGTTAAGATTTGCCGTTACTCCTAATGGACCTACACATATATTAACTGTTATCAGTTAGCAGAAGTTCACAGCGAGCTTTTACAGCTATAGTTACATTTAAAACAAAAAAAAAAGTACACCAAAAGAAGTTTTACTACAACTAAACTGTTTTTTTCTTTTACTTTCTTTTCAAGCCGAATTGTAATTTAGACGTGCTCAGAAATAGATAAAAACGGTGATTAATTTTTTGGAAATCTGAAGAGGTCATCGGAGTCAATCTGAAAGCTTCCGAGATGGTTGCAAATCACACACATCAAACCATGCAAAGAAATCGTCGATGTAATTGTTTTGTGTGTTGTGTGTTATTATTTTTTTTGTACAAAGAAACTAAAGCAATTTCGCACGTTTCGAAACTAACCGATATTTACAATTAGCCACCCCCTAAAAGTCTACAGGAAATAATTTACAAAAGAGAATAAAACAGCATGCCACATCGTTTCTCCACTAAACATCAAACATCGCTTTCGTCTTCTTAACTGAATTTTTCGCGGAGTGAGTTTTTTTCGATTGACTTTCGAAAATTGATTTTAATTAAAAAGTAAAGAGAGAGAGAAGAAAAACTCACCCCTTGCATTCATGTGCAGCCGCTCTTTTTTTTGCATTTTGAGAATTTAAAAATGAGACACACGAGTGTGTCCGGGAGTTTTTTTTTTGAAAAGGCCGGGCTGCACATTGGTCTTTTTCCCGCGCCCGCTGAAAATGCATGCTCAAGTTTGAACATTCCAACATTCCACAGAAAAATTTCATTAGGTCCATTTTAAATACCTATCGTACTATTGTCGGTTTATTTCAGTGCTGGCTTTCGTTCCATTGGTACGTATGTTTGAGTTGCGTTGAATTTCATCTGTAAAATATATTCGAGTGTTGGTGTGAGACTGTGTGAGGATTTCTTTCTTAAATACAGGGTGAGCCATGGCGAGCCTGCCCCTCGAGAAATGGGCAAAGTGTTTTGATTAAATGTTATTTCCGGCAGCTGTAAGATTATTTAATAAAAATTCTAAAATCTTTAAAGAGTTGTGATGGGTCGATAACTGTAATAATTTTTTTGAAGTGAAGCTTCTTTGGTTAGATGTCTACAATTTTCGAGCGTTACGAATAATTCAGACCGCATGAGGGGAATAGTTAGAACAGTGATTCTCAACCTCTGTGCCGCGGCACTTTTGTGTGCCGCGAAATTCTAAAAATGTAACGTCAAATTTTAGATATATAATTATGTTAATATTATTGAATAATATGATTTAAAAAGAAAATTCTTTTTAATAGGAATAGATATTTAAATCCATAAAAAGTAAATAATTTTTACTTATCTTTTTCTTTGTGTGCCGCCAAATTTTGAAATCGTTAAAAGTGTGCCGCAACAAAAAAAAGGTTGAGAATCACTGAGTTAGACATTACTTATTTCGCTCCGACTAGTTTTAATTTTAAATTATTTTGAGTGACGCAAACTTTAAATTACTTTAAACTAAACAATAAATAAATTGTAAGTAAATCTAATAAAAATATGTAATGTTAATATTGGTTATAAATTTTGATTGTTTTCTAGAAATTATAATAAAAATTTCTCATAAACACATTAATTTAATTTCTGAGCTTTTTTATTTTTGAGAAGTACGCGGAAAGCGTTCATTGTGGAAAGTATTAGGCCTTAATACGTCCGAAATAATTGCTAACTCAAAACCCCAAAATCGGCCAAAATCGAGAAAAAAAATTTCATATATTTATTTAAATGTTAATAAAAAGTATGATAATAAACAAATGAAATTTTTTTCTATTTTTTTATGAAATTATAAATATATTACTATAAGCTCTGAAAATTTCGTTAAGTTTTTTCACAGCTTTTTCGCAATTAATTGTTAATTTATTAAATTCCAAAAAATATTTTTTTGCTTTTTTAATAATAATTTAGAACAGGTAGAAAAGTTATTAATTTTTTCTGGGCTTATTAGTGAAGTTACAACAAATTGATGTATATATAAAATGCTCTCAAAAGCCCTAATTAAACAGCCCTGGCATTAGTTTTATTAAATTCCAAAAAATATTTTTTTGCTTTTTTAATAATAATTTAGAACAGGTAGAAAAGTTATTAATTTTTTCTGGGCTTATTAGTGGAGTTACAACAAATTGATGTATATATAAAATGCTTCCGAAAGCCCTAATTAAACAGCTCTGGCATTAGTTTTATTAAATTCTCAAAAATATTTTTTTGCTTTTTTAATAATAATTTAGAACAGGTAGAAAAGTTATTAATTTTTTCTGGGCTTATTAGTGGAGTTACAACAAATTGATGTATATATAAAATGCTCTCAAAGCCCTAATTAAACAGCCCTGGCATTAGTTTTATTAAATTCCAAAAATATTTTTGCTTTTTAATAATAATTTAGAACAGGTAGAAAAGTTATTAATTTTTTCTGGGCTTATTAGTGGAGTTACAACAAATTGATGTATATATAAATTGCTCCCGAAAGCACTAATTAAACAGCCCTGGCATTAGTTTTATTAAATTCCAAAAAATATTTTTTTGCTTTTTTAATAATAATTTAGAACAGGTAGAAAAGTTATTAATTTTTTCTGGGCTTATTAGTGAAGTTACAACAAATTGATATATATATATATATAAATGCTCCTGAAAATCCCAATTAAACAGCCCTTGCGTTAGATTTAAATAATTTAGAAAAAAAAATTTGGGCTGTGTTGTAAATGGTGACAACTATTGAAAACAATAATTAATTTATTTGCGGGCTTATAAGGCAAGCTACAACAAAAGGTATTTGAAGTAAAATGCGTCCTAAAGTCCCTTCTAAACAGCCCTTGCGTTAGATTTAAATAATTTTGAAAAAAAAATTTGATTGCAATTTTAAGTTCACTTTTTTGCACAAAATTTTACTTTAAAAAAATTGTAGCGCCGTTATTTGTGGACGGATCTTTAAATTTAGTCCATGTTTTTTTGGAAAAAAATGAAAAAAATAGAATTGCTTTATATTGCAAGGGGATGTTCCTACGTACCCCTAGCAACTATAACCGGTGTCCTTTCCCCGCGCTTTCCCACTAAAACAAATAATTTCGCCCTTTTGAAAAATTAAATTTGGCTTTAAAATTCGAACCCATTTTTCTAAAAAATTTCAAATAGCACGCCTATAGTTTTTTGGGCGTATCGGTAGCCAAAAAGTTTGGCAGATCCGGATCTGTATAGTTTTCAAAGATCCCTCCACTAATAACGGCGCTACAATTTTTTTTGCTATCCCTCCAGTTTTGATTTATGAGAAATCGACAATATTTTTTTAATAAATGTGCCCGCTGCCAAATTTAAATGATCCTTAATGTTTTTTTCAATCCCTCAAAGTAAATCAAATAACAAAAAACACTTTGCAGTTCTTCGTCCCATCATCCGCTTTAACCTTTAATGATAGTCAGATTAAAATAAATCAATCGAAATCAAACTTCTCTTATAATTTGTGTGTTTTACACATAAAAAGGCTGTAAATAACTTAGACCAAATAAGACACGAAGAGAACTACAATTTAATTAAAACACTTTGGTCTTCGGCGAAGTTAGCTGAAGTTCGGCGTCGTCATGAAACACCTTGTCGATTACGAAAGAAAAAAAAAGTGTGAATATCATTTAAATGCGTACAAACTGGTCAACGATCATCGATTGCTAATTTGAAAATGAAAAAGCCCATACTTACTTGCAGTGAAAGATCAACGATTTTTGACCATTGTGTGCGCTTTAAGTGTTTGTGTGTAAATTTAGGAGTGTCTTGTTCTGTTTCAAAAAAAGTAAGTAAGTGATGAATATTTGTAAGACTGTGAGGCGAAGAAAACACCTAAGAAAGCCGTGTAACACACATGGTCTGTGGCGTATTGTTTAGTTAGCAAAAATCACTCTGATTTCGAGCCGAACCTTCGCTAAAGCATCTGTTGGCTGTGTCGACTACTGTTCCTTTCCAGCATAGGTGTAAACTGGCAGTCATCTACCTCTACTCCTATGTGTTAAATAAAAATCAAATTTCAAAATATACCAGGCACACGTTCGTTGGTAGTTTCGCTCTTCCCAATCGATTATTCGAAGATAATCGACGAAGAGCTCTGCCAAAACCCAACGCCACCAAAACTATATTTACCTGTTTTCGGTCCTAAGCCTAACATATCTTTCGGATGGTTCGTTTTGACGGCGTTCATCCTTCTATTTTGAGCGGCGATACCTGGGGGTCCCGAGATGCCGCCCGGAAGGGGTCCTTGGCCCGGCAATCGCGGCCCTCGCGTCGGCTCCACGGGCAGCACCCTTCTGCGCTTCTTCGGCAACTTTGCCCGAGCCTAAAGCGATCACCCCATCATTTTCATTTCTAATCGGAAATTGCCGAGTCGAAATTTAGGCCCTACTGGCTCCTTATGAAATCTAATTGAGTCCTCACGTGCTATTTAAGATCTTATAAAGGTCTAATAATTTTTTTAATTAAGATCTAGTGAGAACAATTCGATTGAACAAATCGATTGATTTTTTCGAAATTTATCCCTTTTTCTTCCAATCAATACAAAAACATTTATGGGTGATTCTACAAAAGTTGGGCGACTTGATGTCATCATTCAATAGAGAAAGAATTTTATCATTTTTTGCAAATATTTCGTTGCATTCCAAAAAACCAATGGTCCTTTTGCCTGCTCACCCAATTTGGATGTATTTTTTTAAAGGCGAGTTTGTAAAATAACTCTTTAAATGTTCAAAACGTCAGTACCTTGGCGTGTCACAACTCCCGAATTCCATAATTGAGTGATTGTATGTTAAAATATAGTCAATTAATTGTAAATTTTACTATTCTACTAAAAATTATGAAGTATTAACTAATTAATTTACCATATTTTATCATAAAATCAATTACAATAATTAAAAAAAAAAAATGATGAACTCTGTGTTCACTTTTATCCGTCAGTCCTGCGTCCAATTTTAAAATTTGAAATTGCCCCCAATTATAGAAATTCAAACGTTAAATCATTATTCAAATTTTAATATTGTTAGTAAAGTTAGCTAAAAAGCACTCACTTTATACGACAGGCATTTTGAAAACAGTGAAAACGGCGTTATTATCGTGTAAGCACGTGCAATTCTAGACAAAATGTCAGTTCTATGGCGAATAATTATTTCTTTACGTAGATATATTTCGTTGTGACTTATTTATGACAAAATGTGATTTGTTAAAATATATCATCCAATTAATGAAAATCCGGTAGAAATTTTACATTAAATTATAATCTTAAAATTGTGTCTCATTCATCAGTTCCATGTCCGAAATTTTGACAGAAGACGTATTACCATGGTACTGATATATAGTACATACAATCATCCATTAATTTTAATACTTTCTAATATAATTAATAATGCTTTCTAATATGATTTTATTCATAAAAATGTGTGCAATGTAAATTTTTTTGATAGTTGTATCAGTCGTAATAAATCTTGTATTTTTTAACCCCTTGACATACAAAAAAAAATCGAATTTGATGAGCCCGAAAAAAACTATTAATTTGACTCAACTTAACTGTTCTGAGCATACACAAATAACATAAAATATATAATTAAGTTTTAAAATATTTTGAAATATGTAGAGCAGTGTTTCCCAATCTTTTTTTAACATTCCCCACCAGTCATTCTAAAATTTTGATGGACATAATATATAACATAAATATTTTTTTATATTTAGAAATTGAATTATTCCATAAATGAAGACTAATTACAACTTGTTCAAGACACAAGATTTAGGTTTTAGCAAGAAATCACTAGGAAATTATTAAGAAAAAAAAAACTATAAGTAAATTTTAAAAACATAAACTAAAAAATATTTTTATATTGATAGCTCGAATTTTTGATAACGCGAATTATTTTTAGTTTCTCTTCAACTTCGACCTATCGGGGTTTGACTGTATTTAATTTTATAAATTTAATATTTCTGAACAATTAAGATAATTTATTTATTGAGTTTTCTCCAATATTAATTTTATTTGCGTATATTAATGATCTTCAAAGTTTTTTGAAAAACCACAAATTCTGTATTTACTCTATTTGAGTTTTCTGAAAATACATAATAACTTTTTCATCAAAATTTCCTTTTAAATTTACCGAATAAAGTTTTGTTTTATTCAATTTGTGTTATACAAAAAAAATTGATAATTAAAAATTTCTAAAGTTCTTAAATATATTTTAAAAATTTTCCAAGTTATTAATTTATTTAATTTGAGTTGTCTAAAAACTTAAAATAATTTATTCTTCGAGTTTACTTTAATAATTTTGCTAAATGTTTAAAACTGAATTTCATTCTATGTAAAAAAAACCGGTGCATGTACTTATGTACACACGTTAGAAGTAATACTTCTTTGGCACGACTAAATTAAATATAACAACGCGCTATGTTGCGCTTGTGTATAGCTAGACCAGCGGTTATCAAACTATATGTTACTGCGCATATGTCGTTTTATTTGAATACATTGCTATTTCCTTTTTAAATCCAAAAAGTAATTTAAACAAATTGAATAAATGCGAAGATGTGCGCGTTCGAGCGAAAAGTGGCACATTTTCGAGCGAGGGAAGCAAATGAAGCGCGACGCGGAGCGGCGCGCTTCATTTTCCCGAGATCGGAAATGTGCCACTTTGAGCTCGAATGTGCACACTCGGTCTTGAGCATGATTCACAAAATTTAGGGCAATAAATTAATTTAATCGTTTTCCCTCACTCGCACCTACGAAATCATCGTATCTTTTCGCTCACTTCCACTTATTGCTATGGTAAATACATTTTTTCAACATAAAATGCATATTTACTAAACCAAATTCAATTTTTTGATTTGAAAGTGAAAATATTAATTACGGCAAAACAATAAATACGAAGATGTGCGCGTTCGAGCGAAAAGTGGCACATTTCCGAGCGAGGGAAGCAAATGAAGCGCGACGCGGAGCGGCGCGCTTCATTTTCCCGAGATCGGAAATGTGCCACTTTGAGCTCGAATGCGCACACGCGGCTTTAAGCACACTTTACAAGAATTAATTTACTCTCTGGACAATTCGCAATTAAATATTACAGAATTATATTAATAACAAAATTCCCAAATCGCCAATTTTGTGCATTTTAACAAAATTATTGTTGAAAACAAACCTTTTTCGGAACATAAAATTGAATACAGTTCTTGACGTCTTAGAGACGTCAAAATCTACAATGACACCCTAAACGATTGACGTCTCCTAGACGTCATTGTATGTCAAGGGGTTAATAAATGATATATTTCATTTCTACCCTGGTAACCTCGTCAGTTACCTGGCATTCAAATTAAAAAAATCCAAATATCTCGAAAATTGTTTGAAAAAGTGACTGGCCCTGTTTGGAACAGTGTATCTTTATAATAAAGCACTAGAAAAATTTCACCTAAAACTATATCAAACAAAATTAGGTCAAAAGTTGCCCAACTTTTATAGAATCACTCTTATTTTGATTGTAGAACATTGAGTGTCGAATAAAACCTTAATAGATTATAAAATACAGTCTACTTAAGTTCTATTAGGCACTACGGGGTGGCAGACGAATAGGTACCGAAAGTTAACCGGGCGATACCGGACAAGCAGTTCCAGTACTTATTCGTCTGTCACCTGGTACGCACTAATAAGTGCCAAAAGTGGACAAAAAGCCTACTAGACCCTAAATAGAACACAATACGTCTACGTTCCACCACAGAGCCTGACTGGCACTTAAATTTCGACTCGGAAGAGAAAAAAATAAGTTACCTGCGTGTGACTATAATACATTGCAAAGTTCGATACGATAACAGGCACTGGTAAAGCGATCGTCAGCACACCTGCCAAAGCGCAGAGAGCACCCACAAACATTCCTATGTAAGTCTTCGGCACCATGTCTCCATATCCGACGGTGGTCATCGTCACCAACGCCCACCACAGTCCCAGCGGTATGCTCTTAAAGTCGTTGTGAGGATTCGCCTGTATCCTCTCCGCATAATACACTAAACTGGCGAAGATCACGATGCCCAAAACGAGAAAAAACACGAGCAGCGTGAGCTCTTTGGCGGACGCCCTGAATGTCTGTATCAAGATCTTCAGGCCCGACGAATGTCGCGTCAGCTTGAACAGCCTCATGATGCGGATGATGGAGAAGAACTCCATTATGTCGGCGTTCTCCAGGTGCGAGGCGAACTTGCGCAAAAGTAAATCTATGTAGAAGCTGGCCGTCGCAATGTAATCGATGATGTTGACCGACGAATTGATGAATTCGCACTTGTTGGGGGACGCAACGAAACGCACCAGTATCTCGAAGGTGAACCATGCGTTGCAAATGCACTCGATGTAGAAGAACGCCACGTGAGCGTCGGTGTCGACCTTGTCCACCGTATAGTCGGTTCCGTTCGCGGCCGTTCGAAGCACGATGGATTTGATCACTGGGACCTTCATGTCCGGATGGGTCTTCAGGCAAAACGATAAGATGGACACGCAAATGAAAAACACGGACATCACTCCAATTATCTGAAAAAAGAAATTCTGTAGTGAGGCCTTGGCGGCGAGATGCAGTCGAATGTCAGAGGAGAATGATATGTAGGGGAACCTGTTGTACCCTGGTCCTTTGTTTTTAAATGGTATGTGTCACAATTTGTTGATAAAATGAATTGCATCGTAGTGGGGCACTGATAAGGTGTTCATCATGAAATATTTGAAAGCATTACCAACCGTTTACTCAAATTGCTAGAAAATTTGAAAATTAGTGGATCATCTATGGGCTAGGAACAACAGAGGTGATGTACCTTGGCTCTATTCGCATTAAGCAAAATAAGAGCCATTGTTCTATGAAAACTGTATATTTATTTTTGCATTAGAAGGATTTGTTATTCGTATAGTCCAATCCAATTAAAGCGAAGATGTGCGCATTCGAGCGAAAAGTGGCACATTTCCGAGCGAGGGAGGCAAATGAAGCGCGACGCGGAGCGGCGCGCTTCATTTTCCCGAGATCGGAATGTGCCACTTTGAGCTCGAATGTGCACACTCGGTTTTGAGCATGATTCACAAAATTTAGAGCAATAAATTCATTTAATCGTTTTCTCTCACTCGCACCTACGAAATCATCGTATCTTTTTGCTCACTTCCACTTATTGCTATGGTAAATACATTTTTTGAATATAAAATCCATTTTAACTAAACCAAATTCAATTTTTTGATTTGAAAGTGAAAATATTCATTGCGGCAAATCAATAAATACGAAGATGTGCGCGTTCGAGCGAAAAGTGGCACATTTCGAGCGAGGGAGGCAAATGAAGCGCGACGCGGAGCGGCGCGCTTCATTTTCCCGAGATCGGAATGTGCCACTTTGAGCTCGAATGTGCACACTCGGTTTTGAGCATGATTCATAAATTTAAGCAAAAATCAAATTAATTTAATCGTTTTCTCTCACTCGCACCTACGTAATTATCGTATCTTTTGCTCACTTCCACTTATTGCTATGGTAAATACATTTTTTGAACATAAAATCCATTTTTACTAAACCAAATTCAATTTTTTGATTTGAAAGTGAAAATATTCATTGCGGCAAATCAATAAATACGAAGATGTGCGCGTTCGAGCGAAAAGTGGCACATTTCCGAGCGAGGGAGGCAAATGAAGCGCGACGCGGAGCGGCGCGCTTCATTTTCCCGAGATCGGAATGTGCCACTTTGAGCTCGAATGTGCACACTCGGTTTTAAGCATAATTCATAAACTTGAAGCCAATAAATCAAAAAAAAATATTAATTTAATCGTTTTCTCTCACTCGCACCTACGAAATCATCGTATCTTTTCGCTCACTTCCACTTATTGCTATGGTAAATACATTTTTTGAACATAAAATCCATATCTACTAAACCAAATTCAATTTTTTGATTTGAAAGTGAAAATATTCATTGCGGCAAATCAATAAATACGAAGATGTGCGCGTTCGAGCGAAAAGTGGCACATTTCCGAGCGAGGGAGGCAAATGAAGCGCGACGCGGAGCGGCGCGCTTCATTTTCCCGAGATCGGAATGTGCCACTTTGAGCTCGAATGCGCACACTCGGTTTTAAGCACGATTCAAAATGATCAATTTACTTTAAAAAAGTCAAGTAAAACCGTAGTTGCGCACTCAAAATGTCTCCTTTGGGCTTCGCTTATTTTTCAAAATTTTTTACAACCGAGTTTCCACTATATTGTATATTATTAATATATTATATATTAATAGGGGAACTTGTTGTACCTTGGCAAAAATTTATAAATTTAGTAATCACAAAAACTGTGGCGCTGGTGCCTGAAAAACACCAGCGCGAGTAATTAAGTGCTAAGTATCCAAAATATTTAGAAAAAACTGTTATTTTTTAATGTAAAGTCGCAAAACGGCAAGTTCAAAATTAGTGAAATTTGAGCAGCTTATTGATGTTGTAACAAAAAGTAAAATTTGAAGATTTAAAAAAAAAATTGACTAATTAATGAATAAACATTTCACTAATTGAATTAGTGAAATTTTTACTAATTCAAAATGTAGTTTTTTTACTAAATAAAAAACTCATAGTGGTATACTTTCCACAATTGAAAATTGTTAGTATCAACAACAAATTAGTGATTTTTCACTAATTCAATTTAAAAGAGTAATTTGCAATTTATAATTTTTTTTAAGGACTTTGGCTTTAGGGAGGACGTTGTTAATTATTTTCTGGGTTCTCAAAAGGTCGCATAATCAGTATCTAAAATTACGGTCCTGTATTTAAATCAAAATCGAAGATTTGATTTTATCAAATTCGTGAACACGCAGGATTTAAAAATTTGTTATAGGACCTTTTGCTTTATGAGCGTTTCCAATTTTTTACTTTGCTTTTAAAATTTTTAATCGGTAATTAAAATTACAGAATCGCATTTAATTTAAAATTTCGTTAATGCTTGTGTTTCTAAATTAATGAATCTGCCAAATTAAAAAAAATTATATTTATAAACCGCCTTAAATTTCGATTAAATGTTGCAATAATAAAATCTACGTTAATAGTAAAAAATAGTCAAATAAAATTGCGTCCTGGACTGCAAATAATTGTGTGATCACAATTTAAAAAAGAAATCAATTTTTTATTATATTTAGTTATTGTTTTGAAATCATTTTTATTAGTTTCAACTATTTTTCAAATAAGTTTTGAAATATATTCCTAATTTTTTGACAAAATGAATTGCGTCGTAGTGGGGCACTAATACGGTATTCATCATAAAATATTTGAAAGCATTACCAACCGTTTACTCAAATTGCTATAAGATTTAAAAATTAGTGGATCTATGGCCTAGGTACAACGGAGGTGATGTACCTTGGCTCTATTCGCATTAAACAAAATAAAACCCGTTGTTCTATAAAAACTATATATTTATTTTTGGATTATAAGAACTAATAATGTTCTTCTTTGAGATGACACTAAAATTGTTTCAAAAATTAACAAATTTTTTTTCGTCTACTAAAATTTCACATACTTAATAGTTAACTTTGCAAAAATTTAAAATTTTCGTTAGACTTGCGAGTCATATTATCTGAAGCAAAATTTAAAAAAAAATAAGAATTTATAACAAAGGTGTATCTAAATTTTCATTTATTGCATGTCGATCTTAGTGCCAAGGTACAACTTATTGACGGTGACCGAGGTACAACACACCGACCCTTGATGATTAAACTCAAAAATAAAATTAAAGATTATGCTGTGCCAAAATCAGACCACTACTATGCAAACATTAATAAATAGGTCATTTATTTTGAAAGTGGCCCAAGTCCATTTTTATGTTTTTTTCAAATTAACTGTGGTGACATTTATAATTTATGCTGAACTATTAACAAAAATAAATCGGCATTGAAATATATTTAATACATTTGAAAATTTTGTAACACGTACGTTTTCATAATAATATAAATACTGAACATCATAATTTTGAAAGTGACCTAAGTCCACTTTTTATTGATAATGTCAAAAAATGCGGCCCAAAATCTTGAAAGCAGTGATGAAGGTAATTTAAATTACATCATAATATTGAATAAAATTTTAAAGAATAATATTTAATTAAAGAAATTATTAAACCTATAGGAAAGGATAAAATCGCAAGATTCCTTGATTCTGAAAGTGAAGAAGAATTAAAATCATACAACAAATATAGAAAAAGAAAAAGAATTTTAGAACTTCATTCTTCAACAGACGAAGAGGAACTAATTGAGAATGAGAATTTACAAAACAGCTTCAGAGAAGAATTCAGAGAAAACGGAAGTGATACTTCTATTCAGAAACTTCGTAAAATTAAACGAAATTCGGGAAAAAGATACGATACACAAACGGGAAAATTTATACCTGCCAATGTTTTTCAAAATAAAGATTGCCAATGTCGAAAAGAATGCTTAAAAAATTGCCACGTCAGGGTAGACCAAAAAAAATTGGAAATATTGTATTGCCATCATTATACAAAAGTATAAGAAGCATCACATCACTAAAATACGGACACATGATGGACTTACTGCGATATATACCTCCGGAACACCATAACTACTTTAAATCCCTTCCGCATACTGAGAATGTTAACGAATAACTTGTTATTCAATTTAATTTTTTTCTTCTAAAAATATAAAGTAAATTAAATGGTTTTTTAAATTTTTTAAGCTATATGTAACAGACTTAAGCTCCTTCACATTTTATAACAAAACAAATTTTTATTTTGGAAGTGACTTAAGTACTTTCAAGGTAAGCAAGGACATATTATACACTTAATAATAGCGATTTTTTAATAGGAATTATAAAATTAACTCCCTTAAATACGATTTAGCATTGCGAGTCAACCATATACCTTACGTATATTTTTAATTTTGTAAAAACGCAAAACCATAAATATTTTAAATTAAAGATAAATGAACTTAGACCACTTTCAAAATAAACGGGTCAAATAATCTTTCTATTACGATGAGTCATTCGTTATTAGGTAATAAAACTCAATAAGAAATTTAAGTAAAAAGAACATAAAAAGACTTACTTTTTTTCGATTAAAAATTTCAATTGATCTCATACATTAACAAAGTACATTGGCGAGCTGTTACTAACTTTACGTCAATGTCTGACAATGGTCCATTTGAAATTTCGAAAATCATGGGTCACGAAAGCCAGCAAATATTAAAAAAAACTAATTTCCCCTATGTACAAAGGGACCAAGGTACAACCGGTTTCCCTACTGAAATACTTTGTAGGGAAATGCTGATAATTTCGAGATATAGAGGTAGTGGAGCTTGAAGGAAGGGAAGCAGGGTCTCTTTCGAGCTGCAGAGGTTTACGACTTATCGAGGGTCCACTGTACAAACAAATCACCTTAGCAGCGGTGGACGAGTAGGGCTCGTCGAAAAGGGACCATATTTTAGGCTTCGTATGCTGCCACCATGACAGAGTTCCTTTGTAATAATCCTCTTCGAAGCCGAACTTTCGAGCAATCTCTTCGTCGCTCGGCTTTTCCGTGTCCAAATCCAGCCGATCGAGGACCGCTAATGTTTCTTGCGTGTCTCTGTGCTGTAAAATGAAAAGCAAACGGAATTAATTTGCTCTTTTACAACGCCCGTTCGAATAAATATTGAATTTGCCACAGCTGTAAAAAAAAACAACGCAAAAACGGAAAAGGGCAAAAGATAAATTGAAGATGTACGATTGCGATTTGGTTTTCTCTTTCGCTGAAAGCAACTGAAAATTGTTTTAGTCCCATTTTATGGAGCCATAAGTGCAATTTATAACTTCGTGCGCACAGCATCGCTTGGATCTTGCGTTTTATTTACGAATCGAATTATGTCGGTCTGGTTTTCGTTTGTGGGGAAACGAGATCGTGTGGAAGTACCTGAGTGTAAGTCATCCAGCAGCAGGGTTCCACTTGGTTTGCGTCCAGGCCCCAGAATTCCAGCTCTTCTTCGAATAATGGGCCGCAGACGTCCGAAGGATAATGCAATTTTCCGGTTCTGCAAAAAGAAATTAATTGAATAATCGGTGTTTTTTGGATTTCAGCTGAAATGAAGATGGTGGGCAATTTTCCCATTAGGATTCGTTTCTAAGCCCTTGGACACTTCAATCACTTTAATTGTCCACGCCAGCGAATCAAATTCAAATAGAAAAACTGCTCGTTACTTCTAATTTCGTCTGCGAGTCGCAGACCAAACAAATTTTCTAAAGATAATTCGAGGTAAATAGAATTTAGTGTCAGTTTCAGCTATGGTGCTTAATGTTGAGTGGTTTTAAAGAAGTTACCTGTAATAGTTGAGGACTTGAGCGAAGACACCGGGATGTCTGTCGAAGAAGTACTCGTTGAGGATGGGGTCGTAATTGGCCAAAGCCTCTGTCAGCCTCGAGAGACGCGTTGCTGGTATTTTTTTAAGGGTTGCTTTGTAGGTTTCGTGACGTATTCCTCCGACGTTTAGCACGACGCGGTTCTCCGCGTCCATGTTTATTAAATTCATGGCCGATGGTTCTTCGGGTCTTTGAAGACGGAGGGCGGTTCAGTCGCTGTCAGCAAACGGCATCTTCAAGCTGATACTCTTCCATAGTCCACTGATAAAAAAAAAAACAACTATTTAATTACGATAACTTATTAATTTCTTGTTGGTAATAATTGTTTTTTGCCGGGAAGTTTGTAATGTTGACACAATCATAATTTTATAAGGACCGGTTTTACTTTAATTGAAGTTTTGAAAGAAGTTGGTGACTTAATTTAAAAAGAAACATTGTTTAAATGTATTAAAAAATTTGTGGTTTTTTAATTAGTTTTTATTATTTAGTTAAATAGGGGAAGAATACTGTGCTTTTCTCTCAGACTTAACATTGGGCCATGTTGATTTTTTTTGGCTGATCTTGCGCTCCGATAAACGGGCTTTTAGAATCTGAAAAGTTTTTAAAGATCCGTTAACAAATAACCGAGCTACGATTTTTCAAAGTGGAAATTTAGAAAAACTTAAATACAAGTCAAACTCTTCGAAGCCGTTTTTTCAAAAATTTGAAATAGCATGCCAGTGGTTTTTTAGGCCTATCCAAAGCCAAAAAGTCTGACAGATCCGAACCTGTATAGGTTTTAAAGATCGGTCCACAAATAACGGCGCTACAATTTTTTTAACGTACGCTTTCGTGCTACAAAAATGAATTTAAAATTTCAATCCTTAATTACTCAAAATATTAACATTGCGCCCTATGCTGATTCTGCAGGTATTTTATGGAAAAAAGGTCTCAGGATTTCGAATCCCGGTTATTTTTAATAATCGGAGCGAAAATGGAGGCGATACGATTGTTTTTTTGAGTCCAAGTGTATTTTTTTTTATTTATTTAGTTTTATCGAAAATTTTTATTTTAGAGCGAGAGCGCCAGGAAATGACACCGGCTATAGTTACTAGGGGTACGTAGGAACATCCCCTCGCAATATAAAGCAATTCTATTTTTTCATTTTTTCCCAAAAAAACATGGGTTTTAACCCATGTTTTTTCAAAATGGAAAACGTTTTTTTCAAAGCTATGAAATAGCACGCCTATGGTTTCTTAGGCCTATCCGAAGCCAAAAAAACTGCCAAATCCGAATTTGTATAATTTTTAAAGATCCGTTCACAAATAACAGCGCTAGAATTTTTTTAAAGTTCAAAATTGTGCCAAAAAGGGTCCTAAAATAGCAATTTTTTATTACTCGAAAAATTTACGTTGCGCCCTGTACTTATTTTCCATGTATCTTATGTAAAAAAGTCCCAGAATTCCGAATACGGCTCGCTTTTAATGATTGCATGAAAAATAACGCCGCTACGATTTTTTTTTGTGAACAAGGGGTATTTTTTTTTTATTTATTTAGTTTTATCAAAAATTTTTATTTTAGAGCGGGAGCGCCAGGAATTGACACTGGCTATAGTTACTAGGGGTACGTAGGAACATCCGCTCGCAATATAAAGCAATTCTATTTTTTTCATTTTTTCCCAAAAAAACATGGGTTTTAACCCATGTTTTTGCAAAATTGAAAACGTTTTTTCAAAGCTAGGAAATAGCACGCCTATGGTTTTTTATGCCTATCCGAAGCCAAAAAGGCTGCCAAATCCGAATCTGAATAGTTTTTAAAGATCCGTCCACAAATAACGGCGCTAGAATTTTTCTAAAGTTCAAAATTGTGCAAAAAAGGGTCCTAAAATTGCAATTTTTTATTACTCGAAAAATTTACGTTGCGCCCTGTACTTATTTTACATGTATCTTATGTAAAAAAGTCCCAGAATTCCGAATCCGGCTCGCTTTTAATGATTGCATGAAAAATAACGCCGCTACGATTTTTTTTTGTGAACAAGGGGTATTTTTTTTTGATTTATTTAGTTTTATCAAAATTTTTATTTTAGAGCGGGAGCGCCAGGAATTGACACTGGCTATAGTTACTAGGGGTACGTAGGAACATCCCCTCGCAATATAAAGCAATTCTATTTTTTTCATTTTTTCCCAAAAAAACATGGGTTTTAACCCATGTTTTTTCAAAGCTAGGAAATAGCACGCCTATGGTTTTTTATGCCTATCCGAAGCCAAAAAGGCTGCCAAATCTGAATTTGTATAGTTTTTAAAGATCCGTCCACAAATAACGGCGCTACAATTTTTTTAAAGTTCAAAATAGGGCAAAAAAGGGGCCCTAAAATTGCAATTTTTAATAATCGAAAAATTTACGTTGCGCCCTGTACATATTTTACATGTATTTTATGTAAAAAAGTCCCAGAATACCGAATCCGTCCCGCTTTTAATGATTGCATCGAAAATAACGGCGCTACGATGTTTTTTGTAAATCAAGGGGGTACTTTTTTCGATTTACTAATTTCATCGTAAATTTTTAGTTTAGAACGAGAGCGCCAGAAAATAACACCGGTTATAGTTACCAGGGGTACGTAGGAACGTCCCCTTCCAATATAAAGCAATTCTATTTTTTTCATTATTTGCCAAAATACATGGGTTTTAACCCATGTTTTTTCAAAATGGAAAACGTTTTTTCAAAGCTATGAAATAGCACGCCTATGGTTTCTTAGGCCTATCCGAAGCCAAAAGGCTGCCAAATCCGAATTTGTATAATTTTTAAAGATCCGTTCACAAATAACGGCGCTAGAATTTTTTTAAAGTTCAAAATTGTGCCAAAAAGGGTCCTAAAATTGCAATTTTTTATTACTCGAAAAATTTACGTTGCGCCCTGTACTTATTTTACATGTATTTTATGTAAAAAAGTCCCAGAATTCCGAATCCGTCTCCCTTTTAATGATTGCATGGAAAAGAAGGACGCTACGATTTTTTTTGTGAACAAGGGGTATTTTTTTATTTATTTAGTTTTCTCGAAAATTTTTATTTTAGAGCGAGAGCGCCACGAACTGACACCGGCTATAGTCCCTAGTGGTACGTAGAAAAAGATCCGTCCACAAATAATGGCGCTACAATTTTTTTAACGTCAAATTTTGTGCTACAAAAATGAACCGAAAACTTTTCGTTCGAATGCGCACATCCTCGTATTTATTAAATTTATTTATATTAATTTTTACACGTGCTAATATTCAATTTAATTGCACCAAAGAAGTATAACTTCTAACGCGCGATTTTTTTTACATATTTTAAAGCCGCTTTTTTTGTTCTTTTTTGCGCTCCTTTTTCGAGAGCTATAATTAGAGAAAAATACGATAAGCCCACTTTGCGTAGTATTAAATTCTAATTATCACAAGGCACGAGGGAAAAAGAGGACCGGGGGTTGTTACACGCAGATAACTATTTCGAAAATTAATGAACTTTTCCTGAATATTATGACAGTAATTAGATTAATTATCGTTTACATTTAGCGAGTCTTGTAATGGAATAAATGGAAATTTGGAAAACGTTTTATGCTTCAAAGGACACACAAAATACTTTCGGAAAAGCTCCTCGACAATAGCTAACGTTTTATTATGATTTTAATCGTCTTTTCTTATTTAAAACGCACAAAAGATTGAAAGCCACCCCTCCACATCTGGTTTGTAAATTATATTTCGTTCTTCGCATCGAAAGACCATTATCACCCGACGCATTGTACTTTTTTTTTGCGAGCGAAATCGGCAAGAGCGAATAAATTCATAATTCTTTTACTTTCGTTCGTCGCATTCCGTCCGCGAAGAAGATTACGGAGAAATTTCGATAATTATTTAAAATTCGAGCGGTACCCTCGCCCCTTTCTCCTTCCTTCGACGTCGGGGACCCGCAGGAAAGGGGGGTCGTCAACTCAGCAATATGGAAACTTTTTCGAGTTGTTCGAGTGAGTAATTTTCTTTAAAAAAATAACAAACCGTTAACCGGAGAGATGGTTGGTTGGTATAATTTAAATTTAGTTAGCAAACTTTAACTCTGCTTACTTTAAACTGGAACAAACTCCCGCCTGTTTATTTAAACTTCCGTTAATTATTAAGAGATGTTATGCAAATTGCTTTGTATCGATTTATTGCTTCGAACGTCCATTTTCGTTAATGAAGGGCCAGTTTTCTTTTAGATCGTTGTGTGAAATGATGGACCAATGGGACGCTAAAAAAAAAATTGTTGGACCCAAAATGTTTGATTCAAAAGAAAATGGTGTGTCCTACAATTTTCTATGTGTGATAAAACAATTCTTTTACGTTTAGGTATTGCACAGTACAAAATAATATTTTGTGTTTCAGTTAACACCAGAACCGCGGAATCGGGCATTTTGACCATTTCGCAATTTTATCGTCTTGTGCCTTATTATAACGAAAACTAAATAAAAGCATACCTTTTCGGTCAAATGGTCAAATAATATTATGTAAAGACAGCTTCTTGAGGATGGTTGTTTTTGAAATTTTGAAAATAACAGGAATTACTCGCTATATTTGCTCAAAACGAGTAGCCCATGTCCTTGTTCAAGGTCCAAGCCATCTCTATATCAAAATTTATCAAAATTGGTTTAGTGGTTTAGACGTGAAAAAGTAACAGACATACGGATCGACAGACAGACAGACAGACGGATCGACAGACAGACAGACAGTTACTTTCGCTTTTATAATATTAGATTGGATAATTAAATTTTTTAGAAAATAAATAAATATTGTGAAACGTGCTTAAAGTGGAGTGTGCACATTCGAGCTCAAAGTGGCACATTCCGATCTCGGGAAAATGAAGCGCGCCGCCCGCGTCGCGCTTCGTTTGCTCCCTCGCTCGGAAATGTGCCACTTTTCGCTCGAATGCGCACATCCTCGTGTTTATTATATTAGTATAATTTACCGCGCGCTCCTTCAAATCAAAAATTTTAATTTAATTTAGTAAATATCGATTTTATATTCGAAAAACGTATTTACCATAGCAATGAGTGGAAGGGAGCGAAAAGATACGATAATCTCGTGGGTGCAAGTGAGAGAGAACGATTCAAATTATTCAACTGATTTTTCATCTAATTTATTGGTTTAAATTATTGTGAATCGTGCTTAAAATCGAGTGTGCACATTCGAGCTCAAAGTGGCACATTCCGATCTCGGGAAAATGAAGCGCGCCGCTCCGCGTCGCGCTTCATTTGCCTCCCTCGCTCGGAAATGTGCCACTTTTCGCTCGAATGCGCACATCTTCGTTTTTATTCGATTTTTACATAAATCTTTTTTTTTTCAAATCAAACAATTAAAATTTCAATCAATTTTGATTTTATATTCGGTGAAAGTTATGACATTTATTGTTTTTAAAAACTGTTCAAAAGCATTAAATGTGTTGCAATAAATATTTAATTGTTAAAAGACCAATTTTTCTTAAAGGTCTAATTAACCGGGAACCGCGGTGCTAGTGTGAACAGGCGTTCGGATAATCGGAGTTCTACTGTACATACCTACCGGGTGTTTCGTTTAAAGTGCCACGATCTTATAACTCCTACGATCTTAAAGATTTCAAAAAGTACAAGATAACAAGTTTTTTTAATTTTTTCGATCTGTGTACTGGCATCATTCAGCCGGTATATTTTCTCATCGAAGATTTTTCTGAATAGAACCGCTACGTTTGTAGAAACGGACGTGGTTTTCGAGCCGCTTAAAAACTCAAATCGTAAAAAGGCAAAATAAAATGATATCTCAAAAGCCAGGTAAGAAATGCGATAAGGCCGGCTCGCAAATAACCCGAAGCTTCTATGTAATTCGGTGACGTATCAAAATTCAACACAAAGGAAATTAATTTAGGGGTTAAGTTTGAATTTTTTGCAAAAACCGCCAAAGCTCAAAAATTGTCGATTTTTTTGTAAGCACAGCGGTACAAAAATTTTTGATATCCCATTAATTTTGCACAATGAAAATTGAAAAATATTAATAAAAATTTTAAAAAAGACTTACAGGTTTGAATTTCGCAGGAGGGGTGCTTCTGGGGTGTAGAAGGCCCTTGATAAACACTGTCACTTTATACAATTAAATAATCAGTAGTAAATTGAGGTTTTGGGGAGCGTTGAACTGTGCTCGTCCACGTGCCTTGCACAACTGAAATGTGCGGGGAACGGGTGTGGGAGAATTCCAGTTTGCGATAAGCATAAAAATTTGAAATAAATTTTTGGGCATTTACATGGTTTTTGAACGACTTCTGTGACTGCGTAAATATTCGATTTTTGCATAAAACTAGCTCGTGGC
Organism: Sinopyrophorus schimmeli; assembly: GCA_036325965.1. Classification (NCBI taxonomy): domain Eukaryota; kingdom Metazoa; phylum Arthropoda; class Insecta; order Coleoptera; family Elateridae; genus Sinopyrophorus; species Sinopyrophorus schimmeli. Next base: position 43,352 of record JARFIZ010000394.1, read on the forward strand.
ACTTTGCTGAAACACCCTCGTAATCGAAAATAATGCTATTTTTTTTTTTAAATTATTTCTTAATCAAACGGTAACTTATTTTACATTTTTGGAAGGCCCCCAAAGAGCTCCATCAAATTATAAAAAGCAATCAATACCCTTCTATTTGAAATAAGAAAGTTGACACAATTTCCGGTTAAATCGGAAGTATAACAAAATTTATATTGATGCTAGTGCATAGATCGAATAAATTAAAAGCTCGTGACACTTTAAATGACACACCCGGTATATAATTGTATGGTACAGGGGAGGTCAAGCCCTTCATAGTCCGAGCCATTTTTCAAAATTTGAAATTTAAATATTCAAAATTAAACACATTTATTTTTCTTTAAAATTTCGAGAGCCACAAATAATTTTTCAAAGAGCCGCATGTGGCTCGCGGCCCGCAGGTTGGCCACCCCTGGTATAGTAGTTTCTTCTAATTTTAAATATAATTATTTTGTTAATGCGAGTGCTTTTCTTTATTATGTAAAAGAGCATTACCCTCCCTCCGGTTTTCATCGCAATCGGGTAAAAAGGGCCTGTTAAAACATGAGTGGATTTTTGGATGTTGTTTTAGATTGGGGGGTTGTGAAAAAACAAGAAAACAAGATCGCCAGGGAAATAGAAAAAAAACAATTTGAGTTTTAGTTTACGAGTGAAACTGAAAACGTCCAGACATAACGTCTCCCGAGAAAAATCCACCTTTATGTTAAATATTGAGTTAAACTCAAAATACAAATAGTCATTGAACATTAATTTGATTAATTACATTTGCCACTAAAAGAATTAGCTTTGCGTGGCAAAACAGGGCCCCCCAACATTTACGGGACCCATTTAGGACTGGAGACACCCCCGAATGCGGACCTTTTGCGGCTGCCTCATTTGCCACCCCTATGGAATGCCTTTTTCGAGGCTCGTGAAAACCCAATTTAAATTTCTAGTACGGAAATTCTATTCGTGACCATTTTTCGAATTTTAATTTTTGTAAACCGCGTAAAAAAAGTCGAGTGTGCAATTTAGTCGCGGGAATTTTCCCTCCAATGTGCACAGAATTACGTCATTTTATGTCTATTTAAATCAAAAGATTAATTTAATGTAAGATTGGTCCTCTAATTTTCAGGGCTTTAATTTCCCATGTTAAATTAGCATGTTAGCGCGTTAGAAGTTATACTTCTTTGGCGTGACTAAATTAAATATAACCACGTGTAAAGATTAATATAAATAAATTCAATAAATACGAGGATGTGCGCATTCGAGCGAAAAGTGGCACATTTTCGAGCGAGGGAAGCAAATGAAGCGCGACGCGGAGCGGCGCGCTTCATTTTCCCGAGATCGGAAATGTGCCACTTTGAGCTCGAATGTGCGCACTCGGTTTTAAACCCGATTCACAAAATTTAGGCTAATAAATTAAACAAAAAATGAATTTTCTCGTTTTCTCTCGATCGCACCTACGAATTATCGTATCTTTTAGCTCACTTCCATTTTTTGAACATAAAATGCATATTTTTCTAAACTAAATTTAATTTTTTGATTTAAAAATGAAAAAATTAATTAGGCAATTCATTAAATACGAGATGTGCGCATTCGAGCGAAGTGGCACATTTCCGAGCGAGGGAGGCAAATGAAGCGCGACGCGGAGCGGCGCGCTTCATTTTCCCTCGCTCGGAAATGTGCCACTTTGAGCTCGAATGCGCACACTCGGTTTTAAGCGCGATTCACAACAATTAAATTTAATTAAATATCACAAAACTGTTTTTATATGTACCAAAAACACCAAATCTCTGATTTGGCACATTTAAACAGTCATTTTAGAAAAATTAACGCTACAACTTGTCCCAAAAAATTTCACATTTTGATTTGAAAAAAAGGTAATATCCGCATATTCAAATCGGAGCCCCCCTTTGCGCCAGTTCGCGACCCCCCAGTTTGGAAATCGCAGCTTTAATGCCATCGATTTAAAAAAAAACATAGACAGACATCTGTAAACACTTTTAATGCATATTTAGTTGTGTATTCGAAGATGAATGGTTTCGCACTCGTTCCATTTTATATCTACCATCATCCGTCTATGTCTCGGATAAATTTTCTTGTCTTTATACGAAAACAGTGGCTTTCTTTTTTCGCGAAAAAAAAGCTGTGGCTTTAGTGACAATGATTAAGTAAGTTAATACTTCGTTTCTGACGCAATGCACTCTTCCCATAGGAGTTATTATTTATCGACTTCTGTAAAGAAGACGGCGAGCAAAAAATGGCCTTTGATAAAATTCGAACGCGTCTCGTTTCGCGAGTTAACATAAATTTTGCATCGAAGAAAAGGGTAAATTATGTGCTTATAACTACCCTAAAAAAAAATAATAATAATAAAGAGCGGCGCACAAAACATCCCCATTACTAATTTCACGAAAGTGCCTACATACATTTTCGGTCATGTGCACGTCATAAAAATGTCCTTATTACATTTTCATGCAAATGAAAATTTTTTAGGCTCTTCCAAATTCACGTGAAATATTTTAACGAGCACTTAACGATCGTAGACGGTTCAAAATTGAAAGAAAGATGTTGGTAAACGAAAACTTTATTAAGTTAAATGTTATTTCGAAGAGCAACAGAGTAATTCTTGGTACAGTGGACCTTCGTTACAAAGCGGTGTTAGGTTTTTTTGTAGCTCGCTTTATAAGTCCGTAAAAAATTAATTACCGGTCCTATCTGTTTTTGATATTGCACAAAAAGCCAAAAATTATTTTTCGAAATTATTTAAATCTAATACAAGGGATGTTTAGAAGGGACCTTCAGGACCATTTTATATCGATTATGTTTTTTTTGTAGCTCGCCTTATAAGCCCGTAAAAAATTAATTACCGTTCCTATATGTTTTTGAAAGTACACAAAACGCCAAAAATTATTTTTCGAAATTATTCAAATCTAATACAAGGGATGTTTAGAAGGGACCTTCAGGACCATTTTATATCGATTATGTTTTTTTTGTAGCTCGCCTTATAAGCCCGTAAAAAATTAATTACCGTTCCTATATGTTTTGAAAGTACAAAAAGCCAAAAATTATTTTTCGAAATTATTAAATCTAATACAAGGGCTGTTTAGAAGGGACCTTCAGGACCATTTTATATCGATTAGTTTTTTTGTAGCTCGCCTTATAAGCCCGTAAAAATTAATTACCGTTCCTATATGTTTTGAAATTACACAAAAGCCAAAAATTATTTTTCGAAATTATTAAATCTAATACAAGGGCTGTTTAGAAGGGACCTTCAGGACCATTTTATATCGATTATGTTTTTTGTAGCTCGCCTTATAAGCCCGTAAAAATTAATTACCGTTCCTATATGTTTTTGAAATTACACAAAAGCCAAAAATTATTTTTCGAAATTATTCAAATCTAATACAAGGGCTGTTTAGAAGGGACCTTCAGGACCATTTTATATCGATTATGTTTTTTTGTAGCTCGCCTTATAAGCCCGTAAAAATTAATTACCGTTCCTATATGTTTTGAAAGTACACAAAAGCCAAAATTATTTTTCGAAATTATTAAATCTAATACAAGGGCTGTTTAGAAGGGACCTTCAGGACCATTTTATATCGATTATGTTTTTTGTAGCTCGCCTTATAAGCCCGTAAAAATTAATTACCGTTCCTATATGTTTTTGAAAGTACAAAAAGCCAAAAATTATTTTTCGAAATTATTAAATCTAATACAAGGGATGTTTAGAAGGGACCTTCAGGACCATTTTATATCGATTATGTTTTTTTTGTAGCTCGCCTTATAAGCCCGTAAAAAATTAATTACCGTTCCTATATGTTTTTGAAAGTATACAAAAAGCCGAAAATTATTTTTCGAAATTATTCAAATCTAATACAAGGGATGTTTAGAAGGGACCTTCAGGACCATTTTATATCGATTATGTTTTTTTTGTAGCTCGCCTTATAAGCCCGTAAAAAATTAATTACCGTTCCTATATGTTTTTGAAATACAAAAAGCCAAAAATTATTTTTCGAAATTATTAAATCTAATACAAGGGCTGTTTAGAAGGGACCTTCAGGACCATTTTATATCGATTATGTTTTTTGTAGCTCGCCTTATAAGCCCGTAAAAATTAATTACCGTTCCTATATGTTTTGAAATTACAAAAAAGCCAAAAAATTTTTTTTCGAAATTATTAAATCTAATACAAGGGATGTTTAGAAGGGACCTTCAGGACCATTTTATATCGATTATGTTTTTTGTAGCTCGCCTTATAAGCCCGTAAAAATTAATTACCGTTCCTATATGTTTTGAAAGTACACAAAAGCCAAAATTATTTTTCAAATTATTAAATCTAATACAAGGGCTGTTTAGAAGGGACCTTCAGGACCATTTTATATCGATTATGTTTTTTGTAGCTCGCCTTATAAGCCCGTAAAAATTAATTACCGTTCCTATATGTTTTGAAATACACAAAAGCCAAAAATTATTTTTCGAAATTATTCAAATCTAATACAAGGGATGTTTAGAAGGGACCTTCAGGACCATTTTATATCGATTATGTTTTTTGTAGCTCGCCTTATAAGCCCGTAAAAAATTAATTACCGTTCCTATATGTTTTTGAAAGTACACAAAAGCCAAAATTATTTTTCGAAATTATTAAATCTAATACAAGGGATGTTTAGAAGGGACCTTCAGGACCATTTTATATCGATTATGTTTTTTTTGTAGCTCGCCTTATAAGCCCGTAAAAAATTAATTACCGTTCCTATATGTTTTGAAAGTACACAAAAGCCAAAATTATTTTTCGAAATTATTCAAATCTAATACAAGGGATGTTTAGAAGGGACCTTCAGGACCATTTTATATCGATTATGTTTTTTTTGTAGCTCGCCTTATAAGCCCGTAAAAAATTAATTACCGTTCCTATACGTTTTTGAATGTACACAAAAAGCCAAAAAATTATTTTTCGAAATTATTCAAATCTAATACAAGGGATGTTTAGAAGGGACCTTCAGGACCATTTTATATCGATTATGTTTTTTTTGTAGCTCGCCTTATAAGCCCGTAAAAAATTAATTACCGTTCCTATATGTTTTGAAAGTACACAAAAGCCAAAAATTATTTTTCGAAATTATTAAATCTAATACAAGGGATGTTTAGAAGGGACCTTCAGGACCATTTTATATCGATTATGTTTTTTTTGTAGCTCGCCTTATAAGCCCGTAAAAATTAATTACCGTTCCTATATGTTTTGAAAGTACACAAAAGCCAAAATTATTTTTCGAAATTATTTAAATCTAATACAAGGGATGTTTAGAAGGGACCTTCAGGACCATTTTATATCGATTATGTTTTTTGTAGCTCGCCTTATAAGCCCGTAAAAATTAATTACCGTTCCTATATGTTTTGAAATACACAAAAGCCAAAAATTATTTTTCGAAATTATTAAATCTAATACAAGGGATGTTTAGAAGGGACCTTCAGGACCATTTTATATCGATTATGTTTTTTGTAGCTCGCCTTATAAGCCCGTAAAAATTAATTACCGTTCCTATATGTTTTGAAATTACACAAAAGCCAAAAATTATTTTTCGAAATTATTCAAATCTAATACAAGGGATGTTTAGAAGGGACCTTCAGGACCATTTTATATCGATTATGTTTTTTTTGTAGCTCGCCTTATAAGCCCGTAAAAAATTAATTACCGTTCCTATACGTTTTTGAATGTACACAAAAAGCCGAAAATTATTTTTCGAAATTATTCAAATCTAATACAAGGGATGTTTAGAAGGGACCTTCAGGACCATTTTATATCGATTATGTTTTTTTTGTAGCTCGCCTTATAAGCCCGTAAAAAATTAATTACCGTTCCTATATGTTTTTGAAAGTACACAAAACGCCAAAAATTATTTTTCGAAATTATTCAAATCTAATACAAGGGATGTTTAGAAGGGACCTTCAGGACCATTTTATATCGATTATGTTTTTTTTGTAGCTCGCCTTATAAGCCCGTAAAAAATTAATTACCGTTCCTATATGTTTTTGAAAGTACACAAAACGCCAAAAATTATTTTTCGAAATTATTCAAATCTAATACAAGGGATGTTTAGAAGGGACCTTCAGGACCATTTTATATCGATTATGTTTTTTTTGTAGCTCGCCTTATAAGCCCGTAAAAAATTAATTACCGTTCCTATATGTTTTGAAAGTACACAAAACGCCAAAAATTATTTTTCGAAATTATTCAAATCTAATACAAGGGATGTTTAGAAGGGACCTTCAGGACCATTTTATATCGATTATGTTTTTTTTGTAGCTCGCCTTATAAGCCCGTAAAAAATTAATTACCGTTCCTATATGTTTTTGAAAGTACACAAAACGCCAAAAATTATTTTTCGAAATTATTCAAATCTAATACAAGGGATGTTTAGAAGGGACCTTCAGGACCATTTTATATCGATTATGTTTTTTTTGTAACTCGCCTTATAAGCCCATAAAAAATTAATTACCGTTCCTATATGTTTTTGAAAGTACACAAAACGCCAAAAATTATTTTTCGAAATTATTCAAATCTAATACAAGGGATGTTTAGAAGGGACCTTCAGGACCATTTTATATCGATTATGTTTTTTTTGTAGCTCGCCTTATAAGCCCGTAAAAAATTAATTACCGTTCCTATATGTTTTTGAAAGTACACAAAACGCCAAAAATTATTTTTCGAAATTATTCAAATCTAATACAAGGGATGTTTAGAAGGGACCTTCAGGACCATTTTATATCGATTATGTTTTTTTTGTAACTCGCCTTATAAGCCCATAAAAAATTAATTACCGTTCCTATATGTTTTTGAAAGTATACAAAAAGCCGAAAATTATTTTTTGAAATTATTTAAATCTAACACAAGAACTGTTTAGAGGGGACCTTCGGGACCATTTTATATCGATTAGGTTTTTTTTGTAGCTTGCCTTATAAGCCCGTAAAAAATTAATTACCGTTCCTATACGTTTTTGAAAGTACACAAAAAGCCGAAAATTATTTTTCGAAATTATTTAAATCTAACACAAGGGCTGTTTAGAGGGGACCTTCGGGACCATTTTATGTCGATTAGGTTTTTTTGTAGCTCGCCTTATAAGCCCGTAAAAAATTAATTACCGTTGGTTTTTTTCTATACATTCAATTAACCGAATTTCCGATTATCCGAATGAGCTGAAACAATAACTAGTCCGGATAACCGAGTTTCTACTGTATGTACATTTAAATTTCAAATAAATAATTCCCATGAGCATTTTCAAATATCCTATGAGAATTTTGAAAAACCAATTTAACTCTCCAGTACGTCAAATCGAGCGACTTCGTCACCCCCCGCCCTATACCCGAACCCGCGGTGTATCGAGGGTCCCCTGTATTTCGAAAATGAATTACAAAGGTCGAAGTCTGAGGTGGATTACTTAAGCACATCCAATCCGTATTTTATTTTCAGTTTTATGAAAGAGGTATAAAATAGAAATCGTAACAATTTTATAGACAATAAAAGGCGCGAATAAAATTTTTCTTTTGTTGGAAAGCATAACACTTAGAAATTAATATTCTTTCCCGAAGAGAAAACTCCGATTTGTTGGCAAAAATAAGGCAAATAGAAAGCTTAGTCGCCCTTTTTTCTTTTCATAAGGCAAACATCGAAAGGTCAACAAAGAAGAAGGAAATTGGTTTGTACGTTTGGAAAAGAAGTAAAATGGCAATATGACTTTTTGGCAGTTTCGTGACAGTCGCAGCTGCCTTTATACGAATTATCAGAGAAATACGAAATATCGTTCTGCGACACTATTTATAATTAAACTGCCATCAATTTCTGTCAGAGCCACCTTTTGCCACGTTTTAAACAATTTATTGGCTTCGACGTTTGCTCGCTGCGAACTTTATTTAACCTTTTTTTTAGGAATAAAAGCGGAAGGCTTTTGGGGCCCTTTGTTTCTTGCACGAATGTCAACCGAACACATTATAAATCTTGCGGCAATCTCGATGCGCAACTAACAAAGTCTTAAAGGGGTTGTAGGAAGCGCCTTTTTGGAATTCCTCGGAGGCTTTCTAATTGGAAAATAAGCCAAAACCGATTTGGCTTCATCTCGAGTTTCTGCTCGCTGAATCGTTAATTTTAATCGCTTCATATTCTGCTAAGCGCAATTCTAATTAATTAAAATTGATCGTTCGGCATAGAATTTAAACAAACACAACGTTAGTGACAACAGGGCCTTTAGAAATTTCAACAATTTTGCGTTTATTTAAACAACCGACGAGGTTTGCTTTTGTTAATTAAAACTTCAAACGTGTCATTGTGCCAGTAACTAATTTAATGTTAACTTCATTAAGGTCTTATGATTTTTTTTAATTAATTAATCGAGGATTTAGGGACGGTTTAATTTGTCTGGCAAGGATAAGCCATGGGCAACTGATGTCCTTAGATAAATATTATTAAGCAACTAATTATGAACGAACGAAATAAGAAATGATTGCATAGTTACACTTAAAACATTTTTTTAGCAAATTTTTGAATACCAGTTAAACCAAATAGACTTTTTTTTAGACATTTTCACACACACGAATTTTTAAAATGACAAAGTCGGAAAATTTTTGCATAGAAGTTATTTACTCAAGCTTACAATAAAAATTCCAGCTACCCCTAAAGGAACAGGAAAGATCGTAAGAAAGTGAAAATGTTGGATTTTTAATTGGCCTAAGTAAAAAAATACAAAATTTTAAAAATGCGAATTGAAAAAAAATATTGTACGCAGACTATTAATTGGATTTTATAAACAACCAGAAAAATAGTTAAAAAAATCTAACCACCCCCCGAAGAGCAGGGGAGCTCCGAATGCAAGTGCAAATGTGCGCCTTTTAATTTCTTATGTTAAAAAATGGAGATTTTTACAAAAGCGAATTGAAGGAAAAAATTGTACGCAGACTATTAGTTGGAGTTTATAAACACCCAAAAAAATAGTTAAAAAATTCCAGCTATCCCTATAGGAACAGGAGGGGTCGTAATGTAAGTGCAAATGTAGGGTATTTAATTCACTTCTGCTAAAAAATACAAAATTTTAAAAACGCGAATCGAAGGAAAATATTATATGCAGACTATTAATTTAAGTTTATAAACAACCAGAAAAATAGTTAAAAAAATCTAATCACCCCCCGAAGATCAGGGGAGGTCCGAATACAAGTGCAAATGTGCGACTTTTAATTTCTTATGTTAAAAAATGGAGATTTTTACAAACGCGAATTGAAAGAAAAAATTGTACGCAGACTATTAGTTGGAGTTTATAAACACTCAAAAAAATAGTTAAAAAATTCCAGCTATCCCTATAGGAACAGGAGGGGTCGTAATGCAAGTGCAAATGTAGGATATTTAATTTACTTCTGCTAAAAATTACAAAATTTTAAAAACGCGAATCGAAGAAAAATATTATATGCAGACTATTAATTTAAGTTTATAAACAACCAGAAAAATAGTTAAAAAAATTTAAACACCCGAAGATCATAGTTCTAATAATAGTATAATGTAGCGATATTTAATTTACTTCTGCTAAAAATACAGAGAATTATAAAAACGCGAATCTGAAGAAAATATTTTGAGAATTATGAATTTATAAACACCAGAAAATAGTTAAGAAATTAAATACCCAAAGATCATTTCATTAATAGATTTATAATGTAGGACGAGTGAGAGCAAACAGTACCTATAGGACACAAAAAATCAGTTAGAATGGAATCACCCATAAACTTCTTTTTGGCGCGTTGGAAGTAAAATTTTGGAATTATAGAATTTATAAATTTCTTTAAATTAATTTTTAGATTTAAAAAGAAATGAATAATGTACCCAAATGAAATGTTTCCGTGTAAATCGGAGAATAAGTGTTATATTGGATTTAGCTACGCCAAAGAAGTATAACTTCTAACGCGCCTACGTAATACACGTACCATTTAACTATTTCAATTATTTTAATAAAAACTCAATTAGATCTATATCGTAATTTATTTTCTAATATCAACCTTTAATTTCAATGTAATTTTAAAACATCAATTAATTAAAACAATTATACTTCCTTATTGAATCTCCGTTTCCTTCCATTCTAATTCTCGCATTCCAACTTTGATTAAAGCTCTAGAAATAAACGCAGTTCCCGTCTTCATAGTATTTCTGCATTGCATTTGGCTCTTTGCGCCTTTCAGTCTCGAAGAACACACCTTTGTTTCGAGTGCACTCTGAATTCACCCTGAACGCAGTAGGTTCCCGTGAAATCTTGCATGATCGCCGTCACTTTTCGCGAGCACACGCACTGCGGACGTCTGAAACATTTCAAGTGTTAATTTTAAGAAAAAAAAAACTCAATGGAGTCCTTTGCGCCTTTAAAAAAGTCTCAATGCATCACATCACTTTAGATTTTCGATTATTTTTTTCTAAATACACAAAACAATTAATATTCCTTATTATTCCTCCGGTATTCCTTCCATTCGTCCAGATTCTCGCATTCCCACTTGTGATTAAAGCCCTCGTAGAAATAAACGCAGTAGGTCCCGGTGGCGTCCTGCATGACCGCAGTCACGTTTCCGCTGCACTTGCATTTCGGCTCTTTCGACGCCTTCTGCATGTTCTCGAAGTAAACCAACCATTCCTCTTTGTTCTCGCAGTGCCACTGCGTGAATCCCTCGGGACCCTGATTGACGCAGTAGGTTCCCGTGAAATCTTGCATGATCGCCGTCACTTTTCGCGAGCACACGCACTGCGGACGTCTGAATAAAGGTATCGACTTGCCGAAACTTAAAATAGCAGATAGAAGCACTAATAAGAAGATTGTCGAAAGCTTCTTCATTTTTGATGTGGGAATTGGAAATGTTTGATTTGCGTTGACCCACTTTTCGAGCGCGTTATGTAACTCGAATATTGTTATTAGTTAGATTTTGATAAACAGATCGTAATTATCTTAGCCTACTGATTTAAATACCCAATTAATTAAAAATTAATAGCGAGCTCTTATCGTTCGACGAACGACTTAATAATAAATTTTGGTTTGTCCTTGGTAATTTGTAGCAATCGTCTTTCCTTGTTGACTAAACATTATCAGACGGTACAGTTGAACCTCGATTTTCCGGACCTCACGGATTCGCGATTATCCGGATTGTCAACCGCGTTCAGACTCGTTGCGAAAATTAAACCTCGGTATTTCTTACTAATTATTTTATTTTATATTTCACACTAAACAGTGTTTTTTGCTTTGTTAATTTTAAGATAATGTGCGACTGTATTATGTACTGATTAATATTTGTTGCGTTTATGTAAACATATACCTAACAATTTGACCAAGTTTTTTCCCGTTAAAACGGGACGCTTCGTAATCGCGCTTAAAACGGAGTGTGCGCATTCGAGCTCAAAGTGGCACATTCTTAGGAAAAAAATAATTAGTAAAAAAATTAACTGTGAATAAAATATTTTAACGTCAGAATGGTATAACTAAAAGATTAAAGCATACCTTGGCAAAACATAGTGGTATTATGAAAACCTTTTATGGGTCAGATATTGGTCTAACAAAAAGTATCCGATATTTGGTCGGTTTACCCTAATAGAATATTATCAAATTCATAATCAAAAAATTACAGTTGCTATTTTAATTTAAAATGTCAGTACCGTGTCAAAAAATATTAAAAATATATTTAATTGTTAATAAATAATATTGACTATTGGCGCAGAAGCTTAAGAATTAAAAATTCTGTAATGAAAACCACAAAAAATTTTAGTTAAGTTAATTTTTGTGAAATGTGTTAGATTTGAGTTAGGGGTAAACAGTACAGTGATTGGCCTTTTTATTAAACAACATAAGTTATTGGCCATATAAATATTGTATATTTTATTATTTATTTATTGTATATTGTAAATTTACAGTGATCGGCCAATATTTTCTAATTAAAATAAGATATAGTAAATTAGCAAAAAAACGAACCATTTATTAGAAAATATATATTAGGAAATATAGATTTATTATTAAATAATTTTTTAAATATGGCCAATCATTGTCGACTGGCCAACAACTGTACTGTTTACCCCTAATTAATGTTTGATATAAATAATAAAGTATTATTTGTTATACATAAGTTACTATGGATTATTGAAATGTTAAATAATCAATAAAAAAGAGTTTTAAAATGTTACAATACAATTCATAAATGAATTTAATAATTTTTCTAAAGAATGTTTACCAAATTTATTTTATGTCAGTACCGTGGCATGGAAATTATAAAATATTATTCTCATTCTCGATAATTTAAAATTGTAGCAAAATCCACTCGCACTTTCGTTTTTACTATCAAATAGAGTAATAATATGCATGAAAAATCAAAAAAAGTTTAGTTATAGGATTCAAAAATATTAAATCAAAAAAGTAACAGAACAGAATCACCCATATTTTCATTTAAAATATTCCAATGTTGGCTAAAAATTCTGGAAATTATCGAAAAATGAATAATTAACTCAAACCTCCATAAAATTCGTTTTCTCTCTATCGCACCTACGAAATTATCGTATCTTTTCGCTCCCTTCCACTTATTGCTATGGTAAATATATTTTTTGAACATAAAATTCATATTTACCAAAACTAAATTTAATTTTTTGAGTTGAAAGTGAAAAAATTAATTAAGGCAATTCAATGGATACGAGGATGTGCGCATTCGAGCGAAAAGTGGCACATTTCCGAGCGAGGGAGGCAAATGAAGCGCGACGCGGAGCGGCGCGCTTCATTTTCCCGAGATCGGAAATGTGCCACTTTGAGCTCGAATGTGCACACTTGGTTTTAAGCATGATTCACAAAATTTAAGCCAATAAATTAAACAAAAAATTAATTTAAGCGTTTTCTCTCAATCTCACCTACGAAATTATGGTATCTTTTCGCTCCCTTCCACTTTTTGCTATGGTAAATCCATTTTTTGAATATAAAATCCATTTTTTTCTAAACTAAATTCATTTTTTGATTTGAAAGTGAAAAGATTAATTAAGGCAATTCAATGGATACGAGGATGTGCGCATTCGAGCTCAAAGTGGCACATTCCGATCTCGGGAAATTTAGGAAAAAAATAATTAGTAAAAAAATTAACTGTGAATAAAATATTTTAACGTCAGAATGGTATAACTAAAAGATTAAAGCATACCTTGGCAAAACATCGTGGTATTATGAAAACGTTTAATGTGTCAGATATTGGTCTAACAAAAAGTATCCGATATTTGGTCGGTTTACCCTAATAGAATATTATCAAATTCATAATCAAAAAATTACAGTTGCTATTTTAATTTAAAATGTCAGTACCGTGTCAAAAAATAATAAAAATATATTTAAATGTTAATAAATAATATTGACTATTGGCGCAGAAGCTTAAGAATTAAAAATTCTGTAATGAAAACCAAAAAATTTTAGTTAAGTTAATTTTTGTGAAATGTGTTAGATTTGAGTTAGTAAACAGTACAGTGATTGGCCTTTTATTAAACAATATAATTATTGCCATATAAATATTGTATATTTTATTATTTATTTATTGTATATTGTAAATTTACAGTGATCGGCCAATATTTTCTAATTAAAATAAGATATAGTAAATTAGCAAAAAAAAACAAACCATTTATTAGAAAATATATATTAGGAAATATAGCTTTATTATTAAATAATTTTTTAAATATGGCCAATCATTGTCGACTGGCCAACAACTGTACTGTTTACCCCTAATTAATGTTTGATATAAATAATAAAGTATTATTTGTTATACATAAGTTACTATGGATTATTGAAATGTTAAATAATCAATAAAAAAGAGTTTTAAAATGTTAAAATACAATTCATAAATGAATTTAATAATTTTTCTAAAGAATGTTTACCAAATTTATTTTATGTCAGTACCGTGGCATGGAAATTATAAAATATTATTCTCATTCTCGATAATTTAAAATTGTAGCAAAATCCACTCGCACTTTCGTTTTTACTATCAAATAGAGTAATAATATGCATGAAAAATCAAAAAAAGTTTAGTTATAGGATTCAAAAATATTAAATCAAAAAAGTAACAGAACAGAATCACCCATATTTTCATTTAAAATATTCCAATGTTGGCTAAAAATTCTGGAAATTATCGAAAAATGAATAATTAACTCAAACCTTCATAAAATTCGTTTTCTCTCTATCGCACCTACGATATTATAGTATCTTTTCGCTCCCTTCCACTTATTGCTATGGTAAATATATTTTTTGAACATAAAATTCATATTTATCAAAACTAAATTTAATTTTTTGAGTTGAAAGTGAAAAAATTAATTAAGGCAATTCAATGGATACGAGGATGTGCGCATTCCAGCGAAAAGTGGCACATTTCCGAGTGAGGGAAGCAAATGAAGCGCGACGCGGAGCGGCGCGCTTCATTTTCCCGAGATCGGAATGTGCCACTTTGAGCTCGAATGCGCACACTCGGTTTTAAGCACGATTCACAAAATTTAGGCCAATAAATTGAACAAAAAATTAATTTAATCGTTTTCTCTCAATCTCACCTACGAAATTATGGTATCTTTTCGCTCCCTTCCACTTTTTGCTATGGTAAATCCATTTTTTTCTAAACTAAATTTAATTTTTTGATTTGAAAGTGAAAAGATTAATTAATGCAATTCAATAATACGAGGATGTGCGCATTCGAGCGAAAAGTGGCACATTTCAAGCAGGAGGAAATAAAGCGCGACGCGGAGGGCGCGCTTCATTTTCGAGATCGGAATGTGCCACTTTGAGCTCGAATGTGCACACTCGGCTTTTGCATAATTCACAAAATTTAGACCAATAAATTAAACAAAAAATTAATTTATAAGGATGAATATAGAAAAACATTACAAGAAATGTTACAGGATGAAGTGATATACAAAATTATTAATAAAGAAACCATTAAGTTTGAAAAATGGCTAATGATTTGTTGGTAAAGCTAAATAAAATTTGGTTATCGACAATTGTACTATGAAGAACTTAAAACGCATAATGTGTAGCACCTCGTTTGTACGGTTTACGGAAAACGCACAAAAGTTGCAAACTTAGTCCTGTTGTTTGCTGTATTGGTTCTCCTAGTTACAAGATATCTAAATTATTACATCGTTTATTAACACCTTTAATAGCGACGTATGAATTTATATTAAAAAATTCATTTGAATTCGTAGATGAAATTAAAAATATAGTTTTACCAACAAATTACGTTTTGGTATCGTTAGACGTGGTATCCCTATTCACTAATATTCCACAAACACTTGTACTGGATATAATTGACAAAGATTGGGATATTTTGTCTGAAGTTCTAACAATATCAAAAAATATGCTTATTGAACTTATCAAATTTTATTTTGATTCCAGTTATCTGTTATTTGATGGTAAGTTTTATCTTCAATGTGATGGAAGTAGTATGGGTAACCCATCCAGCCCAGCGATAGCTGATTTAGTGATGAATTATATTGTTAAGAAACTTAAGAAACTTTACCTTTCAAAATTCCAATTTTAAGACTTTATGTAGATGATAGTTTTATGGCTATTCCTAAAGATAAAGTTGATCTCACACTATCAAGTTTCAACAACTTCCATCCAAGAATTCAATTTACCATAAAAATTAAAGATAATTGTTCTCTTTGTTTTTAAGATGTAAAAATAAATAGATGTTCAGATGGAAAATTAAAAACGAATTGGTATCAAAAGCCTACCAGTTCAGGGCGATTATTAAACTACTATTCTAATCACCCAATGAGTCAAAAGATAGGTGTAATTAAAGATCTTATGGATAGAGCTTTACGTTTAAGCCATGAAGATTTTTATGAAGATAATATACTACGCATGAAAAATCTTCTTATTAATAATAATTACCCTACAAAACTCATTAATCGATTTATAAATAATTATAAATTGGTAAATAACAAAAAAGATGTCCAACAAATAACAACATACTTTAAATTTCCTTACATCAAAGAATTGTCCAGTAGTATTGATCGTTTTATTAGACCAAGAGGTGGAAAACTGCATTTTATAATATAAAACAATTAATACAGTTTATAGCAAATTAAAAGATCCAATTCCTCTGCTTCAACAATCTGGTTTGATTTATAAAATCCCATGTAGCTGTGGAAGTAGTTACATTGGTCAAACAAATCAGAGACTTGAAGAAAGATTAAAACAACATAAAAATGATTGTAAAAATATAAATTATGTTAAACCAAACAAAACAGCATTAGCTATGCATCATTTTGATGTTGGACATCAATTCCAATTTGAAAAAGTTTCTATTTTACATCGTGAACAAAATAAACAAAAGAAATTTAAGTGAAATGGTTTATATCAAAATTAATAAAACTGTAAATTTGCGTTCGGATACTCAAAGCCTTAGTTTAATATATAATGACATCTTAAATAAAATTAAAACATAAAACTAAAATTAATCATAAAATTTAAATCAAAATTATACAACTACAAATATTTTCTTTTTAGAATCATAGTTACAGCCTTTCATGTAATTATTTAGAATCATAGTTACAATCTTTCATATTTTTAAAAATCTTTCATTTTGACGCACGTAGAATTATTGAGTTTCAATGGTTAACTTCCTTTTTGTGTTGTTAAGGTATTTTATAATTTATATTATTTTATAAAATACTTGTAGTTATTGTTGTTATACTTTGTTAATTTTCAGTTGCTTGATAAAGTTTCAATAAAGAAACGAAACGTTGCAAGTTAACAATTTGTTGTTTTATTGTGTCCAATTCCAGTGAACATTAACATATTATAAGATATTGGACGTGAACATTATGATTAATTAATTTAATCGTTTTCTCTCAATCCCACCTACAAAATTATCGTATCTTTTCGCTCCCTTCCACTTTTTGCTATGGTATATCCATTTTTTGAACATAAAATCCTTTTTTTTCTAAACTAAATTTAATTTTTTGATTTAGAAGTGAAAAGATTAATTAAGGCTATTCAATAAATACGAGGATGTGCGCATTCGAGCGAAAAGTGGCACATTTCCGAGCGAGGGAGGCAAATGAAGCGCGACGCGGAGCGGCGCGCTTCATTTTCCCGAGATCGGAATGTGCCACTTTGAGCTCGAATGCGCACACTCGGTTTTAAGCACGATTCACATTAATTCATTTATTTTCTTAGTAGTCTAACTTCATACGGTCCGTTGCCTGCAAACATTTTACTCTCAACGCGCCAAAAGAAGTATAACTTCAAAAATATAATTAGATTTTCAATTAAAAGACGTACATTTTTAATTTTCCGATGTACAACAAAAACAAATCTTTCGGTTGGGTGTGCTCAAAACCCCAAATCATCAAAATTAAAAAAAAAAACATTTGTTATCGCCAAAAATTAAATTTTGCTCGAATTTTAATTTTATCCCGGGGCTTCGCGCAAAACCTTGCGCTTCCCAAGTCTTCAGAATTCTTTTTTTAAAGAAAACTCGACCAGTTTTAGCGGTTGTATTAAAATTAATTAAAACTTTTGCTCCGGCTTCAATATAACTTGTAAATAAAGAAGCATTCGCTCGCCACAAAAAAAAAAAAAACAACAAAATAAATAAATAAAAATCCTACCTTCCGCCCAACTCGCCGTGTGTGTGTGTGTGTAAATAATTTGTATCCGAGCTTTCGATTTTTCGGTCCTTCGGTTTTCCTTCTTTCCTTTTTTTTTCTGCAAAGTGGAAATGCGAAGCGCTCCGCCCGAAATTCCTGTAATTTTTGGTGGCGATCCAAGGAACCTTATGGCGGTTCTTTCAAAGGCATTTCTTTCCTCCGAGAGAATGTGATCTCATCCGCACTTTCCACGTCTCCTTCTCGCCCATCTGAAAATGCAAATAGATCGTTACCGAATGCGGAAGGAGAAAAAAGGCTGCAGCCGACGTTTAAAAAAAAAGTGCATTTCAAAACGCTTTCTAGGCCCGGCAAGTGGCACGGACAAACGGGGACGCTCTAATTGTCGTCCTAGTTGCGATTTGAATGAAAATAAACGCGATTCGATGGAGAAAAGCGAAATACAGTCGGACCCCGATAACTCGAATTTCGCTTTTTTTACAAAAAAAGGGACTTGTGCCTTTTTATTCTTATTCTGGTCGTTATTCGTCGAGCACGAGTAGGAACAAATATATTTTTCGATGTTTATACAGTGAACCCTCTCCTAACGGACACCTCTCTTCAACGAACAATTTTTAAATGTGCCAGTTGAGAAAAGTGTAGGAGAACGATGTAATAAGGCCGCCTGCCCATTTTAGAAATACTTACAATCCAACAGTAAATAAGATGTAAATAACCATATTACCTAAGTAGGGGAGACCGGGTATAGTTGTCTCACGGGTAAATTGTCACAAAAGCCATAACAGCAAACCTAATGAATTAATAAGAAAATCGTGACTTTCAACCCCGGTCTCCCCTACTTGTGAACAATAAATATTGTTAATGATTGTTTACAAATTTTGGTTGTTTTGTATAAAAGATGGTAAATACGTATAGATATATGATATATATACACGAAAGTATTTAACTCGAATTTTTGATAACTCGAATTATTTTTAAGTTTCCCTTCGACTTCGACTTATCGAGGTCCGACTGTACGTCGCTCGGCTTTCTATAA
This sequence comes from Sinopyrophorus schimmeli, assembly GCA_036325965.1. Taxonomy (NCBI): domain Eukaryota; kingdom Metazoa; phylum Arthropoda; class Insecta; order Coleoptera; family Elateridae; genus Sinopyrophorus; species Sinopyrophorus schimmeli. The sequence continues at coordinate 62,017 of JARFIZ010000394.1, forward strand.
TTAAAACGCAATTTATGTTTATTGGATTTCCGATTAATTTCGTTCCATTTTTGTTGTTTATGGGGACAAAGCCGTGTGTACAAAATTCGGCACTTTGTTCGAGTTCCAATTAACGCTTCGGTGGCCGCCAAACGAGCATGGGACAATGCGTTCGCGAAAAATTGAAATTTTCTCATCTAATTCGTCAAAAAAAAACAAACAGCGGTGGGCGATTAGACAAAAAATTTCCCCCCCGATTTTAGAAAGCACATAGAACAATGCGTTTACGAGATGACACACAATTCCGAGGCTACTCAACAGGTAAAACTAGCTAGCCTTGCGAAGAAGTTAACAGTTGTACAGAAATCGTAACGCGGTTCGTGAATTTAGTGCAGGCACGACGTTCTTCGAAAAAAAAATTTTTTTATCATAAACGCACCTCTGCACATCGGTTTTTTCGGCGCGAATGTGTGTCGGTTTTTTGCGTTGAGAAAAATTGCGAAGAAGTGTCTCGAGAAAAGGGCCGATCGTGTCGCTATAGCAAAAGGCAGGACCAGGGTAAATTTTTAAAAATTAAATTTTCAAGTTTGCGAAAGAGTTAATGCGAAAAAACCCGACTAAAAATAGAATCCATAAATTATATAAGTTCTGATTTAAAGGTGAGGTTTTTCCAAAAATTTTGCTTGGTTTGGTACAGGCGAACCTCGATAAATCAAGGCTTGGGGGGAAAACCCAAAATAATTTCAATTAACGGGGAAAAAAACCGAACTGGTATTAATGTGTATGTTTTATGTTAGATTTTTGTGGTACTTGATACAAAATAATGATCAAAATTGGGAATTATTGATTATCAATTACAGTCGAACCTCGATAAGTCGAATTTTTGATAACTCGAATCTGTTTCCCTAGGACTTGCCTATTTCAATGTTAATATTTTTATATCGGTAATTCGAATTTTTGATAAGTGGAATTATTTTTAGTATCCCTTCAATTTCCACTTATCGAGGTTCGACTGTATGTTAATTTATAATTTATTTATATTATAAGTAGAGATGATCTAAAATTTTATTTTATTGCATTGTTTTTCAACTAATTCTTCGCCGACAATGACATTTTTATGGTAACATTGCCTTGTCAAAAAAAAAACAAATATCTATGGTTTTTTGAAATTTTTTGAAAAGTTCGAATTACAAAAATATTTACACTTTCAAACTGACTATGCCCTAGAGTGGCGCCTAAAAACCGACTATTTTTTTTGAGTCTCGAGTGAAAAAATGTTAGTTTTTGATGTTTTAAGAGCTACCTCCAAAGGATAGCTCAAAAAAAATTATTAAGAGGTCGCTCAAAATTTTTTAAAATTTCCAAATCCGTCAAAATCATTTTTTTCTCGTTACAGTATAATTTTATAGACAAACAAATAATAAGTTTCTGAAAGATTCAATTTAAAATTTGAGTTTCAAAAGGTCGCTCAAAATTATTTTTTATTTATTAGTGCATCACTTTGGATATTTTGGAGCGACATTTTAATATTCAAATTAAAATTTCATACATTTTTTTTTCTATTATTTAGTAAAATAATCAACAAAAATTCACCACGAGATAAACTAAAAATGAAACAAATGACAAAAAAGCAATTTTATTAAAACTCAATAATTTTATTTAATCAACTACAACATTTTAACAATATTTAAATAAACTTTGTTGTTAATTCTAATAACAAATCTTAAATTTTGAAGGTTTTAACTTTATTTAGACTATCATTTATTGTTTTGTTAAAGTGCGTATTAAATTTGCTTTATTAGCATTTGAATATAATCCAAAGTGATGTATTAATAAATAAATAAAAAATTCCGAACGACCTTTTAAAACTCAAATTTTAAATTGAAACGTTCAGAAAGTTATTTTTTGCTTGTTTATAAAATTATACTGTAACGAGAAATAAAAATTAAAAAAAAATAAATTCGATTTTTGACGGTTTTTGAAATTTTAAAAAATTTTGAGCGACCTCTTAAAATTTTAAACAATTTTGAGCGACCTTAAAATTTTAAAAAATTTCGAGCGACATCTTAAAATTTTTTTTTGAGCTGTCCTTTGGAGGTAGCTCTTAAAACATCAAAAACTAACATTTTTTCACTCGCAACTCAAAAAAAAATAGTCGGTTTTTTGGGCCACCCTACTATGCGCAATTAAAAAAGCTTATTCAATACAACAATTGATCAATGGACATTTTGTCGCCGAGGCAGCCCACGCCTCGAGTTATCAAGGTTCGACTGTAATTTACATAAAACAAACTGCGCATTTCGAATTGTTTATAAGGAAAAAAAAACAAATCAGCATAATGACGACCTTGGAGAAAATCGAAGGGATTCCCCGTGTCTCACTTTCGCATTAATCTCGCAATTCACCCCCTCGCCCCCGCAAAATCATCGCCGATTCGCGTTTGCCTACCAAAACAAATTAAGTCCGTATTGTTTTTAGAATAAAGGGCGAAAATGAGAGTATTAATCGGTTTGGTATTGTCTTCGTGCCTGGCGATTTCGACGATAAACGGCAAGGCGGCCGAAAATTGCAAATGCTGGGACGGATACGAGGCGAATAATGGACCGGACGGCCCCGAATGCAGAGGAATTCTACTGCTCCATTCCATGCCGTGTAACGAACCGCAGCCTCCGCAATGCAAATGTTCCGGAAATGTAACCGGAATTTTAAAGGACGAAACCGGAATATGGTGCAGCACGTACGCCGAAGGCAAAGAGGTGAAGCGGTGGAGCTGCGAGAACGCCGAAGACTGGAAGAAGTTTTTCGAACAGAATCCCGAGTACAAACCTTAGGCGCGCTAACGCACGCATTTTTTTAATTATTAATAATAATTATTATTTCAATTGTATGCGCTTCTCGTTTGTCGAATAAACGATTATTTTTGTTGTTTTTTATGTGTTGAAATGTTAAATGCCAACAACATAATATTTATCTTTGTAATTATGTGCAGCGCTTGTTAAGTTGTCGCCGTCCTTGTTTGTTTTGTGCGTTTTGTATGGGCGCGTCCTTTTTCATTCGCAAATCTGTTGATAATCAGCTTAAAATTAGCGTGCACACAATCCAATTGTAAATACACATTGTCAGTTGCGAACAACGAATTCGAAGCTGGATTTAATTTTTGGATTTGTTATTAAAAACTTCCTACAAATAAAAAAAAAAAAAACCTGGTAATTTCGAATAATTAATTTGGTTCGATGGTATAGTAACATTGGGAAAAATCTAAATGCAAATACAATTTAGTTCTAACACGCTTTATGTTAAGTAGGTAAAACGTCCAGTGAATGACCGATTTGTTGCCTCGAGAGCTATTGTGCTATAAAAAAAATAGTAGAACTAATGAAAACATTATGGCAATTTGGTCATAAATTTTGTCAAATTAATTATAAAGAGTATAAAATGAGGAGTCCAGTAAATGACCTTTTTGTCTAAATAATGACCGTGGTATAGCACAGCGAAAATTAACAATGTACGTCTTTTAATTGAGAACCTAATTGTATTTTTGAAGTTATACTTCTTTTGGCGAGTTGAGAGTAAAATGTTTGCAGGCAACGGACTGTATGAAGTTAGACTACTAAGAAAGTAAATGAATTAATGTGAATCGTGCTTAAAGCCGAGTGTGCGCATTCGAGCTCAAAGTGGCACATTCCGATCTCGGGAAAATGAAGCGCGCCGCTCGCGTCGCGCTTCATTTGCCTCCCTCGCTCGGAAATGTGCCACTTTTCGCTTGAATGCGCACATCTTTGTGTTTATTAAATTTGTATAATTTATTTCCAATGAAAGATTTAAATGTAGTCTCGTAATTATCGATTTTATGTTTAAAAACATATTTTTACTATAGCAATGAGTGGGAGCGAGCGAAAAGATACGGTAATCGCGTAAGTGTGAGTGAGATGGATCGATTTTTAACTAATATTTTGACTATTTTATTGTGAATCATGCTTAAAACCGAGTGTGCGCATTCGAGCGATAAGTGGCACATTCCGATCTCGGGAAAATGAAGCGCGCCGCTCCGCGTCGCGCTTCATTTGCCTCCCTCGCTCGGAAATGTGCCACTTATCGCTCGAATGCGCACATCTTCGTTTTTATTGAATTGCCTTAATTAATCTTTTAGTTTTAAATCAAAAAATTAAATTTAGTTTAAGTAAATATGTATTTTATGTTCAAAACATATACACTTAGATGCGTTTGAAAATGCCCGACCGATTTAATCGACAAAACATATTATTTATGAGTATTAAAAAAAATAATTATAAACAAATGGCAAATGTATACGATAGTTTGCACTTGTACAACACACGTTATAAAATTTTTGACCGAAAATAATGATTTTGAAGTGTTCAAATACTAATAATTCTATGAAAAAATGCAAAATCGGTAGTGCGTTTGAAAATGGCCGTTTTAATGTTTTCCATTTAGAACCGTTTTTTTTCCAACAAACTATAAATATATTGTAGATGTTGTTTAAGAATGTAAATAAGCAAACCATTAAAAGTTTATTGTAAGTGAAATTTTAAATGGTAGCACCAATAAATAGCGTAATTTGTATTTATTACATAAAACAACCATTTTTGACAAATGATGACAGTAAAACGTCAATACAAATTAAAATTTGACAATTAACATAACTAAGATTATTCTTAAAACACTGTAGATCACGTTCCCTATTTTGGGCATTTTCAAACATATCATTTAAGCATCATAACAGTAGAATTAATTTTATACACTTCTTATTCACAAATTTATCGGAACTAAAAGTCCAAAATAAAATAAACTACGTTGAATATTTTTATGTTTGGCGCGTTGGGAGTAAAATTAAAGAATTTTAGAATTTATTAAATTTCTTTAAATTAATTTTTAGATTTAAAAAGAAAAGAATAATGTACCCTAATAAAATGTCTTCGTGTAAATCGGAGAATAACCCGTGCAGAAATTGTGTCCGGGTTTTAATAGGGCCCTTTAAAGATTTCCCTTACACTTTAAAGGACCCTGAAAGGATGGTCACGCTACGTAAAAGTTAGCCTTTAAGGGAAATGTAATGGGGGCCTTTAAGGGCAATGTAAATAAAGTCCTTTAAAGTTTTCCCTTACATTTAATTGTTTTTACCTGGTGTATAAGCAGAAAATAAATTTTCTTAGAATATTACAAAAGCTTAGTTAAACATAAAGCAATATCCAGTTGAGGTAAAAGACAACAAAAGATATTTTTCTATTGTTAGTTCTGTCTTTGTTAAAATTAAAAATAATTAATTCTCCTTTTTGCTTTTAGAAACCTGCTAGGATATATGTATATAATTTCAAAACTTTTTTTTCAAAGTAAAAAAAGGAAATTTTTTGAAAGAAAAATTTATTTGGGTTTTGCGACCTTATGTTTAACTAGCCCTTTCCTGTAACAAATATTAACAAATAAAAGCCCCCCCCCCTCCAAATAGGCTATGTAATTTATAAATGACTTCTTAATATTGTACAGTCAGCCAAAATGCAAATTACCACCACAGCAGTAACTTATCTGAAACTGTTTAACACTTCTTACTTCTAAGTGTAATTGTTGCTATTGTTATTATAAAAATGACGATAATATTTATAAAAAACATGTTAAAATCGTTGTAATTTGCTGTTTATTATATTAGCACCTCAAAAGTAATTTATATGAAGTCGCAAAAAATGAATTATTAATTAATACTGCACATTTGTAAACAGTTTCATATTAATCCTAAAATAGATTAATTTTATCTTTAAATAAAGTCGATTTCCCTCAATATTCATTTAAAATTAATAATCAAGAATCAAAAATAAATGATTAATATTAAAAGACATATGTATTTAAAAGATTACAAAACTGAACGCTAAAAAAAGTACAGAAAGGGCATTTGGACCTACCCCTACCAAAGAAACGCTAAATCATCTTAAAAATAAATGTGTTGGTAACTGTAAATTTGAATATTTATTAGGCATCCTGAACGAGTATGCTAGGATGGTGATTTTCAATTGGGCCGATTGTACATAAAGATCAATAATGATTACTTTTAGCTGACAAAAGAAGTATTATGTATAAGTGTAAACTGTAAAACAAATAAAAAATAATAATTTAATTGATAATTTCACAACTTGCAGTAAATAGAAATAATTTTATAATTAAGATATTCAATAATTTTATTATGGACTTTTCTTCTTATGGAATCCACAAAAAGACATTTAAAGGTCCCTTAATATTTACCGTAACTAAAACTTATTAAGGAATTATTGAAAAAAATTAAAAGGCCCTTTAATGGTAACTCTGAAAAAGCCCTAAAAGAATGTCCTTATCATAACCCGACAATGCCCTTTACTGGCATTAAAAAGAATTCACCGAGAAAAGTTCTAACGTGGAATCCACAACGTAGCATTTAAGGGCCCCCACCACTGTTAGGGCATCCATAGTAAATTTCTGCACGAGCAATGCGTTAGAAGTCATACTTCTTTGGCATAACTCAATTAAATATGACCACGTGTAAAAATTAATATCACCACATTCGATAAATACGAAGATGTGCGCGTTTGAGCGAAAAGTGGCACATTTCCGAGCGAGGGAGGCAAATGAAGCGCGACGCGGAGCGGCGCGCTTCATTTTCCCGAGATCGGAAATGTGCCACTTTGAGCTCAAATGTGCACACTCGGTTCTAAGCACAGTCCGCAATAATAATTTTTTTTCTAGAGGTTTTTTAATTAAAAACAGGGGGCGTCAAATTTATAATGCCCCCAAACTTACAAAAACGCCCTGTATGTTTGTTTTTTTTTTTCAAATTAACGTGGCATGTCATGTTTTGCCGGTTTTAAAAATCGTTTGCGAAGGGCCAACATGGCGTCTACGTAAAACCAATTAAGATGGAGCTGTGGACGTATGTTACATAACGCATGAGCCATAGATGATGACGTAAACCCAACCTTTCCCGAATTAAACAGTACACCTCGATAAACCGCTAAATGCAATTTTTTTAAAACACTTTAACTGTCAAAAAATGATCAATTTCTCTTTAACAAATTACACAAAACCGGTTATTTTGTTGTTATACAATTCTTGCCTTTGTCATAGGCACTAAAATGAACATTTCCATTAAATTTAATTGCTTTTAACAATTAAGTATTAAAAATAATAAACAACCGTAATAAAATTAAATTTCGCACGACAATAAAAATTAACGACGGCCATTATCGTTTTCGATAATTTCAAAAGTTAAATCCGAAAGACTTTAATTTATTTAAACGGCGAACTGTAAGTACCGAAGGCTTATGGCTTGTTAATCTTTTCCACCCTTAAAATTACAACGCATCTCGCGTTGCCCCACCTCCAAAAATTCCCGCGCCCCATTTTTAGATTTTACAAATAAAAACGGCGCCCCCGCAGTATTTCCGATGCCCGAGAATCGCGGCCTTCGACGTCTCTAAAATTAAAAGCACTAAACACGAGCAATAAATAATTTACGTGCAATCTAAAACCAATTAATTTTAATTGTTATTTTCTAGAGTTAACAAATTATTTATGACATCAAAGAGCTGCTTCGTTGACGTTTCTTTTCCTCGTCAAAATTCCAACCGTTAATTTTACATTTTCTCGATTTTTGTTTATAGCAAACGGCCAAAGTTTGTTTGTCATCGAGACCAGATGTAAGTTTAGCGCAAGTTACGGTTTCGATGACAAATGTCCAAAGAACTTTCCGATTTCAAGTGTTGTTGTGCGACAGATCCGAACTTACGAAATGGGAATGGAAACGTTAATGGGATATTACCGGGTAAAGATGGGATTGGGGGGTGTGACTGCAAGGAAATGGGAAAAGAGGTGAAGCGTCGGCGGCGCGAAGATTACAAAAAGAGAAATCAAATTTCTTCGTCTTAAATCATTACTGTTGTTCCTTCTAATTAAATCCCTTTTAACCCTCCGCATACGAGGCGACTAAATGTCGCATGCCATATGGGAAGAAAGGTGTCATACCGCAAAAATAAAATGAAATAAAATTCACAAAATTGTACTTTATGACAGTTAAATGATAAGAAATATATTTTAATAACCAATAATTAATAGGTTTAAGTAAAATATAAGGTACTGGAGGGTAATAAGGCCCAGAAGCCATTAAATAAAAATTATAATCGAAATCGCTTATTTAGTGCAATCGGCGAGCGAGAAACATCTAAAACATATCACCTCTGGGTTGGAAATTTTTCTGGGTTTCAATTAACGCGGGAAACTTCGATTTAGTGAATCTACCTCGATATTATGTGCAATTTATAAATGTATCTCTGCCAAATTAACTTTCAATTAGTGCTATCGTGTGAATATTTAAGAGGAGCGCAATTATATACAAAGAGGTAAACTTCTTCTTTAGTTGACTTGATTTATTTAATCAGAAAAAAAGATAATCTTAACAAAGGAAAAATGTACTACTCAGGTAATAAGGCCCGGGCCTTAATATTTTAATAAAAGGCAAATGCTTGAGGGTCGTGACATAAAATCAAAATCAGGGTTACGTAAAAATACAATATTGCTGGCTCCTCAAAACAATCTTGGATGTGTTCCGTCTGCAGCCAGGATTTTGTGGCCGATATGAGATCTTGTACGTTATGTAACACTTGGGTACAGGAAGAATGTGTTGGACTAACGAAAGATGACCAAGCACCTTTTATACGCCAAAGTTGCTACCCCTGAATTGAATACTTTATTCGGGACTTAATATCTGCCATTGTATTTTGAGGCGGGCCTTATTATCTGCCTGTTCGTTTAATAAGGCCCAACCACCAGTGTATATGTTTTTGCTTTTGTAAAATGTGTTTTCAGTTTTTTTGTTTTTAAATATACATTATTTTCAGAAAAAAATTGTAAAAATCACTTAGAATTCATATTATGTTATGAGTTGTCTTAGTTTATTTAATAAAAATAATTTAACACTAAGTGGGCCTTATTATCCTCCAGTAGCTTATTTATTTATGCATTGGCATAGACTTTTACTAATAAAAATACAAAAATTTAACTTTTTCTTCAACTTATAAACTATTGAGTCTTTTCTTGAGCACTAAATGCTAATGACACGTGTCAATTACGATACAGAATATTAAGAAAACCTTAGAAGAATTTCATTCCTGCCTCCTTATTCAAAATATAAATTAATTTCACGACAATTTCTTAACGATTCGCAATAATTTAGGCCAATATATTACACAAAAAATTAATTGAACAATTTTTATCACACCGGGATCGAAAGTTCACTTTCGGGCCCTGTTTTGCGGGAAGAAAGTGCCACATTCCGTCCCTGTTATTTTACGAATTGTAAATAAGTCGTTGTTAAGTAACGTAAAAGACTTTGATGTACGCAATACAAAATTGAAGTATGCCTACTAAAAAACACGTAACTTAACAACGAATTATAAATAATTAATTTAAATAAGGAATTTAATAAGGAGTTTAGATGAATTATCTGGAAATGAATTGAATGAAAAAAAAAATAATTCGAAATTTAAATGAAGAAGCCAAAATAATTACACATGATTTACTTCCTACAATATCGAAGGAACTATATGAATTATGTTATCAAAAATGTTTAAATGATCAATTAAGAAATCCTCTTCATAATATGGAAAAGTGTGTGTAAAAAAACTACCAAAATAAGTCAACAGCTAAAAAACGTACAAATGAATATAAAATCGAAAATGTAATTATTCACTCTTTAACAAAGGGCTCTCTTTGCATCATACTTAAAAACTATAAAATAACTCAATTAATTATTAACAATAATAAATTATTAATTATTAATATTAACTGCAATTAGTTAAAAATTATTAAAAATAATTTTTATTGAGTAAATTTTTAATTTGTTCAATTATTATATACTCTTTAGTAAACATATAATTGTGAATCAAATAAATATCTATTTTAAAAAATTTAATTTTAAAAAACGTTATTTTTAGTCAACAATTAAAGGTGGGAACCCCCAGACCCCTTACAGAGGCTTATCGCCTGGAAAACAGTCAAATAATGACACCTGCCAACCTAACCTAGAAATATTAAATTTAATTATTTTAATTTTGACGGAACTTTCGAACGCTGTGTGATAAAAAATTATATACTCGCCACGGGAGGTAAGTATTATACTATTAATCGTTCCCTCTCACTTGCATTGATAAGATTATCGTATCTTCTCGCTCCCTTCCACTCATTGCTATGGTAAATACGTTTTTCGAATATAAAATCGATATTTACGAAATTAAATTAAAATTTTTGATTTGAAGGAGCGCACGATAAATTATACTAATGTAATAAACACGAGGATGTGCGCATTCGAGCGAAAAGTGGCACATTTCCGAGCGAGGAGGCAAATGAAGCGCGACGCGGAGCGGCGCGCTTCATTTTCCCGAGATCGGAATGTGCCACTTTGAGCTCGAATGTGCACACTCGGTTTTAAGCATGATTCACAAAATTTTGGCCAATAAATTAAACAAAAAATTAATTTAATCGTTTTCTCTCGATCGCACCTACGCAATTATCGTATCTTTTTGCTCACTTCCACTTATTGCTATGGTAAATATATTTTTTGAACATAAAATACATATTTACTTAAACTAAATTTAATATTTTGATTTAAAAGTAAAAGATTAATTAAGGTAATTCAATAAAAACGAAGATGTGTGCATTCGAGCGAAAAGTGGCACATTTCCGAGCGAGGGAGGCAAATGAAGCGCGACGCGGAGCGGCGCGCTTCATTTTCCCGAGATCGGAATGTGCCACTTTGAGCTCGAATGTGCACACTCGGTTTTAAGCATGATTCACAAAATTTAAGACAATAAATTAAACAAAAAATTAATTTAATCGTTTTCTCTCGATCGCACCTACGCAATTATCGTATCTTTTCGCTCACTTCCACTTAATGCTATAGTAAATACATTTTTTGATTTGAAAGCGAAAAGATTAATTAAGAATTCAATAAATACGAGGATGTGCGCATTCGAGCGAAAAGTGGCACATTTCCGAGCGAGGGAGGCAAATGAAGCGCGACGCGGAGCGGCGCGCTTCATTTTCCCGAGATCGGAAATGTGCCACTTTGAGCTCGAATGTGCACACTCGGTTTTAAGCTCGATTACCAAACGTGCCGTTTTATCAAAAAAAAAATTGTTCACGTCAGTTATACCCCACCTAGTACACGGAAGGTTAACACTTTGTTAGTTGCGCAATTGTGCTGACAAAGACAATGTAAAAAACCTTCACAATTAAACTTTAAACAAAATTAATAATTAATTTCGAGAAAAAAAAAAACTGCATAAGTAATTTCGAACGCTTAAATTAATTTCGTAAGCGCAAAATCCCAAAATTAAGATTAAATTAAATAATCGTCAAAAATTAAATTAAAAATTTACAAAGTTGGCAACGAAATAAATTCGGCTAATTTCGCGTTCTCTCAAAATTCGTAATTAAATCGCTCGTTTCTACTTTTTGCGACAAATTTAACACTTCGCAGTATAACAAAAAAATTTACAAAAATCCAGGTGTTAAGTTGAAGGATTTCGGGCGAATCCTTCGAGGGTGGATAAACATACAAAGCTCGAAATCGTTTCGTGTAATTGACAGTTCAACAACAAAGCGTTTTAACGCTTCCACCCCCAAAAGTTTCCACGAAATGTTGCGTCGAAACGCAAAGAGTTAACAGACTTAATCAGTCCCGATGATAACTGCCGCCTTTGAGCGACTTCAAAAGTTGACGAATTCAATGCGAGCGTTCTTAATGCGTAAACAACGCACCGCAAGCTGGAAAAAACTAAAATGAAAGAGCGAACAAAGGGAAACGAGAAAAAGGTTCGTTTTTTTGAAGATTAATGCAACCCTTTTGATGTTAAAGACGGAAACTGAAGGAAAACGATAATTTCACGCTCTAAAAGCTTGATGCCTTCCTAATATTTACGAAAATAACTCAAAAATGCCAAACACAACAATGCGAAGCTTTTTCTTTTGCTAAATTAGTTGCCGATGATACAGTGGGTCCTCGTTATAGCGCGGGCGGCGGGCGATGACGGTGATCCGCGTTATATCGAGCCTCGTTCGAACAAATACACGGCAATTCATAAATTCAAATTTCAAATAATCATTTCGGTGAAGATTTTGACATATCAGTTTAACCCTAAAATCCGGCTACCTCATCCCCGAATATTATCTCCGAATCCGCGGTACAACGAGGGTCAACTGTATTACTAAAATATTGATTTTTTTTTAAATTCCAATCTGTTTTTTTACGGGTCTCTATTATAAACAGCCCTTGTGTTAGATTTAAATAATTTCAAAAAATAATTTTTGGTTTTTTGATAATTTCAAAAACATATAGGAACCGTAATTAATTTTTTGCGGCGTTATAAGGCGAGCTACAAAAAAAACCTAATCGATATAAAATGGTCCCGAATGTCTCTTCTCAACAGGCCTTGCGTTAGATTTCAATAATTTCGAAAAATAATTTTCGGTTTTTTGTGTACTTTCAAAAACATATAGGAACGGTAATTAATTTTTTACGGCCTTATTAGGCGAGGTACAGAAAAAATCTAATCGATATAAAATGGTTCCGAAGGTCACTTCTAAACCGCCCTTTTGTTACATTTAAATATTTTCGAAGAATAATTTTTGGCTTTTTGTGTACTTTCAAAAACATATAGGAACGGTAATTAATTTTTTACGGCCTTATTAGGCGAGCTACAGAAAAAATCTAATCAGTATAAAATGGTCCCGAAGGTCACTTCTAAACCGCCCTTTTGTTACATTTAAATATTTTCGAAGAATAATTTTTGGCTTTTTGTGTACTTTCAAAAACATATAGGAACGGTAATTAATTTTTTACGGCCTTATTAGGCGAGCTACAGAAAAAACCTAATCGATATAAAATGGTCCGAAGGTCACTTCTAAACAGCCCTTGTGTTAGATTTAAATAATTTCGAAAAATAATTTTCGACTCTTTGTATACTTTCAAAAACATATAGGAACGGTAATTAATTTTTTACGGCCTTATTAGGCGAGCTACAGAAAAAACCTAATCAATATAAAATGGTCCCGAAGGTCACTTCTAAACAGCCCTTGTGTTAAATTTAAATAATTTCGAAAAATAATTTTCGGCTCTTTGTATACTTTCAAAAACATATAGGAACGGTAATTAATTTTTTACGGCCTTATTAGGCGAGCTACAGAAAAAACCTAATCGATATAAAATGGTCCCGAAGGTCACTTCTAAACAGCCCTTGTGTTAGATTTAAATAATTTCGAAAAATAATTTTCGGCTCTTTGTGTACTTTCAAAAACATATAGGAACGGTAATTAATTTTTTACGGCCTTATTAGGCGTTCTACAGAAAAAACCTAATTGATATAAAATGGTCCCAAAGGTCACTTCTAAATAGCCCTTGTGTTAGATTTAAATAATTTCGAAAAATAATTTTCGGCTTTTGTGTACTTTCAAAAACATATAGGAACGGCAATTAATTTTTTACGGCCTTATTAGGCGAGCTACAGAAAAAACCTAATCGATATAAAATGGTCGCGAAGGTCTCCTCTAAACAGCCCTTGTGTTAGATTTAAATAATTTCGAAAAATAATTTTCGGCTTTTTGTGTACTTTCAAAACAGATAGAAACGGTAATTAATTTTATAAAGCGAGTAAAAAAAACCTAATCGATATAAAATGGTCCCGAAGGTCTCTTCTAAACAGCCTTGTATTAGATTTAATTAATTTCGAAAAATAATTTTCGGCTTTTATTAGGTATATGTTTACAAAAAACGCACCAAATATTAATCACTAAATAAAACAGTCGCATATGAGGTTTTACTGTAATAATAAAATTGAAACGTATATAATTAAGGTTTTACTGTAATATTTTTCGGTCTGCGAAAAACGAAAAGATATCTTTTATAAGATTTGACAGCTTATAAGTTTTTCTCATTTTTCCAGCGGCGAATTTTTCGGCTAATAACAGTGTCATATTTCTCGTTCGATCTAAAACCAATCAAAATCGCTTTTTATAAAAAATCTAATAAATAAAAATGAGCGGCCCGAAAAATCCGACGCGCATCTTTCGGCGAGCCGAAAGTGGGCCTTTGCCCACGCGTTTCGAAAAATCCCAAACAAAGACGTTCGGAGGCCGAAGGATTAAATTCATTAATAGCGCTTAAACGTTTATCGATAGCGAAAAGCACGAAGAGAGGAGAAAAAATTAATTCGAAAGGGCAACAGGCGAGAGGCTGACGAGACGCCGTTCGACGTCGTTGGAGGGTTCGTTTTATTTTACAACCCCTTACGATGGGGGTGATTGCGGACTCTCGTTTATAAACATCTGCTTGCAGGCATGGAAATTCCGTTATCTCGATTCGCCTTTTTATGGGCGCTCTTCATTTTTATTTTTTTGTTAAAATATTGCGACGCGAATGGCAAAAGAACTTCTTTAATGTCCTTTACCACGCTTTTTTGTTGTTTAAGCGCTTTTTTACTTGCAGTTAGGGGTAAGTTGCTTTGCTTTGTCTTTTTCTTGAATTGTCGACGAAACAACTTCCATTAAATAAATTATTAATACTACTTTCAATTAATAAGTTTTGCCATAGTTAATAATTTACATAAGAAATGTAGTCAATTAGTGCCTAAATAAATTTTTTAAAAATCTAAGTTGTTTTAAATAATTAGAAAAAAGATCATGTGACTTCGTACAAATAAAATTTTTACCTTCGCTTCGACGAAACCACAAAATTAAAAAACACAAAACACTTAATTAAACTCATAATTAATTTATAAGAAAACGTTTAAACTAACGTTACCGTTGAACGAACAAAACGAAACTAAAAGCATTACACAAGGCTGAGGTGAGTAACTTTATTATCTGTTTCCTGTTCTGTGGCCGAAAATGATAAAGAAAAATCAATACTTTAAATGTATTATTCGTTCCAACTTTTGTAAAACGTTTAATTTGTATAGTCTTTGTAAAAATGTGTTTTCTCCTTTGTGCATTATAATACAGTCGAACTTCGATAAGTCGAACTTGAAGAGAAACTAAAAATAATTCGAGTTATCAAAAATTCGATATGCAAGTCCTAGGGAAACAGGTTCGAGTTATTAAAAATTTGGCTTATCGATGTTCGACTTATGGAAGTTCGACTGTATGAATTCGTAGTTGTTTTTTTTTTAATTGAATTAATTCGATATAATATTCGTGTTGTACAAAACCGTACTACATCAAAACGACTAATTTGTTGTTAAATATGTAGGGGAACCTGTTGTACCTTGGTTCCTTTGTACCTAGGACAAATTAATTTTTTTAATATTTGCGGGCTTTCGTGGCGCATAATTTTCGATATTTCAAATGCCACATTGCAATACATTAACGTAAAGTTAGCAGCAGATGGCCAATGTACTTTGTTGATGTATGAGATCAATTGAAATTTTTGATCGAAAAAAAGTAAGACTTGATATTATTTTTACTTAAATACCTTATTAATTTTTATTACCTAATAACAACAGCCCCATCGTAATAGAAAGATTATTTATTAATGTTTGCATAGTAGTGGTCCGATTTTAGCACAGCATAATCTTTAAATTTATTTTTGAGTTTAAACATCGAGGGTCGGTGTGTTGTACCTCGGTCACCGTCAATAAATTGTACCTTGACCCTAAGATCGACGTGGAACAAATAAAAATTTAGATATACCTTTGTTATAAATTCTTAATTTTTTTTTTTTATTTTACTTCAGATAATATGCCTCCCAAGTCTAACGAAAAATTTAAATTTTTGCAAAGTTAAGCATCAAGTATGTGAAATTTTAGTATACGAAAAAAGTTTTGTTAATTTTTGAAACAATTTTAGTGTCATCTCAAAGAAGAACATTAGTAGTTCTTATAATCCAAAAATAAATATATATGTAGTTTTCATAGAACAATAGGTTTTAGTTTGCTTCATGTGAATAGAGCCAAGGTACATCACCTCTGTTGTACCTAGGTCATAGATCCACTAATTTTTCAATCTTATAGCATTTTAAGTAAACCGTTGGTAATGTTTTCAAAATAATTAAAAAAATCTAACTACCCTTAAAAAGGCAGGGCAGCCATTGATTCAATTAGAAATGTAAAACTTTTGATTTCCCTCAAGTTAAAAAACACAATTTTAAAAAATCGCAAATTTGGCGAAATTAATTCATGAAGGTGCTTTATTAGAGTTTAAGTCAAACCAGAAAAATAATTAAAAAATTCTAACTATTCCTAAAACAGCGGGGAGGGCGCTAGTTCAATTAGAAACGTAAAAGTTTTGATTTTACTCATGTTAGAAGACACAACTTTTCAAAATCGCGAATTCGAAGAAAGTTTTACGTGGATGTTCATTACTAATATTTCTAACAAACCAGAAAAATAATTAAAAAAGTCTAACTACCCCTAAGAGTGCAGGGCAGCCATTGATTCAATTAAAATGTAAATTTTTCATTTGTAATAAAAACTCAATTTTACAAAATAGCAAATTTGGCGAAATTATCTCATGGAAGTGCTTTATTGGAATTTAACTCCGAAGAAACAGCAACAGCTTACTAAAAAGTTACTAACTCAGAAAGTAAAACCCATCCTACAAAATCTCAGAGTAATCCAGGTATTTTATAATTTTGAATATTGTTTTATCAAAGTTACTAGGTAATTCTGTACTATCAATGTATTTGTATATTATAATACAAAATAAATATATATATACATACAATATTAGTTTAATTATTATAAATACTAATAATAATACTTATGATTATTATTCTTCTTTTTTTTTAATGTAATTGTTATTTTTAAATTGTTATTTTAAACTTTAGCTACGTATTTTAAATAAAAGTATTCTAATCATTTTAAATGAGAATTAAATCCATATTATTATTATTATTATCATAAAATAGGGTACAGAGGTCTAAAATCGGACCTAGTTTAAATTTCCATCATATCCGACTTTGAACCCCAAAGCGGTAAAAATGGAAATTTGTACCACTTTGGAGACCAAAGTCGGACCTAATTTAACATAGGAATAAACTCTACTTTGAGTCTCCGAGTCCGGAATGAGTCCTACTCTAGGAGGCTCAATGTCGGCGCTAAATTTATAAAATCATATAAAATGTTTTCCCGGTTTATATAAAAATATATATAATTTAATAGAAGCAAACTAATATAATTTTATATAATTATATAAAAAAAATATAATACAAAAAATGTATATGGTTTTATATAATTTTATATACATTAATATAAAACCATATATAATAAAACTATATAAAGTTATACATAATTATATATGATTATATAAAAAATATTTGCCCCGGTATATTTAAATCTTTAATTGGAAATAGAGTAAGATAAATTAGACAAATCTAATAAACACGAGGATGTGCGCGTTCGAGCGAAAAGTGGCACATTTCCGAGCGAGGGAGGCAAATGAAGCGCGACGCGGAGCGGCGCGCTTCATTTTCCCGAGATCGGAATGTGCCACTTTGAGCTCGAATGCGCACACTCGGCTTTAAGCACGATTACAAAGCGTCTCGTTTTAACAGGAAAAATCTTGGTCAAATTCTTAGGTAGGTATATGTTTACAAAAAACGCAACAAATATTAATCACTAAATAAAACAGTCACGCATCTTAAAACGAACAAAGCAAAAAAACACTATTTAGTGAAAAATACAATATAATATTGTTTAAATTAAAAACAGTAACAAACGTAAAGAACTGGAAGCGATAAAATCCCATCTCGCATCGCTCCCAGTTGTAAAAATGTCGGTTCATGGAAGAAGAAGCTCCAAATGCAAAAATAAAGAGATATAAACGGCCTCGGGGCCGCGTGCGTCTTGCGAGGGCCCATCTTTTCGGGTGGAACGTCGCGACCGTTGATTATTAAAATTGATTAGCAAAGTTGGGGATGGGAATAATACGAGTTTATTAGATTCGGGAAACGGGGGAGTTGTTCCCGAAAGCAAACTATGCACAACTGATGACTGACTATAAAGTTAAATTGTAATGGGGGTTAATTTACCTCATTACCAACATCGAGGCCTAATACCATTACAATAGCAACTTCTTGGAGAATAATTAAGTTCGCAACTTCTTGCATTAATTTTCTAAAAGGACCGAACTTTCCGTCTTAGTCCGACTAAGCGCACCTACAAAGGCTCCCTCCAACAACAACACTTAAAATTCGTTTCCGAGCGACGCCTAGGCGAAAAGAAAATTCAATTTTCCTTAATCAAATTTATTATTATGTGTCTGGTGTAACGCTTTTAACGCTCGGTTGGGTAAAATTGGCTTTAAAAATCATTTTGATTTAAATGATGCGTGGCCATGGCTACGCTAAATCGGGAACGCCCGAATCTATGGTTCGTGAGAAGACCTTCGAAAGATTGGTATCAAAAAATAAATTGATGTTTTTTTTTTTAAAAATAAAAAAATTAAATTAATTATTAACAAGTCCAATTTGGTCGAAACTGGCACATGCGTAACGGTTACAGTTTTATTCAAAAACGTGCCCCAAGAAAAAAAATTGCTTCTGCCCCTCCTCAAAATTTTTCGCAAAAACTGGGGGTTAATTTAAAAAAAAAATTAGAAGCAAAAATGGTTTTTTCCACGTGGTGTAGGCCACGGCTTCGAACCGTTATATTTATCGTTACGGTTAAATTAAAAAAATATACAGTCGAACCTCGATAGGTCGAAGCTGAAGAGAAACTAAAAATAATTCGGGTTAACAAAAATTCGACTTATCGATATAAAAATATTAACGTTGAAATAGGCAAGTCGTAGGCAAACAGGTTCGCGTTATCAAAAATTCCGCTTATCGAGGTTCGACTGTATATCGGTTTGGTTCCGGTTTTCGTTCCGCCAAATATATCGATTTTGTCGGTTTTAATGTTTAAGCCCAAACTCAAGTAGGGAGAGACCGGGGTTAGAAGTCACAATGTTTGTCCTTTTGCATTTATGGTCTTAATTTATCAATGACATTTATATATCAATAGATAGTGTATTTATTCTAGTTTAAGAAAAAATAAAGACTTTTTCTCTACCATTATTTAATGAGAACATATTATAGTATTTTTTATGAAAAAAGAGAAGTGTGACTTTTAACCCCGTGTCTAGAGTAAGTAGTCACATACCAAATAAAAGGTAAAATACAAAACGACAAAACAAATGCCTATTTCTATTAAAGGTAAAATGTTGTTTGTGAGATATTTTAGCTAAGAAAGAAACGGAAAATATCTTATTCGTAATTAAAAAAAATAAAAAATATTTGCTGTGAGCGAATAGTAACTTCTATCCAACGAACTTAGGTTATGTTAACAAAAATGACACAAATATAATTACAGTCAATCGTTTATGAAGTAAAACCCCTAGAAACCAATAAAAAAGTCCGCACATATTCACGGTGTTGCTTTGCACATGTGACAACTAGCCCCCGTTAACTTGAGACAACTTTCCCCAAAACAGTTTTAGACAATTAACTCCAAAAATAAATTTAAATCAATGGTCATTTAAGAAACCATACGAATGATATCATGAAGCATATATTAAACATCATAAATACACAAAAAAGTATATCACTATGCAAAAAAAACAAACGCACATATTTTTTTTTACGGTATTTCAGAGCGAACTGAAGTGAAGTACGCAAGGAGGTATTGTGCTCGGGCTTCTTCGACACGACTAAACAAATTTATTAATTCATTAGGTTTGCTGTTATGGCTTTTGTGACAACTTACCCGTGAGACAACTATACCCGGTCTCCCCTATATATCACATTATAATAGATATTGAGAGAGAGAAAATAAACCGAAATATTTTTCGGTTCGGTTCCGGTTCGCTGCCATATTCTTTGACATAAAAAAACTCATTATTTTTTTCCAAAAAACTATTAATTTATTTTTCGATTTTTACAAGAAGCCAAACGCACCGAAAACGTACGATGTTACCATAGCAACATGGGTAGTAATGGGGCCGCGGGGCGTTAAATAACCTCATCCTAGTTTCCCGCAAATCGAGTTACTTTTTCTTCGGGAAATCTAATATTTGATTGGCTAACGAAACAAATATTGAAGAGCCAAATTGAATAATGAGCCGAAGTTCGACTTCCGGAAATTGAGCGCCATCGATCTGGCCCCCCTTGCCGCACGCTTTCAAGAAACTTCCGAGCGCTTATTTTTAATTCGAAAAAAAAAAGAGTTGTAATATAAATTACGAAAGTAAATAACTTAAATTTGAATATTCATAAACAAATAAAGCCCGTTCCTCTGTCTGCTCAATATTAAAGCCTTAAACCCATTAGAATTAATGCTTCAGCCCTTAATGGGATAAAAAAGCAAATACTTTCGCATTTTTGCGGGCTTTGTTTGTTTGTGCTTTGTAATTATTCTTCGCGGGCACGTCTCTAAAAAAACAAACTTGATGTAATTTAAATTGGAGGGTTAATGTTTATTTTAAAAGTCGAAAGAGTAGGAAAAACTGCAACCGAACTTCGCCATAAAAATTAGTTGGGAGCCGCGATTATGAAAGCGGAACGGGGGGCGAGCGTAAAAAATATTCTTTTTAACCAAAATAAAAATTATATAAATTTTCAAATAAGAAAACTATTTAAATTATATATTTAGAAAAATTAAAATTCAAAAATTTGTAAAAATTATTTTGATCGTTTCGCAATTTTATCGTTTTGTTAATTTTTATTAGTAGAATATATTTCCGTCATATTACATGACTTTTCCTAATTTTAGTTGATAATTACTGTCCTATAATTGTTTTTTTTTTAATTGTATTTTTTCCCTTTGATAAAAGACACATACTTTTTCTTTCTGTTTATTCATTTGATCTGTTCTATTGTTAATTATTTATAGCAGCAGAGAAATGCTTTATTGCATAGAAAAAAAAACCGGAAACGGTGCCTTATTATAACGAAAAATAAATAAAAGTAGACCTTTTTGATGAAATGGCCAAATTAGCCAAATTAGTTCAGCGGTTTAGGTGTGAAAAGGTAACAGACAGACAGATCGACAGACAGAGTTACTTTCGCTTTTACAATATTAGTTTGGATAATTAAATTTTTTTTAGAAAATAAATTAACTATTGTGAAACGTGCTTAAAGTGGAGTGTGCACATTCGAGCTCAAAGTGGCACATTCCGATCTCGGGAAAATGAAGCGCGCCGCTCCGCGTCGCGCTTCATTTGCCTCCCTCGCTCGGAAATGTGCCACTTTTCGCTCGAATGCGCACATCCTCGTGTTTATTATATTAGTATAATTTACCGTGCGCTCTTTCAAATCAAAAATATTAATTTAATTTAGTAAAGATCGATTATATATTCGACAAACGTATTTACCATAGCAATGCGTGGAAGTGAGCAAAAAGATACGAGAATTTAGTAGGTGCAAGTGAGAGAAAACAATTAAATTATTTATTTAATTTTTTTGAATAATTTATTAGCTTAAATTTTGTGAACGGTGCTTACAATCGAGTGTGCGCATTCGAGCTCAAAGTGGCACATTCCGATCTCGGGAAAATGAAGCGCGCCGCTCCGCGTCGCGCTTCATTTGCCTCCCTCGCTCGGAAATGTGCCACTTTTCGCTCGAACGCGCACATCCTCGTGTTTATTAGACTTGTCAAATTTATCTTACTCTATTTCCAATTAAAGATTTAAATATACCCGGGAAATTTTTTTTTATATAATCATATAATTATGTATCACTTTATATAGTTTTATATGGTTTTATATTAATGTATATATAATTTTATAAAGTAGCTTATTCCGGGAAAAAGTATTTTATATAATCGTATGTACTTATGTATTATTTTATATAATTATATAAAACCATATAAATTTTTTGTATTATATATTTTTTTATATAATTATATAAAATTATATTAATTTGCTTCTATTAAATTATATATAATGTTATAATATTATATAAAGTTATACATATATATATATATATTTTTATATAAACCGGGAAAACATTTTATATAATTTTATAAAATCATATATAAAAAATATATTTTGAATATTTTCGATATAATTGTTATTATTTGCTTTTTTCTTCAAAATTATTTGTCATTATACTAACTTTGGACAAATTCATAAATTAGATAATTTAATAAGTTTAGGACATATTAATCATAATGTTAACGTCCAATACCTTTTAATAATATTTAGAGTTATTAGGAATTGGACAACAATAAAACAATTGTTTTATGTAGTCCAAGAGTTAACTTTTGTTAAATGTGCAACGTTTTGTTTCTTTATTGAAACTTTTTCAAGCAACTTAACATATGTCAAAAAATATTCTAGCCATCTAACCTCAAATTGTACATGTGTCAAATATAATTTTATATAATTATATTAAAAAAAAAATTCCCGGGTAGTCACGTAATTATCGATTTTATGTTAAAAAACGTATGTTTACTATAGCAATGAGTGGGAGCGAGCGAAAAGATACGGTAATCGCGTAAGTGTGAGTGAGATGGATCGATTTTAAACTAATATTTTGACTATTTTATTGTGAATCGTGCTTAAACCGAGTGTGCATTCGAGCTCAAAGTGGCACATTCCGATCTCGGAATGAAGCGCGCCGCCCGCGTCGCGCTTCATTTGCCTCCTCGCTCGGAAATGTGCCACTTTTCGCTCGAATGCGCACATCTTCGTTTTTATTAGATTTTTACATGAATCAAACAATTAAAATTTGAATCAATTTTGATTTTATATTCGGTGAAAGTTATGGCATTTATTGTTTTTAAAAACTGTTCGAAAGCATTAAATGTGTTGCAATAAATATTTAATTGTTAAAAGGCCAATTTTTCTTATAGGTCTAATTGACCAGTAACCGCGGTTGTAGTAAGTTCAAAATTGCCGCGGTTCTAGTGTTAAATTAAACTTTAAATAAATAGTACATGAATTAATTAATTTTAAAAAGTAACCGACCAATTTATGCATATTTTGCTTTGTTTTCGATTTACACGATTTTTTCCGGAACCAACCCCACCGTGTAAATCGAAAAATAGGTGTACAGTGTGGGGACGCAAAGATTAGGTTTTTTTTTAAGGGGAACGCAGCTTCACGTAGTTTGGAAACCACTGGTTTACAATTTATTTACGCTAGAAGAAAAAAATACGAAAATAAATCCGAAAAAAATGTTGACTATTAACGTCCAAAACGCAACAAAGGGTGCCTAATTTTAGGTGGCAAAGGCAGCGAAGAACAAAAGGTCATTGTTCCGAGGACATCCAGTTCTAGTGTTAAATTAAACTTTAAATAAATAGTACATGAATGAATTAATTTTAAAAAGTAACCGACCAATTTATGCATATTTTGCTTTGTTTTCGATTTACACGATTTTTTCCGGAACCAACCCCACCGTGTAAATCGAAAAATAGGTGTACAGTGTGGGGACGCAAAGATTAGGTTTTTTTTAAGACAACGCAGCTACACGTAGTTTGGAAACCACTGGTTTACAATTTATTTACGCTAGAAGAAAAAAATACGAAAATAAATCCGAAAAAAATGTTGACTATTAACGTCCAAAACGCAACAAAGGGTGCCTAATTTTAGGTGGCAAAGGCAGCGAAGAACAAAAGGTCATTGTTCCGAGGACATCCAGGTGTTATCTTTTTGACAAGAGAAAACGTCTTTCTTTATCAATACAGGACACGACATAATAATAAAATAGATAAGGGCATGTTTTATACATCGGGAATTGTTCTCCCTCGGGATACATTTCCTTTCTATCGCCGATTTGAAATTCATATGCGAAATTTGAACCTTTCCCGCTATAAATCATAGCATTAGGCTACTTAAATTTACATAGCGAAAAACAGAGGGCGCGTCGAACAATCCGCTTCGAACCTCGAAAAAAAAATAAACACAAAATTAAAGAGAAAAACCGTGAAAAGATTAAACACGAAAATTTAATTTTCTGGATGAGTTAATGTTAAAATTGAGAAAATAAAACACAAGGAAATATCTTCGCGCAATCGTTTCCCCATTCGAAGTGGAAATAACACGAACAGGAAAATAATCTAATTCTTAGTTTTCCTGCCGCGCTCCCCCTCTTCTCTTTTTTTGAATAAATCTCGAATATGAATTTAAAATTTGGCAAGTTCCTCCTTTGCAAATTTGAAATTCTAAAAGCCGGGGCGAATTGCTTGAAACTTGGTCGGGTTAGTTAGTTATCGCGATTGTGTTAGGGGTCGCAAATTTGTGGGGGAAAATCGTTGAAAAAATTTATTAGCGTCGTCTGAATTTTTGTGTAAAATCGGTTCAAGTCCGCTGCAAGTCCCGGGAGTAAAGCTATTGTTGACTTACTTTCCGAACTGAAAGCTTTTAATACTAAAAAGCAATTATTCGATAGAGTTGCCATTGCCTAAAAGATTTTACGAAGCATTTCGAATGATACTCTCCTGTGTATTGATAATTACTTTAAATATACGGGGTGTCCCACGAGCAATTAGAGAAGCCCGCGTCTCGTTTGATTTTGTCACATTATTGTTAATTTAATTTGTAAAATTTTTATTGGAATTTTAGGTCCTTATTACTATTACAATTTTCGAGCTCAAAGTGGCACATTCCGATCTTTTTTTATTGCCTCAATTTTGGAAAAACTTTGATTACGAACCGAATTAAATTAAAAAAAAACATTTTTGTTAATACATATAAAAATTGCGAATTTTTTTTGGGCAGTATTTAATTCGGCATTATCGCCCAATTTGGCTTTGGAAATGTTTAAATAGACCGGAAGAAATTAAAAATTTATTGGGCGTACAAAGTGCTAGCATATTTTATTTCGATGAAATGAAATCTATTAAATAATTTGTCGATTTTGAAAATATCTATAACCTATAAAAGCCCTCGATCTCTTTAAGCGACGAAATAAATTTTATGTCTATAAGACGTATGTCCTTTCCTAAAGCAATTAGTTGACGGCTCGATTAATCCAAAAAAAGCTTAAAAAGGGATAAACCCGTGTTATTCGAGGAAAGCTCGTCTCTACATCTTCCATTATAATTTTTCGCCGATTTAATCCCGAATAAAAACGCAACGGTTAGTTTACCAAAAGGTAAAACGGAACAAAAAAGCAGTGCGTGTACTTATGTACAGTGCTAGTCAAAAGAAAATGGATATGCGAATTTAACATAGGAAGTCAAAGCTCCTAAAGTTAGAGAACCAATCTTACACGCTGCTTTTAGTTATATTTCAAATTCTAATACGATATTTTATTGTTATAAAATGGCCGTTCAATTTAATGTACGATTGGTCCTCTAACTTTCTGAGATTTAGTTTCCCATGTTAAATTAGCCTATCCATTCTCTTTTGACGAGCACTCTACGCGCGTCAGAAGTTATACTTCTTTAAATAATAATAAATTTAATATAACCACGTGTATAGATTAATATAATAAATTCAATAAATAAACAAATTATCTCTCAAGTGAAGAGTACCAATTTTGGAATTTTAAAAATAAAAGTTGGAATTTTTTAATTAGCATTATAAAAGATTTTTAATAACGTCGCAAATTAAAAAAAATACAATTCAAAAAGAGTATAGTTTATGTTTTAACAATTAATTAAAAATAATTTAGAAAAACTAAGGTTTATTAAAAAAAAAATGGTACGTGTATTATGTACGCGCGTTAGAAGTTATACTTCTTTAAATAATAATAAATTTATTATAACCACGTGTATAGATTAATATAAATAACTTCAATAAATACGAGGATGTTTATAAACAAATTATCTCTCAAATGAGGAGTACCAATTTTTGAATTTTAAAAATAGGTTGGAATTTTTTAATTAGCATTATAAAAGAATTTTAATTAAAATTAAAAAAAATTAAACATTAAAAAAAAACATAATTCAAAAAGAGTATAGTTTATGTTTTAACAATTAATAAAAATAATTTAGAAACACTAAGGTTTATTTAACAAAAAATGGTACGTGTATTATGTACGCGCGTTAGAAGTTATACTTCTTTAAAAATAATAAATTTAATATAACCACGTGTATAGATTAATATAAATAAATTCAATAAATACGAGGATGTTTATAAACAAATTATCTATCAAATGAAGAGTACCAATTTTTGAATTTTAAAAATAAGTTGGAATTATTTAATTAGCATTATAAAAAATTTTTAATTAAAATAAAAAAAAATTAAACATTAAAAAAAAACATAATTCAAAAAGAGCATAGTTTATGTTTTAACAATTAATTAAATATAATTTAGAAAAACTAAGGTTTATTTAACAAAAAATGGTACGTGTATTATGTACGCGCGTTAGAAGTTATACTTCTTTAAAAAATAATAAATTTAATATAACCACGTGTATAGATTAATATAAATAAATTCAATAAATACGAGGATGTTTATAAACAAATTATCTATCAAATGAAGAGTACCAATTTTTGAATTTTAAAAATAAGTTGGAATTTTTTAATTAGCATTATAAAAAATTATAATTAAAATAAAAAAAAATTAAACATTAAAAAAAAACATAATTCAAAAAGAGTATAGTTTATGTTTTAACAATTAATTTAAAATAATTTAGAAAAACTAAGGTTTATTTAAAAAAAAATTGTACGTGTATTATGTACGCGCGTTAGAAGTTATACTTCTTTGGCGTGGCTAAATCCAATGTAACACTTATTCTCCGATTTACACGGAGACATTTTATTTGGGCACATTATTCTTTGCTTTTTAAAACTAAAAATTAATTTAAAGAAATGCACGTAGTATAACTTCATTTAAAATATTCTAATGTTGGCTACAAGTTCTGGAAATTATCAAACAATGAATAATTAACTCAAACCTCCATAAAATTTGTTTTCTCTCAATCGCACCTACGAAATTATCGTATCTTTTCGCTCTCTTCCACTTATTGCTATGGTAAATATATTTTTTGAACATAAAATTCATATTTACCAAAACTAAATTTAATTTTTTGAGTTAAAAGTGAAAAAATTAATTAAGGCAATTCAATGGATACGAGGATGTGCGCATTCGAGCGAAAAGTGGCACATTTCCGAGCGAGGGAGGCAAATGAAGCGCGACGCGGAGCGGCGCGCTTCATTTTCCCGAGATCGGAATGTGCCACTTTGAGCACAAATGTGCACACTCGGTTTTAAGCATGATTCGCAAAATTTAGGCCGATAAATTAATCAAAAAATTTATTTAATCGTTTTCTCTCTATCGCACCTACGAAATTATCGTATCTTTTCGCTCCCTTCCACTTATTGCTATGGTAAATAAATTTTTTGAACATAAAATCCATATTTTTCTAAACTAAAGAAGTATAACTTCATTTAAAATATTCTAATGTTGGCTACACAAATTCCGAAAATTATCGAACAATGAATAATTAAATTTATGCAAAATAAAGGGCTTCGTTTGCGTTTATTTATTCGAAAAAGCAAATAACAAAAAACAAAAGCGCGCGAGGATAAACGTTTTATGATCTGCGCGCCTTTTTGTTCGAACTTGGATTTCTTGACAAATTAAATTCGAAAGCTCGCAAACTTGGTAAATTAGTTGCAGTTTATCTTCGAATTGCATTTCGACATTTAAATGCGCAACTTTGAACGTCTCTGTTCGCAGCAACTTTCCAAAACACAATTTTAAACAATTTAACGAAAGTTTAATTAGAGTAAATGGTTGTTAACGAAATTCTTTCTTTGTGCCGAGCGGAACTTTTTAAAATTCCGTTCGGCTCTTTGAGGAAGTTTCGAAGGAAGCGATGGCCATTAGGAACAAATTACATTTGGAAACTCCTAAAAGCAACGCGGCCCTTATTTATAAATAAGAGCCGACAAATAAAAACCAAAAAAAAAAACCGGTGCCCAGCGAGGAAAGCTCGCCTATTAATTTATATTTAAAGCGGGACTTGTATCGAAAGCTTTGATTGAATTCGGGATTAGTTTTCTCTTTGTCGGACAAAGATAACAAGTGGAATTAGTTTTATGGAGGCACGCCTTTTGCTTGCACCGTTCGCAATTAGGGGCGAAATTTCGAAGGAGAATTGTTTAAGGGTTGATCTTGTTATCACACCTTCTGTCTTCGTTTCGCCTTTGACGCCCCTCCGTCGACAATTGTTGCAGGTTATTTTGGGTAATGGATGTGCTTTAAATTTTTGGACCCTAAACCCACATAGACGGCGTCATTTTATCCCCCTCATACCCCTTCAATCCGCAAAAGTTCGAGAAAAAAATAAATAAATCGAAAAAGATACACTTTGACTCAAAAAAGCGATCGCAGCGCCCTCACTTTTAATCCGATCATTAAAACGACCCGGATTCGGCATCCTGAGACTTTTTTACATAAGATATGTGAAAAATTGGCAATAGGCAATAGGGGGCGCTAAGGGTTAGAGTTTAGGTTAATTTTTGTACCTAAAATTTTACGTTAAAAAAATTGTAGCGCCGTTATTTGTGGACGGATCTTTAAAAACTATACAAATTTGGATTTGTCAGACTTTTTGGCTTCGGATAGGTACAAAAAACCATAGGCGTGCTATTTGAAATTGTCGAGAAAAACGGGTTCAAAGCGACCGATTTGTAGTAATTTTTTTCTAAATTTCCACTTTGAAAAATCGTAGCTCGGTTATTTGTGAACGGATCTTTAAAAGCGTTTCAGATTATGAAAGGCCGTTTATCTGACCATAAGATAGAATAAAAAAATTAATAAGGCCCAATGTTAAGTATGGGAGAAAAACGCGTTCGAAGCTTTCAAAATGTAAATTTTGATAAAATTTTTAATTTTGAAAATGCTGTAACTACGCCTTCTTTGCGAATTTCGTCAAATCCTTTCATTTCTGAACGTTTCCAACCCCTACGCGTTAGAATCCGGTCTTAACTCAAAATCCCCCAAAATCGGCCAAAATCGGAATGCGTTCATTTTTTGCACAAAATTTTACGTTAAAAAAATTGTAGCGCCGTTATGTGTAGACGGATCTTTAAAAACTATACAAATTCGGATTCGTCGGACTTTTTGGCTTCACACAGGTGCAAAAAACCATAGGCGTGCTATTTGAAATTTTTGACAAAAACGGGTTCGAAAAGTCCGACCTGCAAATATTTTTTTATAAATTTCAACTTTGAAAAATCGTAGCTCGGTTATTTGTGAACGGATCTTTAAAAACGTTTCAGATTCTGAAAGCTCGTTTATCGGAGCACAAGATGGGCTAAAAACATCTACAAGGCCCAATGTTAGGCCTGGGAGAAAGCGTCAAATACTCTCATTTCTGAACGTTACGAGCCCCTACTCAAAAAAAAACACAAAATCGGCAAAGGACCTTGTTTCGTTGTTGCCAAACGTCTCTTTTCCCTTACTTTGACTTATTTGTCGTCTAAAGTGATTGGACCGTTGTTCCAATTCAAATAAAAAGAACTAAATTACAAATTGAAAAAGTAAACGTTTAGAAAAGGGGCAGATTTTTAAAAGTAAGTGTTAATTAAATAACGAACAGTAACGAACCATCGAAATTGTTACAAACTCGTTACACAAATGCGAGAGATAACAACAAGCCCCGTTTAATTAGATGCAAATAGTTTCAGTATTTATTCATGCAAACCAATAAGCACTAATTAACTAACTAACAACGTTTCTAAAAGCTCGGCCTCTCTAATCGCCGTTATTTTTTGGGTCCCGTTTTTTTTTTTTTGGAAAAGGGGCGAGAGAAGAGTAATCGTCTTTAATTCAACAACAACATCGGCTGTTATTTAATCAACTACCAGGAAAAGCTCTCAGGAAGATTGAAATTTAAAAGGATTATCCCGCCAGAAGTACATCGGAAAAACATCAGAAAATATTACAATTACGTAACGTCGTCTTTTCGGGGACCCGTTTTTATTTTTTTAAATAAATTAACGACGCGCGTTCGATCCCCCAAATAAATATTTAACGCGAAATTAATTGATGGCCGATGAAGGTAATTTAGCAAATAAAATTCTCCGCCATTACTTTTAATTAAAAGCAATCTAAACGCCTTTTCTGCGAACATCAATTAAACCCGAAATCGATTTAGGAAAATTCGATGCCATTTTGCCCGGGCCCGAAAAGCTCCGCGTTGCTCAAAGCTGCTTCGTCAGTGTTTATAATGCTTTCCTGCAAAGTCAACATTCTGATTTTGCTCGATTTGCGTTAATTATTTTTTTTTTCGACGCTTTTTAGAGAGACAACTTGTTTCTGTTGTTTTACTTCGTAATGAGGGCCTTGGGTTTACAAATTCGTTGTGTTCAATACAAGTACAGTAAAACCTCGATTATCCGGATTGTCAACCGCGTTCGTTTTTCCTGTTAAAACGGGGCACTTCGTCATCGTGCTTAAAATCGAGTGTGCGCATTCGAGCTCAAAGTGGCACATTCCGATCTCGGGAAAATGAAGCGCGCCGCTCAGCGTCGCGCTTCATTTGCCTCCTCGCTCGGAAATGTGCCACTTTTCGCTCGAATGCGCACATCTTCGATTTATTAGATTTTTAATTTATCTTACTCTATTTCAATAAAAGATTTAAATGTAGTCTCGATTTTATGTTTAAAGACGTATTTACCATAGCAGACGGACAGACAGACAGACAGAGTTACTTTCGCCTTTGTAATATTCGTTTGGTACATAAATTTAAAAAAAAAAATAAATTAAGTATTGTGAATCGTGCTTAGTGGAGTGTACATTCGAGCTCAAAGTGGCACATTCCGATCTCGAATGAAGCGCGCCGCTCCGCGTCGCGCTTCATTTGCCTCCCTCGCTCGGAACTGTGCCACTTTTCGCTCGAACGCGCACATCCTTGTATTTATCGGATTTGCCTATATTATTATTTTATTCTTCAATTCAAAAAATTTAAAGTCGAATAATTTAGATCTATTTTAAGTTTGAAAAAGGTTAAGGTAAAGTCCCTATTATGAGACGATGTCCCGATTTATGATACATTACGTGAATACATTGATTTATTCAAAAAGTACACAATAATCCTTTTAAAAAATACAAAGAATACATAACTTCATCAATTTTGAAAGCAATTTACTAAGTTTGCAATTATTCTTTTGTTATTGTTTAAAGAAAAAATATAAAAGTATAAGGGCTTTGACATTTTCACTTGAATCCACGCCCTGAGCAAAGTTGGGCGACAACGACTATTCAATTTTTCAGTCGCGTTAAATTTAATTGCCACTTCTATTTATATATGTGCATTATATGATATTTGAAAGCTAATGAGTATTAGATTTCAATTCTATAAGCATTTATGCTATTTTATGACTATTTTCGACCGTATCATTAACACCTACACTTATAAACTTGGACGTACCGGTTATTTGAAACACTTAAGAGTGCGTATCGCGCAATAGGGACATACTTTTTCGCTTGTCCGGATTTCAAGAGACAGTTTACATTTATAAGTTTTTAAATAAACAACCAACGATATTAACTATTTAAAAAGTTTAGTTCTGTAATATGAAGTATTGTTGATTAGTACAGCTTAAACTAATTATTTACGAGTAAGTATTTTTAATGAAATAACGTTATATTATAAACCTAACCTACAATCATAAAATGAAACTTTGTTGTACTTAAGCAATTTTTTTAATAATTAAATAAGTTTTAATATTTTTACATATATTATATGTATATCGATTTATAAAATGTTTTGGATTAAATAACAACAGTGTGCGAAAAAAAATTTTAAATTAAAAACTGAGAGAATGGAGAAGAAACAAAAATCAAAGAAGACAAGAAAGCAATCTAAATTAACCAAAAAAATAAAACAAGTTGTGCTCAAATGTGAAGAGTAAAATAACAAAGAAAAAGATTAAAAGAAATAACTATGATCCGTTAAGTATCGAAAAATATCGTAAAATATAAGAAAAACACTAAATGCTATACATTACACTTTCCTTTTTCAATTGATTTACATGAAAAAATAACATTTTGAAAAAATCAAAACGTTTTAACCTGCAATTTTACATACGATGTTTGCAGTTGCTATAAGCAATGCGTCGATTCATTTCAGTGTTAGTACAAAAACTGACTGATGGCCAAAGAAGTACTTGACAGTAATCAGATCGGCCATATTGACATTGCATAATGAAAATACTTGACTGTCTCATATCTGGAGCCTGTCTCATACCCGGGAACATCCCCTACTAAATTAGAAATGTGGTTTTTGGTAAAAATACCCTATTGTAATTTTTAATTAAAAGAAAAGCCAGAAGTGGTACATTTAGTTCAGTTTGATTTAATTAATATTATTTGTAAGAGATAAGAATAAGATAGGCAAATTAAATTATTAAGGAGTATGTGCGCCTTCAAGCGGAAACTTTTTCCGAATAGAAAATCTGGATTTTAAGGATTTGTTATTAATATGATCGAATCCAATTAATACGAAGATGTGCGCATTCGAGCGAAAGTGGCACATTTCCGAGCGAGGGAGGCAAATGAAGCGCGACGCGGGCGGCGCGCTTCATTCCAGATCGGAATGTGCCACTTTAGCTCGAATTTCACACTCGGTTTTAAGCATGATTCACAAAATTTAAGCCAATAAATCAGACAAAAATTAATTTAATAGTTTTCTCGCACTCGCACCTACGAAATTATCGTATCTTTTCGCTCTCTTCCACTCATTGCTATGATAAATACGTTTTTCAAACATAGAATCGATATTTATGACAGAAAATTTGGATTTATGATTTGAAAAAGCGAAAAATAGGTAGACAAATTCAATGAATACGAGGTAGTCCATTGAAATGTTACAATTTTTAGGCCTTACCTTGCGTTTCTCAGAGGACGCAATTTTATTGTTGGGATGTGTAGGAGGGTCACTAGAAGCTAACTCCAAGTTTGTGGGGTTGCAACCCTTGTCCCGCGCCGCCATATTAGAAAAGGTGCAAACTCCTTTTTGCTATATCTCAGAAACTATCAATCTCCCAGGAAATTTGTAAAGACATAATTTGTGGCAAATCGAATTGTCTACAATTTTGTTTATATAACTTTTACCATAAAATGAAAATTAAAAAGTTATTAACAAAAATAAGAAAATTTCTCAACAAATTCTCTTTTTGCTGTATAACTTTTATTTTATTATTTTACAATAAAATGACCTCATACCAATCTTGTAGATGGTCTTTTAACAAACATTTTTAGCTATAATTTTTTAATTTTATGCATTTATGGCGGTTTTCGAGCGCTTCAAAGTAGAATTCTCGATATTCATTCTCATAATTTAGCTGAAACAACGTTGCTACTTTTTTAATTAGGCTCAGACAACTTTTAAAGACTTTCAGCGCTTTGACAATTCTTCATCTGAGAAATTCATACTTGATCGGGTGTGAGCTTTAATTTGTTGCATCAAATGTTCGACCTTTTCCAGCCCCACTCAGATGACGGTTTTCAGAGCCGACTGGCCATGTTCTGCGACTGTGGAACCCAGTGGCATTTCCGCGGAAAATTAGACGGATTTTGGAAAATGTTTGGCGAATATTTATATGTTAACATGTTATTTTCCAGGCTATCTTATTCACATTTTAGATGGCAACGTGCATGCACTGGTAAGTGGAGACATTGTATAAAATAAGTTTCGAGGAATGAGGATGTTTACATTATTTTTGAATTTTACTTCCTAATTAAGTGTATTCTTCCTGTACATTGTAATATTCGTTTGGGACATAAATTAAAAAAAATAAATTAAGTATTGTGAATCGTGCTTAGTGGAGTGTGACATTCGAGCTCAAAGTGGCACATTCCGATCTCGGAATGAAGCGCGCGCTCCGCGTCGCGCTTCATTTGCCTCCCTCGCTCGGAAATGTGCCACTTTTCGCTCGAATGCGCACATCCTTGTATTTATCGGATTTGCCTATATTATTATTTTATTCTTCAATTCAAAAAATTTAAAGTCGAATAATTTAGATCTATTTTAAGTTTGAAAAGGTTAGATTTTTATTCTTATAAATATTTTCGGTAAGGTAAAGTCCCTATTATGAGACGATGTCCGATTTATGATACATTACGTGAATACATTGATTTATTCAAAAAGTACACAATAATCCTTTTAAAAAATACAAAGAATACATAACTTCATCAATTTTGAAAGCAATTTACTAAGTTTGCAATTATTCTTTTGTTATTGTTTAAAGAAAAAATATAAAAGTATAAGGGCTTTGACATTTTCACTTGAATCCACGCCCTGAGCAAAGTTGGGCGACAACGACTATTCAATTTTTCAGTCGCGTTAAATTTAATTGCCACTTCTATTTATATATGTGCATTATATGATATTTGAAAGCTAATGAGTATTAGATTTCAATTCTATAAGCATTTATGCTATTTTATGACTATTTTCGACCGTATCATTAACACCTATACTTATAAACTTGGACGTACCGGTTATTTGAAACACTTAAGAGTGCGTATCGCGCAATAGGGACATACTATTTCGCTTGTCCGGATTTCAAGAGACAGTTTACATTTATAAGTTTTTAAATAAACAACCAACGATATTAACTATTTAAAAAGTTTAGTTCTGTAATATGAAGTATTGTTGATTAGTACAGCTTAAACTAATTATTTACGAGTAAGTATTTTTAATGAAATAACGTTATATTATAAACCTAACCTACAATCATAAAATAAAACTTTGTTGTACTTAAGCAATTTTTTTTTTAAATAATTAAATAATTTTTAATATTTTTACATATATTATATGTATATCGATTTATAAAATGTTTTGGATTAAATAACAACAGTGTGCGAAACAAAAATTTTAAATTAAAAACTGAGAGAATGGAAAAGAAACAAAAATCAAAAAAGACAAAAAAGCAATCTAAATTAACCAAAAAAAAAACAAGTTGTGCTCAAATGTGAAGAGTAAAATAACAAAGAAAAAGATTAAAAGGAATAACTATGATCCGTTAAGTATCGAAAAATATCGTAAAATATAAGAAAAACACTAAATGCTATACATTACACTTTCCTTTTTCAATTGATTTACATGAAAAAAATAACATTTTGAAAAAAATCAAAAACGTTTTTAACCTGCAATTTTACATACGATGTTTGCAGTTGATATAAGCAATGCGTCGATTCATTTCAGTGTTAGTACAAAAACTGACTGATGGCCAAAGAAGTACTTGACAGTAATCAGATCGGCCATATTGACATTACATAATGAAAATAATTGACTGTCTCATATCTGGAGCCTGTCTCATACCCGGGAACACTCCCCTACTAAATTAGAAATGTGGTTTTTGGTAAAAATACCCTATTGTAATTTTTAATTAAAAGAAAAGCCAGAAGTGGTACATTTAGTTCAGTTTGATTTAATTAATATTATTTGTAAGAGATAAGAATAAGATAGGCAAATTAAATTATTAAGGAGTATGTGCGCTTTCAAGCGAAAACTTTTTCCGAATAGAAAATCTGGATTTTAAGGATTTGTTATTAATATGATCGAATCCAATTAATACGAAGATGTGCGCATTCGAGCGAAAAGTGGCACATTTCCGAGCGAGGGAGGCAAATGAAGCGCGACGCGGAGCGGCGCGCTTCATTTTCCCGAGATCGGAATGTGCCACTTTGAGCTCGAATGTGCACACTCGGTTTTAAGCATGATTCACAAAATTTAAGCCAATAAATCAGACAAAAAATTAATTTAATAGTTTTCTCGCACTCGCACCTACGAAATTACCGTATCTTTTCGCTCTCTTCCACTCATTGCTATGATAAATACGTTTTTCAAACATAGAATCGATATTTATGACAGAAAATTTGGATTTATGATTTGAAAAAGCGAAAAATAAGTAGACAAATTCAATGAATACGAGGATGTGCGCATTCGAGCGAAAAGTGGCACATTTCCGAGCGAGGGAGGCAAATGAAGCGCGACGCGGAGCGGCGCGCTTCATTTTCCCGAGATCGGAATGTGCCACTTTGAGCTCGAATGTGCACACTCCGCTTTTCGCCACAATTAACAATGATCAATTTACTTTTAATTTTACCTAAACATTTTATGATTATTTTTGGTATTTTTTACTGTTGATTTTATAATTAATACTTATTTGTTTCGTTTTTTTTGTAAATAAATACCTAACAAAATAAAATTGTTTTTTTTTTCAATTATCCGGATGAGCTGCAACATTAATTAGTCCGGATAGCCGAGTTTCCACTGTATTTTAAAGCTTCCAATGAAAGAAATAAAATATATTTTAGACTTTTGTTTTAGAAAAGGTAATTTTTGGAATTATTCGAAAATTATTAGTTTAGGGCCAGTTAAAACAAATACATTAAATTTATTTAAAGCCGTATTTTCCAAATTGTTGACACATCTACAATTTTGATGTTTGACATATTTTTTGACATGTTAAGTTGCTTGAAAATGTTTCAATGTAGAAACGAAACGTATCATTTTGAACAGGAATTGATTTTTATTGACATTGTCCAATTGCTGTTAACTTTAATTAATTATCATTATTAAAATAGGTTCCTCAAAACACTGTAAATCAAAAAAATTAAAATGTGCATATTTCAAGGTAAAGTAGAAGTAGATATAGATTATTCAGATTGATACATTGTTAAAAATTAAATATACAGTACTACCTCTGCATGTTACGACTCTAGAATGTAGGAGGATGCACATTTTTTAAATAATTCAAGTTAACAAAATGAAAATTTTCATCTTAATAAATATTTTTGTTATTATACGTTTTGCCTAATTTTACATACACCCTGACAAACCTTTACATCAATACCTTGGCCCAAGGCACGACCGAAATTAATTTTTATACTGCTCTTCAGGATTTTACGATGTCCCCAAATCCTTGTAACATGTCGGGGTAGTACTATTCCTACTTTTGATGAAAATATGTACTAAAAAAATTACTTATTTTTTCCGGTATTTCCTAAACAACTTCTGAACCTTCTAAGAACGATTAAATTTTTAATTAATTTGATTAATTTTAGCGCGAGAACGTCTCGCGAACAACAATTTGTAGTTCTTTGTCCAAAACGTTTGAAACAAATCAAAAAATAAAAATAAAACGAAACGAAAAGGAGCAAGTTTAATTCGAAAACTCGGGAGAAGATGTAGCTTAATTAT
The DNA here is from genome assembly GCA_036325965.1 of Sinopyrophorus schimmeli. Lineage (NCBI taxonomy): Eukaryota > Metazoa > Arthropoda > Insecta > Coleoptera > Elateridae > Sinopyrophorus > Sinopyrophorus schimmeli. The sequence goes on from JARFIZ010000394.1 coordinate 99,113, forward strand.
TAAGAGGAAAAAGAACAACTTTCGTATTGTGTGTTTTGATAATAAAGACAAATCTTCGTATTTTCTCTGCAGGTTTTCGAACACCGTTACGTTTTATTCAATAAATTGATTAACACTTGTGATGCTTTTTTCTTTTTAATTAGAAATATGTAAAAGTGGCTTTAAATCCCCCCTGCCGCAAACGAATAACAAAAATAATGTTTATGGGTTTCTGAACTTCTTCTCAACCTTCAAATTTTAAACTGGTTTTTTGGAAAATCATCTTAAATGTTAAGTCCGACAAAATAAAAATAAATTATAAATGTATAACTAATAAATTATCTGGTTAAAAGTGTGAAATAAATTATTTTTAATGATTTGCCATAATTAAAGGGAAATCCAGTATCTAGCCACAATTGTATAATTTTTTTAAAGCATATGAAGTCTTAATTGTTATAAACAAAATATGTTGTATAGAAATGTATATTATAGCACTTTAGTAGCCCAATTAATGCACTAGGTCCCCCATTTTCAAAACCTAACCTGTTTCTAACAAAATCTATCCAAATAAAAAAAATATATATAATTAATTTTATATATAATTATTTTTTATATGTAATTATATATATCTTATAAATAATTATATATAAAAAGTGGTCCAATATAATTATATATAATTATATGGGGCCATTTTTTTATATAAAATTATTTATATTTTTTTTTCCAGTGTATGTAAACACTTTTATATAAATATTTTTAAAATATAATTATATATATCTTATAAATAATTATAAAAAGTGGCCCAAGATAATTATATCGGGCCATTTTCTATATATAATTATTTATAATTTTTTTTCCAGTGTATGTTAACACTTTTATGTAAAATAATCAAACTATAGTTGAAATAAAAATAACAAACCCTTCAGCAAATACATTTTAAAGGCACCTGTAAAACGTTTTATATTTTCAAAAACTTATTGTATCAAATTATATTACATTGAACAAATAATATCATAAAGCTTTGAGCTTTAGGCCCTAACTTTTTAATTCTATAGAAACAAACATAAATTAGTGCCGAAGAGAAGCGTTATTGCACCTTCGGGAATGCTTATTTATACAAAACTATAAACGTTAATTATAACTTCCCCGCCATTCGCAGGTATTATTAACATTTGCAGATTAACATCTTTCTGCAAAGAGGAATCCTCCGAGCCGTTTAATAACAAATTGCAAAATTTATACATCCATTACCTCCGCCTCGTTCCAGTTTTCAGCCTTTAGGGCCGATCTCGCAAACAAGCTTGCCAGTTCTTTCGCTCCTAATCGAAAAAAATAATTTACCATGTAATTCTTCCGAAACATTGATCGAAAGTTGTTGCACTTAACAATAGGGCGCGCCGTCCTCCCGCGCGAATTCAAGCCTTTCAAAATTCTTACACAAAGCGAAAGCTTTAAAGCGTCGCTGTAAAAATATATGAGTTTCAATTAAGCTCGTGAATAACAGCTGTAAATTTCTATGGCTCTATTTTACCGGAACGTTAATTAAAGTATAAATATTTTATTTCAAAATTATCGATCCCCCTTTTCGCAGCAGCTAAACCGACTCCACTTTCAATTATGGCTGTGGAAGAAATGAAAAGGCTCTTTCTAAGAATGTTTTACAAAATTTGTCAAATCCATTATGTTCGGGAAAAAAAAGAAAAACTAAATTATACGAAACTCATCAATCAAATCGTTTTATGGCAGGGGTGAGTCGTATTACACTGATTGATTTTGAAGGAAAACAACCCTGCAGTCACTTTATTAAAATGAATTGCTTTTTCTTCAAATATCCCATTTTTTTTGTGAAAGTATTAGCGAACGGTAATTTAACACTTCGGTACTCTTGTAGGAAATTGTGCTACTGCCCCTCCGAAAGCTTCAAATTAACTGCTTGGCCCAAAAAAAAACAAAATTTTGAAAATTTATTAATTATTGATTGTTGATTTTCTTTTTCAAACAAAAAAAAATAAATTTAGTTTAGTCTTACAGGATTTTTTAATTTGAAAAAAAAACATACAAGGCGATTTTTTAAGTTTCGGGGCATTTTAAATTTGACGCCCCCTGTTTGTAATTAAAAAACCTCTAGAAAAAAAATTATTATTGCGGACTGTGCTTAGAACCGAGTGTGCACATTTGAGCTCAAAGTGGCACATTTCCGATCTCGGGAAAATGAAGCGCGCCGCTCCGCGTCGCGCTTCATTTGCTTCCCTCGCTCAGAAATGTGCCACTTTTCGCTCAAACGCGCACATCTTCGTATTTATTGAATGTGGTTATATTAATTTTTACACGTGGTCATATTTAATTTAGTTATGCCAAAGAAGTATCACTTCTAATGCACTTCCTGTGCAGAAATTTACTATGGATGCCCTAAGGGTGGTAAGGGCCCTTAAATGCTACGTTGTGGATTCCACGTTGAAACATTTCTCAGTGAATCCTTTTTAAAGCCAGAAAAGGGCATTGTCGGGTTATGATAACGAAATCCTTTTAGGGCTTTTTCGGAGTAACCATTAAAGGGCCTTTAATTTTTGTTAAAAATTCCTTAATGGGTTTTAGTTACGGTTAATATTGAAGGACCTTTAAATGCCTTTTTGTGGATTCCATAAGAAGAATAGTCCATAATAAAATTATTGAATATCTTATTTAGAAAATATAAAATGATTTTTATTTACTGCAAGTTGTGAAATTATCAATTAAATTATTATTTTTTAATTGTTTTACAATTTACACTCATACATTTTTTTGTTAGCTAAAAGTAATGATTATTGATAAGTACCTTTATGTACATTACTAAAAAGTCATTCATAAATTACATAACAGCCTATTTGGAGGGCGGGGGCGGAGGAGATTTTATTTGTTAGTATGTGTTACAGGAAAGGGCTAGTTAAACATAAGGTCACAAAACCCAAATAAATTTTTCCTTCAAAAAATTTCTTTTTTTAGTTTGAAAAAAAGTTTTGAAGTTATATACATATATCCTAACAGGTTTCTAAAAGCAAAAAGAGATTAATTATTTTTAATTTTAACAAATACAGAACTAACAATAGAAAAATATCTTTTGTTGTCTTTTACCTCAGCTGGATATTGCTTTATGTTTAACTAAGCTTTTGTAATATTCTAAGAAAATTTATTTTCTTATTATACACCAGGTAAAAAAAATTAAATGTAAGGAAAACTTTAAAGGACCTTATTACATTGCCCTTAAAGGCCCCCATTACATTTCCCTTAAAGGCCCACTTTTACGAAGCGTGACCATCCTTTTAGGGTCTCTTAAAGTGTAAGAAAATCTTTAAAGGGCTTATTAGAACCCTGATACAATTTCTGCACGGGTATAAGCGTAGCCGACTCCCGTAATAGACGGTTTAAGATTAAGTTTCATTCGCAAAGTTTAGTGATAATTACAGTACTAGTTCTCGATGAAACTCAAGGTAATCTCTATAGTGCCGTAAAAATAGATTTGTAAATAAATATACATTGTGAATAAATACGAGTGTAAATCAATTAGAAAAGTGCATTAGAACTGCAAGTAAATTGGTTACCAAGTTAAATAATTATTAAGTACATGTTATAGTATTTAAGTTATTGGTGTAGGTAAATTTGTTAATTTTTTTGGTAAATAAATTGTAATTGGATGGAATTAAGCAATAACGTCTTAACCAACATTTTTAAAAAATCGAGTTATTATGATGAACGTACTTAGTATTTTGTGCTGCAATATATTATATTTAATTTTCCCGCTATACCGACCCTTGTGCCATCTGTTGGCCAATTGTCGTAACTGCTTGTAGTGTTAATCAAAAATCTCATTTCGCAAAAACGTCGTATCTACAGTACCCACAATACCAATTATTTATTTACGTTTTGAGTAGGTTCATGTTTAAGAAAATATATAAAAGTTCATGTTGATGTTAAAGATTTAATTCTCTGGAGTGACTCATGTGGAGGACAAAATCGCAATATTAAAATCGTACTGATGTTAAAATCTATTGTGAATAATAATTGCTTAAAAAGTATTGAATTAAAATTTTTAGTATCAGGTCACAGCTATTTACCAAACGATAGTGATTTTGGCGATGTGGAATGTGCACTCAAAAAACAATAAAAAATGTATACTCCGAAAGATTATCTCGAGGTGATGAGACAGTGTCGAAAAAAAATCCGTTCATTATTAATTCATTGCAAAAAGAAGATTTTGTTAGTACTCAATCGATTGAAAAAAAAAATTACAAATCGAAAAAAAAAACGTTGGATGGGGAAAAAGTAAATTGTTTTAACATAAGACAAATACAAATTTTCAAGAATGAGCCTTTCAAAATTTTCGTTCAAATGTCATATAATGACACTGATACGTATAAAAAAATTGACATTAAAAAAAAAGGAAAAAATTCACTTGTAAAGAATATTTTTTCTGATAATTTTGAGATATTATGGCCCAATGGTAAATCTATAGCTCAAGCTAAATTAAATGATATAAAATCGTATATGCATCTGATTCCTGAAGTTAACCATGAATTTTACACTGATTTAATTGGTGACGATACAATAGAAGAAGATGTTGATGGATACAATGATGACTTGGATTTTCAAATAGAAGTAACTGGAGTAGAAGATAAAATGAACAAAACTTCAATATTAATAACTATTTGCATATTTGTTCAATTGTTGTCTTTCATTTTGAATTATTTTTATCATAGTTAAAACAATTTTAATTAGAAAGAAAATCAAAATCGAAAATTATAAAAATTTAACTGAAAATAACCGAAATTAAACATTATAATTATTAGAGTTTAATTTTATTTTAGTTAAGACGTTATTGAATAACGCTTTTCAAGGTACGCTCTTTATGCAAAAACGAATTAACTGTTTTTTTAATTAGTCATTTGCTTTTTTTTTATATTTTAATAATTTGTAATTTCTTCTAGGAAATAACATTTCAATAAAAAAAATTTTTTTATTGTTAAGTTTATTGTCATAGAAAACAAAATTAAATAAATTAAAAAAACTCACTGAAATCTCGATTTTTGAATTTTGTTGGTTAAGACGTTAGTGCTTAATTCCATCCAAGTGTTATTAAAATAAGTGACCATTTGATCTCGGAAAAATGTAAAGATCTATCGTTTTATTTGAAAACATTGCTATTTTCTTTTTAAGTCCAAAAAGTAATTCAGACAAATTCAATAAACACAATGATGTGCGCATTCGAGCGAAAAGTGGCACATTTCCGAGCGAGGGAGGCAAATGAAGCGCGACGCGGAGCGGCGCGCTTCATTTTCCCGAGATCGGAATGTGCCACTTTGAGCTCGAATGTGCACACTCGGTTTTGAGCACGATTCACAAAATTTAGGCCAATAAATCGAACAAAAAATTAATTTAATAGTTTTCTCGCACTCGCACCTACGAAATAATCGTATCTTTTCGCTCCCTTCCACTCATTGCTATGGTAAATACATTTTTTCAACATAAAATCCATATTTACTAAACCAAAATAAATTTTTTGATTTGAAAGTAAAAAGATTCAATATGGTAAATCAATAAATGCGAAGATGTGCGCATTCGAGCGAAAAGTGGCACATTTCCGAGCGAGGGAAGCAAATGAAGCGCGACGTGGAGCGGCGCGCTTCATTTTCCCGAGATCGGAATGTGCCACTTTGAGCTCTAATGCGCACACTCGGCTTTAAGCACAATTCACAATAATGCATTTATTTAAAATTTACTAAAACATTTTAATTATAAAATTACATAACCGTTTTTCCACCAGTTTTTCCCCTTAAAGTGCAAGAAAACCTTCAAAGGGCCTTATTAAAACCCTGTCACAATTTCGGCACGGGTAGGCTAAATATCACCCGGGGCAACACCTCACCTTGCGCCCTCATTTTATTATTTTTATCTTCCACTTGTATTTTTCCGAAATAACAATTGCCATTTTGGCGCCCCTAAAAACCCGGAGCCCGTTCTTACCATTATTGACATTTTCGGGCCCCCCAATGCATTTTTCTCGATAATCTTTATATTTAGGACACATTGCGTACAAACTTCCATCATTTAGCTTGGTGTCAAGCATCGCCGGGTCAAGTCTCGGTACCTATTCGTGCGACACCCCCGTACATGCGTTTCCCCACCGCCGCAACTCTTTTTATTTACTATTCGCCACGGCAACCGGCTCAATTCGACAGAATCGCATTAAAAAAGACTTAATTTTTTCCTTTTGGAATTAGAAAAGCGCCGCGCCCGACACGACACCGTCGATTGGAAAACCCAAGCGTCAGAAAATGGAATTACAACGCCTAAAAAAGCAGATTTTAGTCGTTCCCGAAAGCAAAATTAAGTCAATATTGACGATGGCAATGTTGACGTTGCTCTACGTACAACCGAAACTCGTAATCCGAAATTGAAAAATAATAATGTACCGGTTAATTGCGAAAACAGATCGCTTTTGACTTTTGGGGGCGCTCCGACGATATTAATTTCGAAAAAGCCCAGTTTATTGCGTTTCGAGGGGCCTTGGAGCGTGTGCTCGGCGCAAAAAGGCTTCATAAATAATCTTACATATGCGAAGGGCCATAAAAGCTTTATGCCCAATTTTATAATGGCCATCTTCTTAGGGAAATTAGTATACGATTTTTTTTTTGGGAAAACGACCCCGGGTGCTATAAAAATGCTAACAATGACCATTTGGATGCGTGCCAAGAGACTTGTTGATGTAGCAGACTCAGCAATTCAAGTTTGATTGTATAACAAAACGCTTAAGCTATTTCCAAAAGTGTTATCCAAATAGTGCTAGAAAAACGCCCTTCGGCCCTTATTAGTTTTTCATATTAAAAGCTTGCGAAAGTGTGTTTGCTTTTGTATCCTTTTAACTCCCCCTAATCAATAAGTTAAGAGAATCGCGAAATTTATGCAAAATCCGAGTCGCACTTTGACGTCAAAATGTGACAAGCAAAAGGGCTACGAATCGGAGGCGCTTAAAAAAACGTTTAACGTACGTTTATTCTGGCCCTTTTGCGAAGTATTAGTGAAGTGTAAGTTCCGCGTCTTTCTTCCCGAAATAAAAACGAAGACGTGATAGAATTATAAAGAATTTACCTCTTAAAGTCGAAGGGTCCAAGTAGACGTGTTCAACGGGAATGCCATCGTTTTCTTGGGCTTCGGGGCCAGCTCACATCTGTGTTGTCCCAGACTTCGCCAATCACCGCACACACTGAAAATTGAAAAAGGAAAAATTATTATTGCACGATTGCAAGATACAGTGGAGGCTCGGTTATCCGGACTGATATTGTTGCAGGTCGTTCGGATGATCGAAAATTCGGTTAATTGAATGTATAGAAAAAAAAACGAATTTTAGCTGTATATAATGTGACCGTACTTTGACTATTTTTGTAAATTGAAAAAAAAATAAAGGTACGGTAATTCGAAAAATAATTGTCGGCGTTTTGTGTAATTTCAAAAACAGATAGGAAGGGTAATTAATTTTTTACGCGCTTATAAGGCAAGCAACAAAAAAAACTAATCGATATAAAATGGTCCCGAGGGTCTCCTCTAAACAGCCCTTGTGTTAGATTTAAATAATTTCGAAAAATAATTTTCGGCTTTTTGTGTACTTTCAAAAACATATAGAAAAGGTAATTAATTTTTTACGGGCTTATAAGACGAGCTACAAAAAAAAACTAATCGATATAAAATGGTCCCGAAGGTCTCCGCTAAATAGCCCTTATGTTAGATTTAAATAATTTCGAAAAATAATTTTCGGCGTTTTGTGTAATTTCAAAAACAGATAGGAAAGGTATTTAATTTTTTAAGGGCTTATAAGGCGAGCTACAAAAAAAACCTAATCGATATAAAATGGTCCCGAAGGTCTCCTCTATACAGCCCTTATGTTAGATTTAAATAATTTCGAAAAATAATTTTCGGCTTATGTGCACTTTCAAAAACATATAGGAACGGTATTTAATTTTTTACGGGCTTATAAGGCGAGCTACAAAAAAAAACTAATCAATATAAAATGGTCCCGAGAGTCTTCTCTAAACAGCCCTTGTGTTAGATTTAAATAATTTCGAAAAATAACTTTTGGCTTTTTGTGTACTTTCAAAAACATATAAGAAAAGTAATTATTTTTTTGCGGGCTTATAAAGCGAGATACAAAAAAAACCTAATCGATATAAAATGGTCCCGAGGGTCTCCTCTAAACAGCCCTGTGTTAGATTTAAATAATTTCGAAAAATAACTTTTAGCTTTTTGTGTACTTTCAAAAACATATAGAAAAGGGAATTAATTTTTACGGGCTTATAAGACGAGCTACAAAAAAACCTAATCGATATAAAATGGTCCCGAAGGTCTCCTCTAAACAGCCCTTGTGTTAGATTTAAATAATTTCGAAAAATAATTTTCGGCTTTTGTGTACTTTCAAAACAGATAGGAAGGTAATTAATTTTTACGGGCTTATAAGGCGAGCTACAAAAAAAACCTAATCGATATAAAATGGTCCCGAAGGTCTCCTCTAAACAGCCCTTGTGTTAGATTTAAATAATTTCGAAAAATAATTTTGGCTTTTGTGTACTTTCAAAACATATAGGAAAGGTAATTAATTTTTACGGGCTTATAAGGCGAGCTACAAAAAAAAACTAATCGATATAAAATGGTCCCGAGGGTCTCCTCTAAACAGCCCTTGTGTTAGATTTAAATAATTTCAAAAAATAACTTTTGGCTTTTTGTGTACTTTCAAAAACATATAGAAAAGTAATTAATTTTTTCCGGGCTTATAAAGCGAGCTACAAAAAAAACCTAATCGATATAAAATGGTCCTGAAGGTCTCTTCTAAACAGCCCTTGTGTTAGATTTAAATAATTTCGAAAAATAATTTTCGGCTTTTTGTGTACTTTCAAAAACATATAGGAAAGGTAATTAATTTTTTACGGGCTTATAAGGCGAGCTACAAAAAAAAACTAATTGATATAAAATGGTCCCGAGAGTCTTCTCTAAACAGCCCTTGTGTTAGATTTAAATAATTTCGAAAAATAACTTTTGGCTTTTTGTGTACTTTCAAAAACATATAAGAAAAGTAATTATTTTTTTGCGGGCTTATAAAGCGAGATACAAAAAAAACCTAATCAATATAAAATGGTCCTGAAGGTCTCCTGTAAACAGCTCTTGTGTTAGATTTAAATAATTTCGAAAAATAATTTTGGCTTTTGTGTACTTTCAAAACATATAGGAAAGGTAATTAATTTTTACGGGCTTATAAGCGAGCTACAAAAAAAACCTAATCGATATAAAATGGTCCCGAGGGTCTCCTCTAAACAGCCCTTGTGTTAGATTTAAATAATTTCGAAAAATAACTTTTAGCTTTTTGTGTACTTTCAAAAACATATAGAAAGTAATTAATTTTTACGGGCTTATAAAGCGAGCTACAAAAAACCTAATCGATATAAAATGGTCCTGAAAGGTCTCCTCTAAACAGCCCTTGTGTTAGATTTAAATAATTTCGAAAAATAATTTTCGGCTTTTTGTGTACTTTCAAAAACATATAGGAAAGGTAATTAATTTTTTACGGGCTTATAAGACGAGCTACAAAAAAAAACTAATCGATATAAAATGGTCCCGATGGTCTCCTCTAAACAGCCCTTGTGTTAGATTTAAATAATTTCGAAAAATAACTTTTAGCTTTTTGTGTACTTTCAAAAACATATAGAAAAAGTAATTAATTTTTTCCGGGCTTATAAAGCGAGCTACAAAAAAAACCTAATCGATATAAAATGGTCCTAAAGGTCTCCTGTAAACAGCTCTTGTGTTAGATTTAAATAATTTCGAAAAATAATTTTCGGCTTTTTGTGTACTTTCAAAAACATATAGGAAAGGTAATTAATTTTTTACGGGCTTATAAGACGAGCTACAAAAAAAAACTAATCGATATAAAATGGTCCCGATGGTCTCCTCTAAACAGCCCTTGTGTTAGATTTAAATAATTTCGAAAAATAACTTTTAGCTTTTTGTGTACTTTCAAAAACATATAGAAAAAGTAATTAATTTTTTCCGGGCTTATAAAGCGAGCTACAAAAAAAACCTAATCGATATAAAATGGTCCTAAAGGTCTCCTGTAAACAGCTCTTGTGTTAGATTTAAATAATTTCGAAAAATAACTTTTGGCTTTTTGTGTACTTTCAAAAACATATAGAAAAGTAATTAATTTTTTCCGGGCTTATAAAGCGAGCTACAAAAAAAACCTAATCGATATAAAATGGTCCCGAAGGTCTCCTCTAAACAGCCCTTGTGTTAGATTTAAATAATTTCGAAAAATAATTTTCGGCTTTTTGTGTACTTTCAAAACATAAGAAAGGTAATTAATTTTTCGCGGGCTTATAAGCGAGCTACAAAAAACCTAATCGATATAAAATGGTCCCGAAGGTCTCCTCTAAACAGCCCTTGTGTTAGATTTAAATAATTTCGAAAAATAATTTTCGGCTTTTTGTGTACTTTCAAAAACATATAGGAACGGTAATTAATTTTTTACGGGCTTATAAGGCGAGCTACAAAAAAAACCTAATCGATATAAAATGGTCCCGAAGGTCTCTTCTAAACAGCCCTTGTGTTAGATTTAAATAATTTCGAAAAATAATTTTCGGCATCGGTGTACTTTCGAAAACAGTTAGAAAAGTAATTAATTTTACGGGCTTATAATTCGAGGGTACAAAAAACCTAATCTATATAAAATGGTCTAAAGGTCCTAAATAGCCATGTGTTAGATTTAAATAATTTCGAAAAATAATTTTAGCTTTTGTGTAATTTCAAAAACATATAGGAAGTAATTAATTTTCGGGCTTATAAGGCGAGCTACAAAAACCTAATCGATATAAAATGGTCCTGAAGGTCTCTGGTAAACAGCCTTGTGTTAGTTAAATAATTTCGAAAAATAATTTTCGGCGTTTTGTTATTTCAAAACTAATAGAAAGTAATTAATTTTCGGGCTTATAAAGGACGAGCTACAAAAACCTAATCGATATAAAATGGTCCCGAAGGTCTCTCTAAACAGCCCTTGTGTTAGATTTAAATAATTTCGAAAAATAATTTTAGGCTTTTTGTGTAATTTCAAAACATATAGGAAAAGTAATTTTAAATTTTCGGGCTTATAAGGGGAGCTACAAAAAAACTAATCGATATAAAATGTCCGAAGTCTCCTCTAAACAACCCTTGTGTTAGATTTAAATAATTTCGAAAAAAGCGGTTTTAAAACAATAGGATTTATTTTCCCGGCCCAAAAAAATTTGATATAAATGGGTCCGGAAAACTGGGTTTTTAAAATTTTGTAAATAATAAAATTGGTTTAAATTCGACCTGAAAGAATTTCGAGGCAACAAAAAGAACTGAAAAATTAGGACTAAAAAATTTTTTTTGTAAAAAAGGAACGCTAATCCAATGAGCATAAATTTAATCTAATCCATTCGAGCTCATAATGCAATTAGTTATTCTCCCTTGAATTTTGTAAACAAACTCATTGTGCAGCCTTTAAATTTCGGTTTTGGGGTTGCGCCCAAAAATCCTTCCGCCCGAACCGTTCGGTGCCTGAGAGTGGACCTGGTGCCGGTTATAAATAAATTATCGGAGATTTTTCGGCCGGGGTTTTATTTTGTCGAACGACGCTTTAATCAAAATTCTTAAGTTTCGGGACCGCTAAATGAGTTTCGAACGGGCACAAAGCGCGATCGATTTCATTTAAAATTCTAATGACGGGCTTTTGTTGGAAATTTTCCTAAAGTTTTAATGCATTAAAATTACCATAGCATTTTTCTCCAGGTCTTCGCCTCTTTTTTTTTGGCTCTTTGTCTTTGCTGAGACAAAACGTGAGTTTTTCGTTTTGGATTTGTTATACGAAGTTTCAGCGAGCTGGGAAATAATGGCTATCAAAATTTAGTGCCTATTGTGCGTCGTTGCAGAATCGTTTTAATAAATTTATGTTTCTCAATATTAAAAGACGACGAAAGTTATTTCGTTTAAGTAGATTGGCCGATACACCTACGTATGTGTACATATATAAAATCACCCTTAAGATTTTAGTGTATGATAAATTTATATTAAGCATAATACATATGACCTACATTGTTAACGTGAATAAAGTATAGCTGCCATAAATCAATCGGTAAAAATAAGACTATTACTATATTAATAAAATATCTCAAAAAATTATATCTAAATTTCAAAATGAGTAGGTCCTGGAACTTTTTAAGATTTGTGTATTATTCCGAAGTTTTATTTGTAAAAATAAGCAAATGATAAATAAATTAGAGAGAGTCGTATAATTCTGGTCGTTCTCTTAAGCATTTTATAAAATCAATGTCGCCAAATAACAGTACTAAAGAAACTTAAAATCCTGATAAAAAGACACTGATTTTTTTCCTAATAAATTAAAGGCATATTAACACTCGTAAAAAATTTAAGGACCGTATTTACAGCGGAAAGTATTTCTCCGAATTTTTAAAGTTCACTGACATTATTTTTAAAATCGATGTTTTGCAAATAAGATAATAAAAGGACTTTTGGGTTACTGACGAACAAGTTGTTTTTTTCCTAATAAATTAAAAACATATTAACACCCCTAAAAATTTTCAGGGTTGTATTTACAGCCAAAGGTATTTTTTCGAATTTTCAAAGTTTATGGTTTATATTGATAAAATCAATGTTTGAAAATTCGATACTAAAAAAACTTTTGAGTAATTGACGAACAAGCTGATTTTTTTCCTAATAAATAAAAGACATATTAACAACCTCTTAAAATTTCAGGACCGTATTTACAGCAGAAAACTATTTTCCAAATTTTCAGAATAGATCGATTTTATTTATAAAATGAATGTTTCAAAATTCGATACTAAAAGGACTTTTAAGGTACTGACAAACAAGCTGATTTTTTTCCTAATAAATAAAAGACATATTAACATCCTCTTACAATTTCAGAACCGTATTTATAGCAGAAGGTATTTGTTCAAATTTATGGTTTATATTGATAAAGTCAATGTTTCAAAATTGGATACTAAAAGGACTTTTGAGTAACTCGCAAGCAAGCTGATTTTTTTCCTGATAAACTAAAGACATATTAACACCCTCTTAAAATTTCAGAACCGTATTTACAGCAGAAGGCTTTTTTCCAAATTTTCAGAATTTATCTTTAATATTTATGAAATGAATGTTTTAAAATTCGATACTAAAAAGACTTTTAAGGTACTCACAAACAAGCTGATTTTTTTCCTAATAAATAAAAGACATATTAACATCCTCTTACAATTTCAGGACCGTATTTATAGCAGAAGGTATTTTTTCAAATTTATGGTTTATATTGATAAAGTCAATGTTTCAAAATTGGATACTAAAAGGACTTTTCAGTAACTCACAAGCAAGCTGATTTTTTTCCTAATAAACTAAAGACGTATTAACACCCTCTTAAAATTTCAGGACCGTGTTTACAGCAGAAGGAAATTTTTCAAATTTTCAGAATATATCGGTTTTATTTATAAAATGAATGTTTCAAAATTCGATACTAAAAGGACTTTTCAGTAACTCACAAGCAAGCTGATTTTTTTCCTAATAAACTAAAGACGTATTAACACCCTCTTAAAATTTCAGGACCGTGTTTACAGCAGAAGGCAATTTTTCAAATTTTCAGAATATATCGGTTTTATTTATAAAATGAATGTTTCAAAATTCGATACTAAAAGGACTTTTAAGATACTGACAAACAAGCTGATTTTTTCCTAATAAATAAAAGACATATTAACATCCTCTTACAATTTCAGGACCGTATTTATAGCAGAAGGTCTTTTTTTCAAAATTTATGGTTTATATTGATAAAATCAATGTTTCAAAATTTGATACTAAAAGGACTTTTGAGTACCTGACAAGCAAGCTTATTTTTTTTCTACTAAACTAAAGACATATTAACACCCTCTTAAAATTTCAGGACCGTGTTTACAGCAGAAGGCAATTTTTCAAATTTTCAGAATATATCGGTTTTATTTATAAAATGAATGTTTCAAAATTCGATACTAAAAGGACTTTTGAGTAACTCACAAGCAAGCTTATTTTTTTCCTAATAAACTAAAGACATATTAACACCCTCTTAAAATTACAGGACCGTATTTACAGCAGAAGGTCTTTTTTTCAAAATTTATGGTTTATATTGATAAAATCAATGTTTCAAAATTTGATACTAAAAGGACTTTTGAGTACCTGACAAGCAAGCTGATTTTTTTTCTACTAAACTAAAGACATGTTAACATCCTCTTTAAATTTCAGGACCGTATTTACAGCAAGAGGCTTTAATTCAAATTTTCAGAATTTATCGTTAATATTTATAAAATGAATGTTTCAAAATTCGATACTAAAAGGACTTTTAAGGTACTGACAAACAAGCTGATTTTTTCCTAATAAATAAAAGACATATTAACAACCTCTTAAAATTTCAGAACCGTATTTACAGCAGAAGGCTTTTTTCCAAATTTTCAGAATTTATATTTAATATTTATGAAATGAATGTTTCAAAATTCGATACTAAAAACACTTTTAAGGTACTCACAAACAAGCTTTTTTTTTTCCTAATAAATAAAAGACATATTAACATCCTCTTACAATTTCATGACCGTATTTATAGCAGAAGGTATTTTTTCAAATTTATGGTTTATATTGATAAAGTCAATGTTTCAAAATTCGATACTAAAAGAACCTTCGAGTTACTGACAAGCAAGTTAATTTTTTTCCTAATAAATTAGAGACATATTAACATCCTCTTAAAATTTCAGAACCGTATTTACACCAGAAGGCTTTAATTCAAATTTTCAGAATTTATCGTTAATATTTCTAAAATAAATGTTTCAAAATTTGATACTAAAAGGACTTTTAAGGTACTGACAAACAAGCTGATTTTTTCCTATTAAATAAAAGACATATTAACACCCTCTTAAAACGTCAGGACCGTATTTATAGCAGAAGGTATTTGCCCAAATTTTTAAAATTACCATTTATATTTATGAAATCGATGTTTCAAAAATGAGATACTAAAAGGACTTCTGAGTTACTGACAAGCAAACTAATTTTTTTCCCAACAAATTAAAGACATATAAATATCCCGTGAAGATATCAGGACCGCATTTATAGCAGAAAGTATTTGTTCAAATTTTCAAACTTTATCGTTAATATTTATTAAATAAATTCTGTGTTACCGACAAATAAGCCGATTTTTTCCTAATAAATTCATGACACATTAACATCCTCTTAAAATATCAGGACCGTATTTACAGCAGAAGCCAGTTACACAAATTTTAAAGTTTATTGTTTATATCTATGAAATCCATGTGACAAAATTACAATATTAAAAGCACTTCAGTACGTCCACTTTTTTCCTAATTAATTTAGACCCAAAAAAGACTCTACCCAAAACGAAACTCGTAGTTCCTGTGATGTATGGGTACACTTATTAATTAGCAGTAATTTGATCTTTAAAAAGTGAAGAGCTCGAAGAAAAACTAAGAGGGTGACATTTTCGAATCTTAAAAAGCTAATTCTTCCTGCAAATTCCATTATCCTATAAGGTTTCGAGCAATTTATTTCCCTGCGCAAAAAAACGCAAAGAAAAGAAAAAGGGAAAGTAATTCATTGCGAAACCCGAGATGGAGTTTTTAAAAAAAAAGAGTGAGCCAGACATCGAAATAAATATTCATCTGTAGTATGTCAAAATTTATGAAGAAAATGTACGATCCGCGTTTAATATCGGGAGTTAGTTTTACGGCCCAAAACCCCACAAGAACTTTGGCCGCACCCCCCTTCCACTTTCATAAATCTATACGGTTGAAGGTATAAAGCAGAAAATGAAATACTCATCAAATTTGAATTTCTCGGAGGCGAAACGCTCTCCTTCCCCGTCTTTAAGGGCGCGATTCGGCGAAGGAACGGCATTTCGCCGTCTTCGGCGCTTCTTTTTCGGGGACCCTTTCATTAATTTATTTTTAAGTGGCATCGAATCGCACGTTTCACCTCCCATTTTGTTTTCTCTTAAATAATTCATAAGATAAATAGGGATTTAAAAACAACCCCAACTGTTGAATAAAAAAAGGATTTTTTTTCCGCCTTGTTTTCTTAAGTTGGCGTAATTGCACAAAATGCCGGCGCGCTTTATTATTGTATGTTCTATGTAAATACCCAGCGAACCTCTGCCCGTTATTTTTATTTATGGGCCAAGGTTGTTTATTATTGTTCCTCTTAATCTAAATATCGATCGATTGTTAAATTAATAAAGTTGAGCGATGAGCTCGTTTAATTTTTTAAGGGGCGGATCCCGCCCCCGAATAATAAAAATCATTGTACGAAAATCGAAGGGATAATGTCGGCTTTAATTGCGGAGGCTATAAATTGTTTAAAATGTTTCGTTATACGTTCGTATAATCTGTTGTGTTGATATCTGTCACAGAACATTTCTCTGCAAATGGTTGGAACGTGACTTGGGCAGATAAAAGTTCACCTGAAAAATTAATAACGCTACAAGGGTGAAAACGTAAAAAGTTTTATGTTTATCGATCGGCTTTGCGTACGGGGGCTCCGCTGGAACGACGCCTTTTGAAGTTGTACTTCTTGTGGCGCGGTGTTGCGCGCGAAATAAAAGTTGTGCGCCCACAAGTCATTTGACAAGTTAGCCGTTTAAGAAAGTAAAATTGTTTAAAATGTTTCTTATACGTTCGTAAATCTGTTGTGTTGATACTGACAGAACATTTCTCTCAAATTTGGGAACGTGACTCGGGCGAAAAGTTCACCTGATAAAATAACGCTACAGGGTGAAAACGTAAAAAGTTTTATGTTTATCGATCGGCTTTGCGTACGGGGGCTCCGCTGGAACGACGCCTTTTGAAGTTGTACTTCTTGTGGCGCCGGTGTTGCGCGCGAAATTGTGAAGTTGTGCGCCCACAAGTCATTTGACAAGTTAGCCGTTTAAGAAAGTAAATTATTTATTGTGAATGGTGCTTAAAACGGAGTGTGCGCGTTCGAGCTCAAAGTGGCACATTCCGATCTCGGGAAAATGAAGCGCGCCGCTCCGCGTCGCGCTTCATTTGCCTCCCTCGCTCGGAAATGTGCCACTTTTCGCTCGAATGCGCACATATTCGTGTTTATTAGATTTGTCTCATTTATCTTACTCTATTTCCAATGAAAGATTTAAATGTAGTCTCTTAATTGTTGATATTATGTTTAAAAACGTATTTTTACTATGGCAATGAGTGGGAGCGAGCGAAAAGATATGGTAATCTCGTAAGTGTGAGTGAGGTGGATCGATTTTTAACTAATATTTTGACTATTTTATTGTGAATCGTGCTTAAGACCGAGTGTGGCATTCGAGCTCAAAGTGGCACATTCCGATCTCGGGAAAATGAAGCGCGCCGCTCCGCGTCGCGCTTCATTTGCCTCCCTCGCTCGGAAATGTGCCACTTTTCGCTCGAATGCGCACATCTTTGTATTTGTTCAATTTGGCTAAATTAATCAAAAACTTTAATTCGTACTTTCTATATGTAGAAAGTTGTAGCGATTATTTTATAAAATAACTGCTTAAAAGCATTATATGGTGTTTCTGCTCTTTTAGGGGTAGTTAGAATTTTTTAATTATTTTTCTGGTTTGACCTAAACTCCAATAAAGCACTTTCATGAAATAATTTCGCCAAATGTGTTATTTTCTAAAATTGAGTGTTTATTACAAATGAAAAATTTACATTTTCAATTGAATCAATGGCTGCCCTGCACTCTTAGGGATAGTTAGATTTTTTTAATTATTTTTCTGGCCTTTTAGAAATATTAATAAAGAACATCCACGTAAAAGTTTCCTCGAATTCGCTATTTTGAAAAGTTGTGTCTTCTAACATGAATAAAATCAAAACTTTTACATTTCTAATTGAACTAGCGCCCTCCCTGCTGTTTTAGGGCTAGTTAGAATTTTTTAATTATTTTTCTGGTTTGACCTAAACTCCAATAAAGCACTTTCATGAGATAATTTCGCCAAATTTGCTATTTTCTAAAATTGAGTTTTATTACAAATGAAAAATTTACATTTTAATTGAATCAATGGCTGCCCTGCACTCTTAGGGGTAGTTAGATTTTTTAATTATTTTTCTGGCCTTTTAGAAATATTAATAAAGAACATCCACGTAAAAGTTTCCTCGAATTCGCGATTTTGAAAAGTTGTGTCTTCTAACATGAGTAAAATCAAAACTTTTACATTTCTAATTGAACTAGCGCCCTCCCTGCTGTTTTAGGGCTAGTTAGAATTTTTTAATTATTTTTCTGGTTTGTCTTAAATTCCAATAAAGCACTTCCATGAGATAATTTCGCCAAATTTGCTATTTTGTAAAATTGAGTTTTTATTACAAATGAAAATTTACATTTTAATTGAATCAATGGCTGCCCTGCACTCTTAGGGTAGTTAGATTTTTAATTATTTTTCTGGCTTTTAGAAATATTAATAAAGAACATCCACGTAAAAGTTTCGCCAAATTTGCTATTTTCTAAAATTGAGTTTTATTACAAATGAAAAATTTACATTTTTAATTGAATCAATGGCTGCCCTGCACTCTTAGGGATAGTTAGATTTTTTTAATTATTTTTCTGGCCTTTTAGAAATATTAATAAAGAACATCCACGTAAAAGTTTCCTCGAATTCGCGATTTTGAAAAGTTGTGTCTTCTAACATGAATAAAATCAAAACTTTTACATTTCTAATTGAACTAGCGCCCTCCCTGCTGTTTTAGGGCTAGTTAGAATTTTTTAATTATTTTTCTGGTTTGACCTAAACTCCAATAAAGCACTTTCATGAGATAATTTCGCCAAATTTGCTATTTTCTAAAATTGAGTTTTTATTACAAATGAAAAATTTACATTTTTAATTGAATCAATGGCTGCCCTGCACTCTTAGGGATAGTTAGATTTTTTTAATTATTTTTCTGGCCTTTTAGAAATATTAATAAAGAACATCCACGTAAAAGTTTCCTCGAATTCGCGATTTTGAAAAGTTGTGTCTTCTAACATGAATAAAATCAAAACTTTTACATTTCTAATTGAACTAGCGCCCTCCCTGCTGTTTTAGGGCTAGTTAGAATTTTTTAATTATTTTTCTGGTTTGACCTAAACTCCAATAAAGCACTTTCATGAGATAATTTCGCCAAATTTGCTATTTTCTAAAATTGAGTTTTTATTACAAATGAAAAATTTACATTTTAATTGAATCAATGGCTGCCCTGCACTCTTAGGGGTAGTTAGATTTTTTACATTATTTTTCTGGCTTATTAGAAATATTAATAAAGAACATCCACGTAAAGGTTTCCTCGAATTCGCGATTTTGAAAAGTTGTGTCTTCTAACATGAATAAAATCAAAACTTTTACATTTCTAATTGAACTAGCGCCCTCCCTGCTGTTTTAGGGCTAGTTAGAATTTATTAATTATTTTTTTGGTTTGTCTTAAACGCCAATAAAGCACTTTCATGAGATAATTTCGCCAAATTTGCTATTTTCCAAAATTGACTTTTTATTACAAATGAAAAATTTACATTTTCAATTGAATCCGAAAGTCCCATCTAAACAGCCGTTTTCACTAAATTTAAATAATTTTGAAAAAAAATTTCTACTTAGTTTGTAAATTGAAAAACGTATAGATCATTTTTCTTTTTTGTTGCAAATCTGTGTACGATTTATTTTTAACTGTGTTCACTTTTAATTGCAACAAAACACAAAAGCTATTCTTTTCAATCACAGATACAGAATTGTTAAACAAAAACAGAAAATAGTTCGACTGTAAAATTGGTTTGGTAACATTCCATCAATCAAAAATGTCTTTTGAAAACGATTGTTAAAGCAGTTTCGAGTCGAAACGAAAATAAATACAAAAAAAACCAATTTATAATTTTTTTTCATTAGAAATACAAATAATCACAAATGAGACTGTAAAAAAAACGTGACTCTTCTACTTGTTGTTTTCTCACAGTTTTTCGGTAATAGAATATCGTTTTACTTCGTTTATTTCGCATAAAAAAGTTTGAGTATTGAAAATACCGATTGTTAGTAAAACAATTCCCCAATTAAACAAATAATAAATCAAAAAAATTGAAGTTAGATTTTTTTCTAAGTAGTTTGATGAAAAATTTGTAACGAAAGTCACTAAATATTAATTTTTTGTAATACTCGCCGAGAAAGTTTGATTTTCGAGCGCCTGGGCATTGTGTCCTCAAATCGAAGCCTACCGAAATCCCTCGCTTTACGCACACGTGTCGAAAATATCTATTATCAAAAAACTGAATGTCAATAGTAACACTTACTGTTATTAAATGTATTCTAAGCTTTATTTTGAAGAAAAGTTGATTTAAAGCTAAAGCGAAGGCCCTCCGAAATAAATAAATAATTAAAAGGCGAAACTATGAAAGTTTTAATGTCGTGCTGAAGAGCAAAGCACCCTTTTTGCGGTTTTAATGCAATGTTGTGTTTTGTTAGGCGGTTATTTTCGAGAGTAGCTCCATCCTCCCCCCCTCCCGTCCTTTCTGCGGTTACATTTCCACAACTTATAATTAATTTATTTTAAAGTAAAGCCATAAGAGCTTTGCTCTTATTCATTTGCAACTTTTTAATCGGATGTTCGCATTAACAAATCCACTTTAAATACAAAGGGCTTTTCTTTGGCAACTTTGCAGGGGGCTGCCTTCCAATTAGCTGTACTTAGCTGGCTTTTTTCCTACTTACGTTTTAATTTAATTGATTAATTAATTAGTTGTAGAGGACTTAGGGAGTTGGGTTAACGTTTATCTTGGAAAAGGGTAAACATTCGGGGTTTCTATTTTGATAAGGAGAATAAACAGGCCAAGGGTTGCGAAACAACAATTATTACACGGAACCGACCCCGATTATTATTATTATTTCTTGTTTATTGTTAACTTCGCGGCAAACAAGCCCGATTATTTTATTTATCTCTCATTGGATCGGATCGATTTGCATTTTAAATGGAATTGACCAGGCCATACACAATAACAAACAAATGAACGTTGTGTTGCCCAGTTACAACCGTCGAATCGTATTGTTCAGTGCCGGACTAGATGCATTTGTGTAGGTCAAGGACTTTGGGGGCCCACAACATAGCTTTAGTCGAATATTTAACCCCCTGACATACAATGACGTCAATCGTTTAGGGTGTCACTGTAGATTTTGACGTCTCTGCGACGTCAAGAACTGTATTCAATTTTATGTTCCGAAAAAAATTTGTTTTCAACAATAATTTTGGTAAAAGGCACAAAATTGGCGATTTGGGAATTTTGTGATTAATATAATTCTGTAATATTTAATTGCGAATTGTCAAAGAGTAAATTAATTCTTGTAAAGTGTGCTTAAAGCCGAGTGTGCGCATTCGAGCTCAAAGTGGCACATTTCCGATCTCGGGAAAATGAAGCGCGCCGCTCCGCGTCGCGCTTCATTTGCTTCCCTCGCTCGAAAATGTGCCACTTTTCGCTCGAACGCGCACATCTTCGCATTTATTTAATTTGTTTAAATTACTTTTTCGATTTAAAAAGGAAATAGCAATGTATTCAAATAAAACGACATATGCGCAGTAACATATAGTTTGATAACCACTGGTCTAGCTATACACAAGCGCAACATAGCGCGTTGTTATATTTAATTTAGTCGCGCCAAAGAAGTATTACTTCTAACGTGCGTACATAAGTACATGCACCGGTTTTTTTTTACATAGAATGAAATTCAGTTTTAAACATTTAGCAATATTATTAAAGTAAACTCGAAGAATAAATTATTTTAAGTTTTTAGACAACTCAAATTAAATAAATTAATAACTTGGAAAATTTTTAAAATATATTTAAGAACTTTAGAAATTTTTAATTATCAATTTTTTTTGTATAGCACAAATTGCATAAAACAAAACTTTATTCGGTAAATTTAAAAGAAAATTTTGATGAAAAAATCATTATGCATTTTCAGAAAACTCAAATAGAGTAAATACAAAATTTGTGGTTTTTCAAAAAATTTTGAAGATCATTAATTTACGCAAATAAAATTAATATTGGAGAAAACTCAATAAATAAATTATCTTAATTGTTCAGAAATATTAAATTTATAAAATTAAATACAGTCAAACCTCGATAGGTCGAAGTTGAAGAGAAACTAAAAATAATTCGCGTTATCAAAAATTCGAGCTATCGATATAAAAATATTTTTTAGTTTATGTTTTTCAAATTTACTTATTGTTTCTTTTTCTTAATAATTTCCTAGTGATTTCTTGCTAAAACCTAAATCTAGTGTCTTGAACAAGTTGTAATTAGGCTTCATTTATGGAATAATTCAATTTTTAAATATAAAAAAATATTTATATGTTATATATTATATGCATCAAAATTTTAGAATAACTTAGGTGGGAAATGTTAAAAAAAGATTGGGAAACACTATTTCAAAATATTTTAAAACTATTAATTATTTATTTTATGTTATTTGTGTATGCCCATAACAGTTAAGTTGAGCCAAATTAATAGTTTTTTTTCGGACTCATCAAATCCGGCGTTTTTTGTATGTCAAGGAGTTAAAGGTCGGCCTAAATTCGCCATTATTACTCTTTGATAGTTTTTTTTACAATTTTAAAATACAACTTTTATCGTTTTTAAGCACAAAAATTCGAATTATTTAACCTCAAAAAATTTGGTTGTAGAAAATTCAACTTATAAAGTGTATTTCACAAAATAATAAATCACATTTTTAAATACAAGACATTACCGTTTTGCGCCCCCCTTTGTGCTAGTCGACGTCTCCCTTGTAACCCCCCGATTAAATATTTTATTAATTTCCCAAAACTTCCAAACGAAAATTGAAAATTTTCGAAAAGCCCCGTTTAATTTTAAATGCGAAAACGTTAATATTAATTTAGACACAATTCCAAAGAAATATACCATCGGCGTACAATCTGCACGCCCTATAATTTTACGTTGTATCTTAGAAATAAGGGCGCAAGTTGAATAATTGAACAAACTCACGCGATAGATCCTGCATACTAAAGTAATAAGTTTATTTCGGTACAAAGATTTCCGTAATTAGAGCGAATTTGTTAAACAACAAGAACAACAGATTTAAGTTTCCAGCAATTTGTAGTACGGAAAGAGATGAATTGTGCTTTCGGCGGCCCGAAAAATGCGAGGCTCGTGCTCGCTAATTAAAAAGCAACAAATAAATAAAGCGAAATTAAAAAAAGAAAGAGAGCGGTGCGCGTTCGAAGTTATACTTCTTTGGCGTGACTAAATTAAATATACCACGTGTAGAAATTAATATAATCTAAATAATTTCAATAAATACAACCCGCATGAAAATAATATACGTTTTAGTTATATATAAAAAAATATAGTGTAAATATAATTTTATAAAACGGGAAAAATTTATGTATTCTCAAATATTAATGTGTCGCGTTGGCTTAAATTAATCTGTCGCGATAGATTCAATTAATCTATCGCGTTTCCTACAGTGTATAATTAAAGCGGCCAAAAAATAGTTATTTTAATATATATAATTTTCTATATCATCAATTATATTATATTCAAAAATCGTAGAGGAACCTGTTGTACCTTGGTTCCTTTGTACCTAGAGCAACTTTATTATTTTTAATATTTTCGGGCTTTCGTGACCCATAATTTTCGATATTTGAAATGCCACATTGACACATTAACGAATGCAATTCATTTTATCAACAAATTGCTACATATTCAATTTAAAAAAAAATACAAGTAAAAAAAGGGCCAAGCTACAACAGGTTTCCCTACAAATCGTATTCACGGGTTTGTCGAAACTGAAAGACCGAAATAAAATAAACTACCATAAATACCTTTAAGCTTTCTTCGCCTTTTGCCAACTAAGAAATACAAATTTACTATGTTGGTTACATTACAAAATAATGGCAGAGGTGCTCCTAATAAATATTCGTTGTGCAATTTGAAACGCTCGTCAGTGTATGCATATTTGGCCACGTTTTCGATTCATACGATTTTCTTCGAAACCTATCTGCCGTGTAAATCGTGTACAGTGGATTGTGGCGCTTCGATTAGATTTTTTTCTAAGGGAAGTTCGAAAACCACTGTCGCAGGCATTAAGCAGCCCCAACTCGCATTCGAATTAAGTTCAAGGACTTTTCAAAGAGAAAATTAACTCCTTAGTAATTATTCAGATTTGAACAGTGCTCGAGTTCGAATTTAAACGCCGATGAATGATTAAAATTTAAATAATTAGTTTTCGAAATCAAACGGAATTATAAAATAGATTTCTAAGGATTTACTTAGACAAATCCTTTCTCTCCTTGCATTTTGTAGTAGCTCGCAAACAATCATTTCTAATCCTTCTTTTTTTCCCTGGGCGACGCCGACGCCGAGTTTAGGGAATCGGGGGGGTTTGTTTAAATTCCCTTTCAATTTATTTTCGGCGAATCAATAAGTCGGCTTAAAAACAATATCATATTTTTTGGTCTAAAGCTCTGCGAAAGCTCCTAAAGCCGATATTTTTCTTAGGGAAAGATCGGCTAAATAAGTTTATGCCGTCGTATAGGTCATTTTCTACGTGAGCTGAAAGTTATCTGCATAATAAATGAAGCTTTCCGTTTCTCATTTATTCTCGTTTTTTTTTTCGCTGCTGCGGACTGAAAGCGATTTTTTTTTTGTTAAATAACAAGCGCCGCTAAAAGAATGACACGCAATGAGGGATGATTCGATTTTTGCTTTTGTGTAGGGCTGACAAGTTTATCGGCGAGTTAATTATGGCGAAGCGAAAGTATGGTGCGTTGCATTGCGGAACGAAACGCGTTTATTTGCGATGTGGGGGTCGACTTTTTGAAAATGATAGTTGCACCATTTTTCTGGCGATTACAAAAGAAATTGAGGAACAAATAAATACAGCGAAATTTTATAAAAACGAGCGGTACCCGTTAGAGGTTATACTTCTTTGGCGTAAGTCAATTAAATGTTGTAGCAAACGTGATGGATTAATTTAATCGAACGCCAGAGATTAATGTAAGCGAACGCGATGCATTAATCTAAACTTGCGCCCGAAAGGCTCCTATCTTACATTACCTTGAATGACGGAAAAGAACCATCTACATTTATCTAGAAGCTCTAATAATTGATACCGAGACACACATATAAGCGTAGTCGACTCCCGTAGGCGGCTTAAGTTGGTTCTCGGTGAAACTCGAGGTAATCGCAAATAAATTTGTAAATAAATATACATTTTAAATAAATAAAAGTGTAATACAATTAGTTTAGTGCATTAAAACTCAGTAAATTAAATAATTATTAACACTAGATTGCCCATGGAATTCATTTTGATTGCTTTTTTTTTTTAAATACCGGAAATGAAGAAATTGTATCATTACACTGTAAAAAATCGGAGTGAATCCGGAGTGAATTTTCACTCCCATCACTCGGAGTTTCGGAGTGAAAACAAACATCACTCCTCGCTCGGAGTTAACTTGGAGTTTTTTTTAGCGGATTAATTGCGGAGGGATTTCTCATCAATTTCGGAGTGAATATCGATTTAACTTACAGAAATTATTATAATTCATTGAACACAATAGATTAAATTTAACATATAACCTAAAACTTCTTCTAAATCTTTACAATATAATTATAAAATTATTTGCATGACTGTAGTTAAGGTTAACGAAAGTAATAAATAAATAATATGGAAAAAAGTGAATAAATTATATATTCAGAACAATATAATAATATAACAATTTAATCAAAAAACTACCTGATAGATGGCGTCCAAAGATATTTTTACAAAAATAATTTAAAAAAATGAAAGCACCATTAGTACTTCCGAACGCCATTTTCTGTTTTTTTATTTATATTATTATAAATCTAAATAACAATGATATTATTATTAATAATAATAATATTAATAATATTAACAACAATTTTTGTAATAATCAAATGTATTATGCACGGTCCTTATATCTAAAATTTATTCAGAGTGAATTTTTTGAATTGTTCATATAAAATAATGTTTGGAGTGAATTTCACTCCGAGCGGGATTAAACTAATTAAAAGTCATCCACTCCGCATTCACTCCGCAAATTTTTTACTGTGTAGGTATATACATAATTGTTTTTAATTGAAATTAAAAAACAGTCAAAATGACTTGAGCAATCTAGTGTTAAGTAAATGTTCTAGTATTTCAATTATTGGTTATTTGTTAAATTTGTTAATTATTTTGTTAAATAAATTGTAATTGTTATTAAAAAGAGTGCCCAACTAATAATATTCGCAGCCATAGTGAACTCGTTACAATATAAATACTTACGTGTAGAAATTAATATAAATAACTTCAATACATACAAGAATCTTTCCAATTAATTTTTCTCTTTTATAAATATTCATATTAATAATTGAGATATTTCTTTTTTGTAATAATAATAAAATACTACTTAAAAAAATCGTTAAATTGCTTTTGAAAAAAACCATTGCGCGTAAATCAAAATCATAATTTTTCGTATGGAAAATCGTGTAAATCGAAAACAATGCAAAATATGCAAAAATGAATATAAACAAATTCAACAAATACGAAGATGTGCGCATTCGAGCGAAAAGTGGCACATTTCCGAGCGAGGGAGGCAAATGAAGCGCGACGCGGAGCGGCGCGCTTCATTTTCCCGAGATCGGAATGTGCCACTTTGAGCTCGAATGTGCACACTCCGTTTTTAGCATGATTCACAAAATTTAGGCCAATAAATTAAAACCAAAAATTAATTTAGTCGTTTTCTCTCACTCGCACCTACGAAATTATCGCATCTTTTCGCTCGCTTCCACTCATTGCTATGGTAAATACATTTTTTGAACATAAAATCCATATTTACTAAATTAAATTAAATTTTTTAATTTGAAAATGAAAAGATTAATTAAAGCAAATCAATAACAACGAAGATGTGCGCATTCGAGCGAAAAGTGGCACATTTCCGAGCGAGGGAGGCAAATGAAGCGCGACGCGGAGCGGCGCGCTTCATTTTCCCGAGATCGGAATGTGCCACTTTGAGCTCGAATGCGCACACTCGGCTTTAAGCACAATTCACAATAATTCATTTATTTAAAATTTACTAAAATATTTTAATTACAAAATTACATAACCTTTTTTCCGCCAAGAACCAAATTTCTAGAAAAAACTCGTTTTAATTCTTCTAAAAAAATATTTTTGCAACCCGCGTAAAATAAGTAACGTGTAAATTGAGGGATAATCGTATTTCAGAAAAAAGTGCTAATAAAACAAATTACATTTTCGTGCCCCCCCAGTTTGAAAATCACCGGCCAACGAAATACGCTCAAGCCCCATTTTAATTAAATCCCAAAAAATAACAGGCCCCCGTTCACACGACCCCTCTTTCGATTTACGAACAGCCCAATGACGAGAAGACCTCTTTCGCGTACGACCATTTTCATTTAATTGCCTCCGCAACGACGGACGGCAAAGGGCGCCGAATTTTTTGCATTTTCGACTTTAACATTAAAAGAGCTTGCTCCATATGAATTTGAAATATTTAATAAAAACCGGTGCGTTTCCGTTTTTGTGCTTCGTCTGAGTGGCGAGAGGAAGTCGACCCTTTTAGTCAATGCGTCGACCCTTTTCCTAAAACCTAATAGGATGGGGTGGATTTTCGAAAAAAAATGTCGGCGCCTTTTTAAATTCGATCCGAACGCGAATCTTCGACCCCCCCCCCTCCAACCCCCAATCCAAAAAAATAGCGGTAATTAAGGCGGCCGAACGAATACAACAAATATATCGAATTTCGAGAAAATGAAAGTGGGGCCCCCCCGACGGCGGGCGTAACTTAATCAGAAACGAAATCGAAACCAGAAACACACTTCTGCGAGAAATTTACCGATATGAAGCACTTTACTGAATAATGGATCAAACTGAGAGGGTGTACAATCAATAATTTAACGGCTCCGTCTAAAATGGGACACGTTGAAGATATTAAAATCTAACACCTTCGGCGTTACGTTAAAATTTTTTCGAGCCTTTTGTGCCCCATCAGAATTAGCTGTGCGGCTAAAAAATTAATAGGCGCCACACTATTCGGCGTTATTAAGTTAATGTCGCAACAAAAAGGGGGGACGAGCGCATTATAATTTCATGGACGTAAATTAAGGATGTTAAGCCACCCCCCATTTTCCCTTATAAAGCAATTAGCAATTCTCCGATAACTTCCTCGAGTGCGATCTCGTTAAATGTTCGTCTTCCGGTCCCTTCGGATTGACGCTAATTCGAAAACGTGCGGGAGTTTTTCAAAAAAAATTAAATGAACCCTAGCGAATTTGATTTTTTTTTAAATTTCGTTTAAAAGTACAATTTTGGTAGGCAACGGAAGTCGACAAAAATTCGCCGGTGCGAAGTTGGCCGTCTAAAAAAATTAAATGTGCGTTCGTTATACTGGCTAAGTTCACTCATAAGAGGCCCGGACTGTGAGCGTGGTGGGGCTATACGCAGCGGCCACGCGCGTATCGTCGGGCTATACACAAAACGCAAGGTATAACACGAATTTAGTTAGGCTAAAGAAGTATAACTTCTAACGCACAGGTTTTTTTACTAAACAAAGAGCTTTGTCTGTTATTTTAATAAAAAAATTTTAATCAGGTTTATCAGGCATGGGCTTTGAGAAAAATGCCTTTTATATATTAGATATTAAAAAAAATTAATGAATAATGAAATTAACTTAATTTAAAAATTGCAAGACCTCCGAACTGAACTAAAATGTAATTAAACTGAAATAAAATTCTGAAATGAGGAATACGAATTTATTATTATATTATTTTTAACTATAGTCATAATAAATATTTGTTTTATGTTCTTCATTATAAGCATCCTCAATCGTTCAAAAGGACAGGTGTACAGCGCACATATTGTATTTATCCAATTTAGAAACAGGATTTAAAGACCCTTCAGAAGTAGGATGTACGGATAAATTTTAATTAGCAATAAGACAACAGAAATAAATTTTAATGGAAACCAATATTTTTGTAACACTGTGTATATGTGTTTTCGTAAAATATAATAAATCGAAAATGGTGTTTAAAATTATCAAGGCTCTTTTTAATCGGCTCTTGATATCAGGTGAATTGACTTCCGGGGTCAGCCGATAGGACATCTGTTTTCGCATAACGTTAGAATTGCTTTGTTTCGATTTTTAAATCAGCCTTTAATAGTGTTTTCGAATTAAATTTTAAAATTTGTGTTTCACCCCTTAAACTAAGATGAATTTTAACTCGAGGTCGTTCTATTAAAATCTACAGCATTCGAAAAGCTTCTGAACTAACAATTTTAATTGTTTTATGTTTTTTTTGGATTAAAATTAAAGGTTTTTTCAAAATTGAAAAATACGTAATTTATCTAATTGGTTTCTATTATTTGACTTTTAATATCAATATTCTAATAAAAAATTATAATTGTTTATAATAGAATTAATTACAAATGCTGCGTCCCCCCGCTTCTAAGAAAGATTTCATAAATAGGGGTGTACTGGGAAAAATATGGTTGTATCTTTTTTATTACTAAATATTTCGCAATAAACTCGTCAGAAATAAATTCTAAGGGTTGTTTTACATACAAAAATATTTAATGTTTATAATAAAATTAATTGTGTATGATACTTCACCCTGCCCCCTACGAAATATTTCCAAAATAGGGGTGTTATTCAGGAAAATTTGCATGTACTTTTTTTATTACTGTAAATGTTGGAACTAATTCTTCGGGCCTAAATTTTCCTTCACATTTTACATACTGAAATATTAATTATTTATAATAAAAAAATTAGTTATAAATAATACTTCGCCCTGCGTCTAAGAAAGATTAGGGTACCTTAAAAAATACGCTTACCTATAAGTAAAAATTTGACTAATAATAATTAGTGTATTATGGGTGGACCTAAAATTTTGTTTTTTACCTTGAGGGTACAAATTGTAGCTTATAAAAAAAGGGTAAAAGAATTTTAATATCTTGAGGTGTCCTGCTAATTTTTGAAACTGATAATGAATTTAAATTTCTGATTTTTAGCGAAATAATTTTTTTCGGTTTAGAATCTTTAACAACATTCAAAAATTGCCAAATTTGATTATTCTCAACTCGATTTTGACTTTAATAAAAAATTGGACGTTGTTATTTTTTTAAAATTGCAATAATTATTGTTTTTTAATAATATTTGATTGTCTTTAAAGCGGATGCTTTGCAGTTTTTAGAACAATTTTTATAATTACAGTGAAACCTCGCATAAACGGACACCCATGGTCATGTAATTTTTTCTCCATGTAAAAGAGCCGTCTATCTAAAATAAACACAACTAAAATGCATATAAAGCATAGAGATTTCTCTCCGCCATTAAAATTGTGTTCCCCAAAAGTAGGTGTCTGTAAAACGAGGTTTTACTGTGTATTCATTATCAAGTTTTAAAATTACTGCGGCACCTTAAGAAATTAAAACAATATTTTTTCCGTTTTATAAGCCATAATTTTCACTTTCAACATTAAAAAAAATTTGTCCCACCCTATAGTAAATGCGAAGTTCGAATTTTTTTACTCGCTCCCACCCATTAAAAAAACTATATTATTTAAGTTAAAGTAAATATGTGCCAGGATGTGCGCATTCGAGTGAGAAGTGGCACATTTCCGAGCGAGGAGGCAAATGAAGCGCGACGCGAAGCGGCGCGCTTCATTTTCCCGAGATCGGAATGTGCCACTTCGAACTCGAATGCGCACACTCGGTTTTAAGCACGATTCACAATAAAATAGTCAAAATATTAGTTAAAAATCGATCCATCTCACTCACACTTATGAGATTACCGTATCTTTTTGCTCGCTCCCACTCATTGCTATAGTAAAAATACGCTTTTAAACATAAAATCGATAATTACAAGACTACATTTTATTCTTTCATTGGAAATAGAGTAAGATAAATTAGACGAATCTAATAAACACGAAGATGTGCGCATTCGAGCGAAAAGTGGCACATTTCCGAGCGAGGGAGGCAAATGAAGCGCGACGCGGAGCGGCGCGCTTCATTTTCCCGAGATCGGAATGTGCCACTTTGAGCTCGAATGTGCACACTCGGTTTTAAGCATAATTCACAATAATTAATTTACTTTCTTTAGTTGTAATTCAATCAAAACGTATTTAATATGAAAAATTAAATATAGGCAACCACTTACTCGATCTATCTCACTCGTATTGACCAGATTGTCCTATCTTTTCGCTCCCTTCCACTCATTGCTATGGTAAAAACGTTTCTCAAATATAAAATCAATATTTAAAATATTTATAAAGTAGACAAATTCAAAAAATACGAAGATGTGCGCATTCGAGTGAAAAGTGGCACATTTCCGAGCGAGGGAGGCAAAAAAAGCGCGGCGCGGAGCGGCGCGCTTCATTTTCCCGAGATCGGAAATGTGCCACTTTGAGCTCGAATGTGCACACTCGGTTTTAAGCACGATTCACAATAAAATAGTCAAAATAGTAGTTAAAAATCGATCCATCTCACTCACACTTATGAGATTACCGTATCTTTTTGCTCACTCCCACTCATTGCTATAGTAAAAATACGCTTTTAAACATAAAATCGATAATTACAAGACTACATTTTATTCTTTCATTGGAAATAGAGTAAGATAAATTAGACGAATCTAATAAACACGAAGATGTGCGCATTCGAGCAAAGTGGCACATTTCCGAGCGAGGAGGCAAATGAAGCGCGACGCGAAGCGGCGCGCTTCATTTTCCGAGATCGGAATGTGCCACTTCGAACTCGAATGCGCACACTCGGTTTAAGCACGATTCACAATAAAATAGTCAAAATATTAGTTAAAAATCGATCCATCTCACTCACACTTATGAGATTACCGTATCTTTTTGCTCGCTCCCACTCATTGCTATAGTAAAAATACGCTTTTAAACATAAAATCGATAATTACAAGACTACATTTTATTCTTTCATTGGAAATAGAGTAAGATAAATTAGACGAATCTAATAAACACGAAGATGTGCGCATTCGAGCGAAAAGTGGCACATTTCCGAGCGAGGGAGGCAAATGAAGCGCGACGCGGAGCGGCGCGCTTCATTTTCCCGAGATCGGAATGTGCCACTTTGAGCTCGAATGTGCACACTCGGCTTTAAGCACAATTACAAACCGTCTCGTTTTAAGAGAAAAAAACTTGGTCAAATTGTTAGGTATATGTTTACAAAAAACACAACAAATATTAATCACTAAATAAAACAGTCGCACATTATCTTAAAATGAACAA
The DNA here is from genome assembly GCA_036325965.1 of Sinopyrophorus schimmeli. Taxonomy (NCBI): domain Eukaryota; kingdom Metazoa; phylum Arthropoda; class Insecta; order Coleoptera; family Elateridae; genus Sinopyrophorus; species Sinopyrophorus schimmeli. Next base: position 131,438 of record JARFIZ010000394.1, read on the forward strand.
AGCAAAAAAAAAACATTATTTAGTAAAAAATACCGAGGTTTAATTTTTGAAACGAGTCCGAACGCGGTTGACAATCCGCATAATCGCGAATCCATATAACTGAGGTCCGGATAATTGAGGTTTTACTGTACTTAAGACGTTTTTTAATTAACTTAAAAGATTAGTCTAGGATTTTTGTATTTCGATGTAATTAAGATTTATCAATTAAAAAGACTACCTAAAAGGCCGTAGTCTCAAATTCAAAGTCAATTTGATTATTTTTTTTGTCGAAGGATATAATCAAAAATTATTTTTTTAGCAGAAGTTTTTAAAAACTTTACTCGATCGATTTGCTTTTTATTTAATTTTGCTTTAGATATCGATTAAAAAAAATTATGACAAACTTAAAATAAAAAATTGAAGCAAAACTAGAACATTTGTGAAAAAAAAATGTATAAACTTGTAAAAAATCGATCATCCCTAATTTAATTGAAGCTATTTAGCTCTCTGTGAATTTACCTTAAATAACATCTTATTTTATTTCGTTTTTTTTTTTGAAGATTTATTCTGAATGTGCTTCTAATGGTCTTCGTGTGCTGTTGATTGTATCCAATCATTAAACGTGCATTTCCAAAATTTAAAATCAAAAAAATCACCAATTTTGATCTCAGAAAGCCCGCAAATATTAAAAAAACATAAAGTTGTCCTGGGTACAAAGGGACCAAGGTACAACAGATTCCCCCATACCATTTTTTACTTTTGAAAAAACTAGATCGAACTCAAACTGGCCCCCTTAGAACTATTTTTTTTAACTATAGCCCTGTAAATTATTAAAAAAAAAATGCATTATTATTCCACGCAAAAGAGTAAAATCGTACCATTGCAGCAAAATAAATTTTGAGCCCTCGAAGCCCAAAATGTTTCGTTTGGCACCGGCTTGGTGCAAAAATGCCACGGACGCCAGCCCCAAAATTTCCATCCGAAAAGTGAATCGGGGGTGAAAGAGAAAGTAGTAGAAAATTACAAGTTATACGCGTCTTGAATAAATAATAGCGTAAAGAACTAGTTAAGTGCGTAAAATAATTGAAAGGAAATTGGGTCTTAAATAATGAGGTCGAATGTTGAACTATTACAACGCGTTTGTAAGGTTCTAAGGTATTGACGTTGCGGTTGCGTGCATGGTACGGACTCGTGTAAAATCAATATGCCACATACAAAGTCCATAACTTGCTTTTAAAACCGAATCATTACGCGTGCGTTTTTTTCCCGCGCCCAAAAAAAAAAACGAAGGCCCAAAAAACCCGCCATTAATTTCTCCGGCTCTTTGTGAGATCGCGCCGCACATAAATTCTAAGATTTCAGATTGGATATTGATCTATCCCGTAATATGCCACCCCTATTCTAAACCTGCAAAAATAAGAAAGACGGAATCGAAGAGGAAATCTCTTTTCACATCTATTTCCGGAAACTGCAACTTTCGGAGCCAAAGTGCGGCTTAATGTTTTTATTTATTTCGCCCGCCGAAGTCGCGGGGGCGACCGCCTTCCCGAAATGATAATTTTGTCGCCCCCATTCGAAGGGTTGGAATTAATATTAACTCCTGCAGCCAACAATTTTTTTTTATAAATCAAGCAACCGTAAAATTAGATTTTTTGCCAAAGAAGAAAAAGGTAACAACCAAAATAAATGTCAGGATGAGGGTTGTAGGGCAAAAAATTAATTTTGTTATTGCGCAAAAAGTAGGTTTTGATTAAAATTAAAAGTTTAACGTAAGCAAGAGGAAAAACGTCGCCGAAGTGAATCAAAGAAAAATAAAAAGGGCTTGGGGCTGTTAATGGCAGTAATCCTGCATTAAGGACACACAAGCACCTTCAGGATGTGAAACTAAGAATCGATAGTAATTTCAAGTCTCCTTAAACAGATCATCAGCGCGAAAGCTCTTCAGCAGATTTTGATAATGAACTTCCCATTCAACGTTTTCACTTTGCCGATTATTTTATTCGGAAAAAGAGGTCTTGGCAGCGTTTTTCTGAAGGTTTCATTAATTTCCCTTAATTAAAGTAAAAGTCTAATTTTTGTTAACACTTCGGTAATCGCGTAATGAGCTCACGACCGAAATTATACAAATGGGTTTACCGATGATAATCTCAGCAGTGACTGATGATACTCTAGCATTTAATAAAGACGCTCGTAATTACAGTGAAACGTCGATTACTCGATTTTTTTCGATTAGTTGAAGCTGTTTGTGTTTCTCTGCGTTCCGGTTTTTTAGCGGTGAATATTTTTTGGTTGTTCAAAGTTCGGTTTGTTAACTTTTCAAAGGTTTTTCCAGTGCAATAAATTTAAAAAAAGATAAATACAGGGTATGGGGGAATAAGTACTGGAATTTAGCTAAGATAATTAGAAATGGCTCGAAACTGGCCTTATGTGGATTTTTTTTCAATTATGGTATAAGCTTCAATTTTAGAATGTGTAATAAATACCTTATTATTAGGACATTTCAAAAAATTTTATTTACAAAATAGATGTCATTAAAGCCATATGTCAATTTTTTTTAAAAAAGACGACGTGGAATGGTCCATACAAAAATTTTGGAATGTTGTCATTCAGAAATGCTTTGTATTAAATGATTAAAAACCATTATAAGCCTAACTATATTTATTATTATGATTATCCAAAAAATATTGTTAATTTAATTTTATTAAATAATTTTAGATGAATGGATCAACTTTTGTATGTTTTGTACAAAATTATAGAAGAAGAAAAAATGAAAGATAGAGATTAATTATATTTTATAAATATTAAAAAATTATCAAAGCAAATGATATAATAAAAATAAAATAATTAAAAAAATAATTTTAATAGTTAAAAATAAAGTAATTAATTCAAAATAAGAATTAAAAATCTCAAAATTCCAGTGTTTCGAAACGGCAAAACTTTAACGTCATATAATGTTGGATCTACTGACACGCTAATATATAGATATATTTAATTTTGTGGTTATTTATTATTAATATCACCCTAAACCATACAATTTAATATATTTAAATTTTCTGTCATTATTGCTAAATTATAGATTAAGGTACTGGAGGGTAATAAGGCCCACTTAGTGTTAAATGTTTTTTTATTAAATAAACTAACACAACTCATAACATAATTGAATTCTGAGTAATTTTTAAATAATTTTCTCTGAAAATAATGTATATTTAAAAAGAAAAAAAAACTGAAAGTTTTTATTTAATGGCTTCTGGGCTTTAATACCTGGTGGGCCTTATTACCCTCCGGTACCTTATAATTAACTTCAATACATACAAGCATCTTTCCAAGTCATTTTTCTCTTTTATAAATATTCATATTAATAATTGAGTTATTCCTTTTTTAAGTCTTTTGTAATAATAATAAAATACTACTTAAAAAAATCGTTAAACTGCTTTTGAAAAAAAAAACACTGCGCGTAAATCAAAATCATAATTGTTCGTATGGAAAATCGTGCAAATCGAAAACAAAGCAAAATATGCAAAATTGAATATAAACAAATGCAATAAATACAAAGATGTGCGCATTCGAGCGAAAAGTGGCACATTTCCGAGCGAGGGAGGCAAATGAAGCGCGACGCGGAGCGGCGCGCTTCATTTTCCCGAGATCGGAATGTGCCACTTTGAGCTCGAATGTGCACACTCGGTTTTAAGCACGATTCACAATAATATACTGAAAATATTAGTTAAAAATCGATCCATCTCACTCACACTTATGAGATTACCGTATCTTTTTGCTCGCTCCCACTCATTGCTATGGTAAAAATACGTTTTTAAACATAAAATCAATAATTAAGAGACTACATTTAAATCTTTCATTGGAAATAGAGTAAGATAAATTAGACAAATCTAATGAACACGAAGATGTGCGCATTCGAGCGAAAAGTGGCACATTTCCGAGCGAGGGAGGCAAATGAAGCGCGACGCGGAGCGGCGCGCTTCATTTTCCCGAGATCGGAATGTGCCACTTTGAGCTCGAATGTGCACACTCGGCTTTAAGCACGATTCACAATAATTCGTTTATTTAAAATTTACTAAAATATGGCACTAAATAAGCTATTTCGATTATAGTTTTTATTTAACGGCTTCTGGGCTTTATTACCTGGTGGGCCTTATTACCCTCCGGTACCTTATAGATATTTTCAGTAATAAAACGCTTCCATGCATATTTCTCAACGTGCACCCCTTGTTTTTCAACCATTTCTCAAAACAGGGGCGAAGTGTTATTTCTAATTCGTATTATTTTGAAAATTTTAATATTTTCGTACATAAAATTACCAATAGAATTTATTTTTGAAAAAAAAACCCTAATGCAAACGACCATTATTCTAAATCTACCCCCAAAATATGTATTTCTTTCGTAAACTACAAAAACCCATACACGATTTAACGGTTTTAAAAATGTTGTAAAGCACTTAAAACACTAATTCAATTTGTTCACACAAAAATAATTGATGCGCGAACAGTACCACAATTCGATCGGTTCGAGAAAAAAAAAGCTTTTACTCAAATTGTCGGCGAGCCATCCCTCTCAGAACCGCGTGAAATATTTATGTAGGTCTTCTGACAGATTCTGATAAGATGATGAAAAATAAAGGCCTCGACAATTTGTTTAAAAATTGATGGTCAATATGAAGAAAAAGCGAGCACACTTCTGAAAATCATGCTGCGCATTTTGTATCAACCCTCAACCCGTACGAATGTCCACATTTTATGTAAATTGTGGTTATTGGATTACATATATTTCACCCTCAATAGCTCTTTACATATCCGCGTTATTGACAGCTGCTTTATTGTGAAAATTGTATTTGTTCATCTATAAACAACCCTTAAATTTGACGATTCCTTTCGTCGCAAATTTCCGGGAGCCCTCAAAATGCTTTCGGTGCCACTAAATCGGTTATCCGTTCTAATTGTGAGAAAACTTACGGAAGAGAAAGGCCCGAGTGGCGTTATTAATGTTTTGGAATACGTTGTTTCAATTTTTCTGTCAAAAAAATAAATTGCTCTATAAATCTTTATAAGATTTATGTGTTTATATTTTTTTTTATTCTTGCAAATGTATTTATATGATTAACAGTAATGTTATTTATCATTTTTGTGATTTTATTATATGTATGTGTTTATAAGAATTTTGGCACAGATAACAATAACTAATAAACACTAAAATAATAGAGCAACTTAAATAGATTAAAATGAAATAAATTATAAAAACAACTCACGTCGAACGTAGTCGTTTAAAAGGGCCTCCCGGAAGGCACTCACGTATTAATTAATAATAAACAATTTGTGTTTAATTAACTTAATACAGCACTTCAATCACATATTTCTGCACACAACAAACAATGCGAAATGAGTTTCGGCCCCGAAAACGTTACCAAACAACTTGTTTTGCAAATTTAAATTTTAACGGTTGTAGTGCGTAATTGTTCAAAAGAAAAATAGTAAGTGGTCGAAATGTGCGCTAAGGTCGGCCCCACGAAAAATAAAATTTTTCTATAAAAAATTATTGTCAACGAATATTAAAGTAATTTCAAAATTGGAACTTGTGGCGTTATTTCGCAATTCTAAAAGCACACGAAAATATGGTGGCGGAGCGCAGAAAATTATTAAAAAGAAGAGAAATACATTAATTTTTTTTTTAATGGTAACGACTGTAAAGCGCAAGCCACCGCGAAAAATGCAAAAAGAGAAGCAAAGAAAGATGTTGCAATTGCGAAAAACGATGCCCAAAATAAAGGCGAAGATAAAGAAGATAAATAAAAATAATAAACAATAAAAAGAAAAAGAAGAAGCTATAGCTTCTATTAACTTTTAATTAAAAAAATTGTGTTTTGTAGCAGCATTATTAGATTTTCGTTGCAGTTAATTTATAAAGATTTTCGTTAATGGAAACTACCCCATTAGGTTTAAGTAAAACACATATTTATTTATGTATTAGAACAGACTTTCATTAATTAAAAAACAAAAACCTAACTTTTGTCACCTTTTAAACTATTGAGTCATTGAGTAGGGGAGAGCGGGGTTAGAAGTCACAATTTTTGTTCTTTTGCATTTATAGAGCTCATGGTCTTAATTTATCAATGGCATTTATATATCAACAAAATAGATAGTGCATTTATTCTAGTTTAAGAAAAAATAAAGACTTTTTCTCTACCATTATTTAATGAGAACATATTATAATTTTTATGAAAAAAGAGAAGTGTGACTTTTAACCCCGTGTCTGAGGTATGTAGTCCCATACTAAATAAAAGGTAAAATACAAAACGACAAAACAAATGCCTATTTTTATTAAAGGTAAAATGTTGTTTGTAAGAAATTTTACCTAAGAAAGGAACGAAAAATATCTTATTCATAATTAAAAAAATTAAAAATATTTGCTGTGAGCGAATAGTAACTTCTATCTAACGAACTTAGGTTATGTTAACAAAAACGATACAAATATAATTACAGCCAATCGTTTATGTAGTAAAACCCCTAGAAACCAATAAAAAAGGCCGCACATATTTACGGTGTTGCTTTGCACATGTGACAACTAGCCCTCGTTAACTTGAGACAACTTTCCCCAAAATAGTTTTAGACAATTAACTCCCAAAATAAATTTAAATCAATGGTCATTTAAGAAACCATATGAATGATATCATGAAGCATATCTTAAACATCATAAATACACGAAATAGTATAGCACTCTGCAAAATTTAAATATACTTACGAGACTCAACACAAATTCCCAAAAAATCAATTTCACTGTACAAAAAAAACAAACGCATATATTTCTTTTGCGGTATTTCAGAGCGAACTGAAGTGAAGTACGCAAGGAGGTATTGTGCTCGGGCTTCTTTGACACTGGTAAACAAATTTATTAATTATTATTAATGTGACAACCTACCCGTGAGACAACCATACCCTGTCTCCTCTAAAACCGAAAATAAGAAAATTATAAACTCCCCCTCCCCCAGCGCCAAATGATAAAACGTAAGATTTTTTCAAAGCTCTTATTAGATATCAAAATTGAAATATAAAAAGCTAAATTATTTATAAGATGTTTTATATTACGTAACATTTATAATATCCCCGCACGCCCCCCAAGCCTGCTTACGTGATATCTAAACGCCCCCTTACCCTCTTCTTACCGCTATAGCTTGCTTTCAATTGACTATCGAAATTAATTAATAACGTCAAGTGAAAAAACGCTAAAAGGTATTTCGTCTTAGAATTTCATCCCCTATTTACCCTTTATAGGAAATAAAATTCTACATCCCCCTAAAAAACGGCGTGATACAAACGTTTAGTGTGCGCTAGACACCCACGCTTAAACCATGGTACAACTTTACGCCACTCTGCCCTTGGAACGCATTTGGCAACCATCAAGGGTAAAAGCGCCCCAAAAAATGTTCCCCGAAGCCGTCCCTGGCGTGTTTGAAATACACCAGGACAAACATATCAAAAGGTACATATGAGGAAATAGCCTGCGACCGGATTCGGGCACTTCGCAAAGTAACTCTACTTTTGGAGCACCCCGTATATACATATATAAACAGAAGTCATTGTAAATATTACTTGCTGTGTGTTATTATATTCAAAATGCTTTAAATATTTTGATTAAAAGCGACATTTCATATGGGCATTTACGAAAAAACGCAATCTACCGTTTAGAAATTAATTTATTTGGTTTGCTGTTATGGCTTTTGTGACAACTTGCCCGTGAGACAACTATACCCGGTCTCCCCTATTATTTATTTTATTTTCTGTAAGTGTGAATTAAAAAATGACTGATTTAAAAAAAAACGGTGCGTATACTAATGTACGGGCGTTAGAAGTTATACTTCTTTGGCGTACCGAAAATAAATATAACCACGTGTAAGAATTAATATAAATAAATTCAATAAATACGAGGATGTGCGAATTCGAGCGAAAAGTGGCACATTTCCGAGCGAGGGAGGCAAATGAAGCGCGACGCGGAGCGGCGCGCTTCATTTTCCCGAGATCGGAATGTGCCACTTGAGCTCGAATGCGCACACTCGGTTTTAAGCACGATTCACAATAAAATAGTCAAAATATTAGTTAAAAATCGATCCATCTCACTCACACTTATGAGATTATCGTATCTTTTTGCTCGCTCCCACTCATTGCTATAGTAAAAATACGCTTTTAAACATAAAATCGATAATTACAAAACTACATTTTAATCTTTCATTGGAAATAGAGTAAGATAAGTTAGGCAAATCTAATAAACACGAAGATGTGCGCATTCGAGCGAAAAGTGGCACATTTCCGAGCGAGGGAGGCAAATGAAGCGCGACGCGGAGCGGCGCGCTTCATTTTCCCGAGATCGGAATGTGCCACTTTGAGCTCGAATGCGCACACTCGGTTTTAAGCACGATTCACAATAAAATAGTCAAAATATTAGTTAAAAATCGATCCATCTCACTCACACTTATGAGATTACCGTATCTTTTTGCTCGCTCCCACTCATTGCCATAGTAAAAATACGCTTTTAAACATAAAATCGATAATTACAAAACTACATTTTAATCTTTCATTGGAAATAGAGTAAGATAAGTTAGGCAAATCTAATAAACACGAAGATGTGCGCATTCGAGCGAAAAGTGGCACATTTCCGAGCGAGGGAGGCAAATGAAGCGCGACGCGGAGCGGCGCGCTTCATTTTCCCGAGATCGGAATGTGCCACTTTGAGCTCGAATGCACACTCGGTTTTAAGCACGATTCACAATAAAATAGTCAAAATATTAGTTAAAAATCGATCCATCTCACTCACACTTATGAGATTATCGTATCTTTTTGCTCGCTCCCACTCATTGCTATAGTAAAAATACGCTTTTAAACATAAAATCGATAATTACAAAACTACATTTTAATCTTTCATTGGAAATAGAGTAAGATAAGTTAGGCAAATCTAATAAACACGAAGATGTGCGCATTCGAGCGAAAAGTGGCACATTTCCGAGCGAGGGAGGCAAATGAAGCGCGACGCGGAGCGGCGCGCTTCATTTTCCCGAGATCGGAATGTGCCACTTTGAGCTCGAATGCGCACACTCGGTTTTAAGCTCGATTCACAAACATCCTGTTTTAACGAAAAAAAATTGTTCACGTTAGTTATACCCCATCTAGTGCACGGAAGGTTAATTACATACGTCATTGTACTTATATATATTTAAAGCCTGGTCGACAATAAAAATCCTAGATTTTCAATTAAATTTGTACTTAACCAAAAATTATATTTGTTTTCGTGTAATTAATTTTTAGTTGGGCACATTAATTACATTAAACCAAACCTTGCAAACTAATACATCCTGTTTGGATTCATTACACGGCTTTAAAGTGGTAAAATTAGATGAAGTGCAAGTTTTCATATTTAAAGTTGAAATCTAATATGAGCATGCATTAAAACGAAACAACTTTGAAGTACTTCCATACACCACAACCCACAATAAACTTTGGAAACCCTTAAAATTTGAGCGAAACATTATTTGTAATAAGAAAGGTCGATACCTAAATATGCAAATATTATTTTAAATCAAATTTGCCGATAGAAAATATTCAATCGACTCGTCAGCAAAAGCTCACTTTGTTTATTTATGTTTCGTACAAGTTTTATTTTCTGTTTTGATTTGTTGTAATGCAAAAATTAAAAGAACATCTTCATTCATTGTTGAAATTTAAATTGCAAAGAACGTTTGTGCCAAAAGTACTAAAATTTATTGTAAGAAATAATTGTGTTATGGCCAAGCCGTCCCTGCAAACGTTTAATTATTAAAAAGGGCTCAAAGCAATTTTTTAAATTAAAAACCAAATATATGTGCAATTCTCAAACAATTTACAATTTCAACTAACAATTTAAATTACCAAAAAAATATATATATATAATTACAGTCAAACCTCGATAAGTCGAAGTTGAGAGGAAACTAAAAATAATTCGAGTTATCGATATAAAAATATTGACGTTGAAATAGGCAAGTTCTAGTGAAACAAGTTCGAGTTATTAAAAATTCGGCTTATCGAGGTTCGACTGTATATGTAAAAAATGACCAGATAGAATATTACCTATATAATTCTATGGGGCCATTTTTTATATATAAATTATTTAATTATCTATAATATGATATAATATAATATATAAAAATATAATATAATATATTTATAATTAATTTTGATTTTGCAATATAATAAACAATTCCAATAGATGCAATTTACGTACACATAATCCTTTCCCGATCTATTCATTAAAAATGCACAAATTCCAATGTTAATTAAACACAATTTCGTTTTATTTATATAGAAAGGCCAACGCACATATTTCTCCGGCTTTTACGTTGAAATAAAAAAGAAGAAAGAGGTGCAAGTCACGCAAAATAAGCATAATGTATCTTTATCTACCCTTAAAGCCCTTATAAATTTTTCTTATGTGCTTTCACATTTTTTTTACGTTTCGTACAAAAGTCAACGTACTTTTAATTGTTAATATTTAAATTTTCTCGCTTCGGCAGGACGCGCCGAACTATACTTCTGATCTAAACAAATAGCTAAATAAATAACGAAGAAAATGAAGCCGCTTTTCACCGCACGAAGAACGAGAGTCGTTAAGAACTCTTTTATCTAAAAAGTTTTAAATGTCGGCGCGAAGTTTGCAAAAACCAATTAAACTTTATGCGGTGCGCTTGTATATAGCAAAAAAAAAGAAGAATAAATATCGATGAGTCGTGATTTTTTCGAGGGCGCAATAATAATTCGAGAAGAAAAAGGGCAGCGACACCTGGGGGCCGGATGCGCTGTTCTTTTCTCGCTTCGTCTTTGCTTTATAGAGTCGTCTCCCCCTCGGCGCTCCTATTCAAATCGAAAATTTATTTCGTATAATTTATATTCAAGTCCAACAAGTGTTTCCCTCGTATGAAACCTGTGCAAATAAAAATTTCTCCTTCGCAAGCACTTCTAAAGACGAATTTCCTTTTGTTCAATACATTTCCAGGATATTCGCTCGGAATACCAAATGGGACGAAGCGAAATCGTTAGGAGAAGGACCCTAATGCATTCGTAATCTTTTCAATTAATTTTTCTCTTTTATAAATATGCATATAAATAATTGAGTTATTCCTTTTTTTAAGTCTTTTGTAATATTAATAAAATACTACTTAAAAATTCGTTAAACTGCTTTTGAAAAAATCAAAATCATAATTTTTCGTATGGAAAATCGCGTAAATCGAAAACATAGCAAAATATGCAAAAAAAATATAAACAAACTCAATAAATACGAAGATGTGCGCATTCGAGCGAAAAGTGGCACATTTCCGAGCGAGGGATGCAAATGAAGCGCGACGCGGAGCGGCGCGCTTCATTTTCCCGAGATCGGAATGTGCCACTTTGAGCTCGAATGCACACTCCACTTTAAGCACGATTCACAATAATTAATTAATTTTTTTTAAAAAATTTATGTCCCAAACTAATATTACAAAGGCGAAAGTAACTCTGTCTGTCTGTCTGTCCGTCTGCTATGGTAAATACGTTTTTAAACATAAAATCGAGACTACATTTAAATCTTTCATTGGAAATAGAGTAAGATAAATTAGACAAATCTAATAAACACGAAAATGTGCGCGTTCGAGCGAAAAGTGGCACATTTCCGAGCGAGGGAGGCAAATAAAGCGCGACGCGGAGCGGCGCGCTTCATTTTCCCGAGATCGGAATGTGCCACTTTGAGCTCGAATGCGCACACTCGGTTTTAAGCACGATTCACAATAATTAATTTACTTAGCAATGCGCACGCAACGTCCGTTGACCGGAATAGGCTGCTTTACTGTTTAATTTTCGTTAGCTGTGCGCGCGCAGCTTCCGTTGCCTGGAATCAACGGCTTTACTGTTTCATTTTCATTAGCTGTGCGCGCGCAGCTTCCGTTGCTCGGAAACAGGCAGCTTTACTGTTTAATTTACGTTAGCCGTGCGCGCGCAGCTTCCATTGCCTGGTATAAACGGCTTTACTGTTTCATTCGTTAGCTGTGCGCGCGCAGCTTCCGTTTCCCGAAACAAGCTGCTTTACTATTTAATTTTTGTTAGCTCAAAAGAAAGACAGCTTTTGGGGGTCGAAGAATTAAAATGTGGTCGGCTGTAACTAGTTCGCGTGAGCTTTTCACAAATCGATACCCTCGCACCCCCTCGCCTAGGGGACATCGCAAATGAGCATATGGAGGCGCACTTTCGCGTTGATTACGGGGGCCGATATCTGGCACCGATAAAAATCGTAAAAGTTTACGTTTAGACGTTTCCGTTGCGTAATTATAACTTTCGAATCGGCGACGAGTATTAAATTTCCTACGGGTAGTTTATAAAACAACCCCTTTTTATAAATAGGTCATCAAATATAGTAATCTTGGGCCGAGAAATTACAGGCAGGCTATGGGGTAGTAACTAAGCAACTAAATCACGCAAAGCAATCGTTAACGATCACAAAACAACGATTTTTATCTAAAAAATATGGAAAAAACGTCAGAGGCGTAACTGTTTTTTCTTGCCGCTAATTATCGCCCGTTTTACAGGGCCACATTTGCAAAGAACTACATAGAATTATTTTAAAATCGGAAAAGTATACTTTATTTACGTTAAAAGTAATATGACGTCATAAATGCACCTGAGAAGTTATACTTCTTTGGATTAACTCAATTAAATATATTGTGCACTTTGCGTTTGTGAATAAGCAGACGATACGCGCATGCTTTTGGGTATACCCGCACGCTCACAGTCTGAGATAACTTCAGTGCAGCCAACTTAAAGGGTTTTTCCCTAAATTTAAAAGGAAACAAATTATTCTGGGGTTTTTAAGAAGCAAAAATGTTTAGAGGTGTTTTAAGTGTTTTAAGGTGTTTTAAGACAATTGATATTGTAGTGTAATTTTATTTAAATTGCATTAATGTCAAATAAAGATAGATTCTATACCAAAAAAAGTATAACCTCAAAAATATTTTTATGTTGGCCACATTTCTCAAAAGTGACGCTATTGACAGTCATATAAACCCCCATAACTCCAACAATTTTTAAATATAATATTCGAACCTCTTCGGTCACAACATTTTTAACGCGAACAGACACTACATTGCCATTTTCTCTCTACGATTACCGAAGGAAATATTTTTAACGGATTTACTATTTCCGCCTCGCTCGAATTTAATTGTAAAAATGTAATTTGTCAGTCGACCTCAAACTTTTCGTAATTTCATTTTGGAAAATATCTGGTCGCACTACATCTCGCGCTTAATTAAATTAAAGATTAATCTTCAAATAAAATCCAATAATTTCGAGCTTTAAATTCGAAAACTTTTGACCACTTTAATAAACGAAAGCACGGCCTACTATATTCTGAATAATTTAAATGATATTTAACATGCAAATTGCTTGCTAAGTATTTCCTCTTATGACATGAATATAGATTCGAATATAATTTTATCTCATACATAATCATTGCTTTTTGTTCCGAAATAAATCTCTAAGATTGAGCTTTTTTTTAATCAAGAGAGTGGCGTGGAATATTTATAATTTTTGGGGCGTTTTAATAATTTTATTGGGACGTGTCAATTTCCCAAAGGTGTGTGCCGTTCCGCATTTAGGATTGCGACTTTTCGAAGAAAATTAATATTTAAAAAGGAAGGCTTTTCGTAATCGTTTTTTTTGTTGCCAACATAAGAAATATCTGTCTTCGATTTTTAGCGAGCAAATTTTGCAAGCAATTGAGTTTGTTATTAAATAAAGCAGCCGGGCCCTTTGATCTGTCTCGCTAAAAGTGTATTGGCAGTGAAGGTAATAAAAGCGTATGCCTTCAATATTTGAAGTTATTTTTAAGGCTCGTTATATTTAAATGATACAAAAATAAAAGACGTTTTAGTTTTAATTAAAATCCTTAAAAGATAAACGCTTTAAGAGGGGATTTGTTTTTATCTCCGTATCCGGATGCAAATTTAATTAATTTTGAGTTTTTAATAACTGTCCCCGTTCGCCCGCTTCAAAAGAAAAATGATTAATAAACAAATAGATTAAGATTTAATTAAAAATACATTTTAAGGCCGGCCCAATCTAAAAATGGAGCGGTTCCCGTATTTAAATAAGCGGAAGGGGATATTGTTTTATACATTTTCTTAATTAGAGAATTATCTTAATATCCTAATAGGCTTCCCTAGAGAGCCAGAGAAAATAATTCCAGAATAAAAAGACAGAGATAGATATTGTATATTGACTACTAATTGCATTAATGGTTACCTTAAACGTTGCGCAAATACAAAGATGTAAAACATTTACTTCAAATACAATTTTTTTTTTATCTTCGGTAGTAATCCACCCCGGGAAATATTAATTAAATTAGCAATTTAATTAATTTAAGCCCAAAAAATAATAAAAAATTCCTTGATAGTCATCAAAGAAGTAGGGTATTTATTTCGTATAAGATTTGTTGGAAATTTATCTGTAAAAACCAAAATTTTTTAAATTTGCCAATACGGCCGTTCTGATGTGTCCATATTGTTTATAACTAACTACTATAATTGTAAAAAATAGTAAAAAAAATTTTGAATAGCTATCCAAGCAGGAAATATTTTTTTTCCTATTGGATTTGCTTAGTTTAAATAAGACATTTTCAAAATTTGCCCAAACGAGCTTTTTTATGATATATAATTGTTTATTACTAATTACTATAAACCCAAAAAATAATAAAAATATTCGTGGACAGCCATCAAAGGAGTAGGGTATTTATTTCGTATAAGATTTGTTGGAAATTATTCTGTAAAAACCAAAATTTCATAAATTTGCCAATACGGTCGTTCTGATGTGTCAATCTTGTTTATAATTACCCACTATAAACGTAAAAAATAGTAAAAATTTTGGATAGCTATCCAAGCAGGATATAATTTATTTCCTATTGGCTTTACTTAGTTTCAAAGTGTAAAATATGACATTTTCAAAATTTGCCCAAAAGGGCTTTTTTATGATATATAATTGTTTATTACTAATTACTATAAACCCAAAAAATAATAAAAAAATTCCTGGATAGCCAACAAAGGAGTAGGGTATTTATTTCCTATAAGATTTGTTGGAAATTAATCTGTAAAAACCGAAATTTTTTAAATTTGCTAATACGGCCGTTCTGATGCGTCAATATTGTTTATAATTAACCACTATAAATGTAAAAAATAAGAAAAAAATTCTTGGATAGCTATGCAAGCAGGAAATAATTTGTTTCGTATTGGATTTGCTTACTTTCAAAGTGTAAAATATGACATTTTCAAAATTTGCCCAAACGGGCTTTTTTATGATATATAATTGTTTATTATTAATTATTATAAACACAAAAAATTATTAAAAAATTCCTGGATAGCCATCAAAGAAGTAGAGTATTTATTTCGTATAAGATTTGTTGGAAATTATTCTGTAAAAACCGAAATTTCATAAATTTGCCAATACGGCCGTTCTGATGTGTCAATCTTGTTTATAACTACCCACTATAAACGTAAAAAATAGTAAAAAAAATTTTGGATAGCTATCCAAGCAGGATATAATTTATTTCCTATTGGCTTTGCTTAGTTTCAAAGTGTAAAATATGACATTTTCAAAATTTGCCCAAACGGCATTTTTATAATATATAATTGTTTATTACTAATTACTATAAGCCCAAAAAATAATTAAAAAATTCCTGGATAGCCATCAAAGAGTAGGGTATTTATTTCGTATAAGATTTGTTGGAAGTTATTCTGTAAAACCAAAATTTTTAAATTTACCAATACGGCCGTTCTGATGCGTCAATATTGTTTATAATTAACTACTATAATTGTAAAAAATAGTAAAAAAAAATTTGGATAGCTATCCAAGCAGGAAGTAATTTTTTTCCTATTGGGTTTGCTTAGTTTCAAAGTGTAAAATATGACATTTTCAAAATTTGCCCAAACGGCCCTTCTTATGATATATAATTGTTTATTATTAATGTAATTGTTTACAAACACTTCATTTAATACAAATAAATGTTTGTTCTATTATTGCAAAAAACCGGCTAAATATTAATTAAGATTTCAATCTGTATTGGTTTTACAAAAAAGATACACAACATAACAGGAGGTTTATTTTTAATTTAGTTGCGACAAAGAAGTATAACTTCTAACACGCCGGTTTTGTAAGTCAAAACTAAGTTATTGTCTTCTTAAAATAATTGTAATTCTATTTTTCTGTAGAATTAATATCTAAAGAGTTTAATTCTATATCTCAAATTATATATACGTTCCAGGTACATTTCCCGAAATACACCCCCTGTTTTTCAATTATATTTTACAACGGAGCTAAAGTGCTATTTCTAATCCGTATTATTAAAAATAATTAACATTTCCATATGCAAAATTACCTGTAGAACTCGCTTCTGAAGGGTTTAATCCAACATCTCCAGTAATAAAACGCTTCCAAGCATATTTCTCAAAGTGCACCCCTTCTTTTTCAATTATTTCCCAACATAGTTAAATTTCGTATTGATAATATTTTTTTTCATTTTTAGTAGCAATAAATGTGTGATTTTCATATCAAATTGACATGTACTTACTGTTAATTTTGTTTTTTATTTATTAAGCTTTATTTATTGAGCTCGAATGCGCACACTCGGTTTTAAGCACGATTCATAATAGTCACCAATAACAGCAAACAAATGTGTTCATTAAACTAATTGTAATTAGAAATTTTTTAAGATAATTGTGAGCATTCTGCCTCACTTGCACTTATGGAATTGCTGTATCTTTTCTCTCTCTCCCACTCATTTCAATATTGAAAATGAGAACTGAAATGGTATCGATTTATATATTGTTCCCTCTCCTTTCTATACATATGCTGTTTATATCTTTTCACTCGCTCCCACTCATTGCAAAATAAAATACTTGATCTTATGTGTTTTAATGAAGACAAAGATGTGTACACTCGATCGAGAAGTGGTACATTTCTGAGCGAGAAAAGGCACGTGCTATATTACATTGCGGTACTTTTCCAGGCCGGTTGTACCATTAAACAATGAGAATTTTACATCAATAATACAATATTATATCATACTAGTTATTACCTTACAACGTCGTAAATATTTGATTACAAACAACATTTTGTATGGGCATTTACAAAAAAACGCAGATCTATTGCTTAAAAATCGCGCGTGCCCAAGCCGCAGACATAACAGTGCCCAATATGGCGGTCGTTAAACGCACTTCATACGATAGATTTACTTAATTCGTACGCCCATTTCATTCAAATAAAATCAACAAATAATAAGCACATACAATGGCGGGTAAATACCTTTAATAAATCGCGGTGCAGCAGCGAAAGCGCCATGGACCTCGTCGACAAAAGGGAACAGGGGTTCACGTCACAAAAATTCAAAGCTTTCACCTTGAGCACTCCCGGTACACTAAGCTACGTTTTAAAAGGTCGTGAAAAGCCGTCGTGCTACGACGAGCCTTAACCAATCAGACGCCAATAAAACATAGCTCGTACACGGAAACATATCGAAGCATACGCGATCGGCACCGGAATTAAGCCCGGATCACGGGACGCTTGTTTCGCTGCTAGGTTAAATGTAGGGACCCGTGATGACGACTACGCCGGCGTCAATGGTGGAAAGTGAATCACCGTGAGCTTCGGTCCTTACGTTTACTATACAAGTTACATTTGGCACGAATAATTCTACAGTGGAAACTCGGTTATCCGGACTAATTATTGTTGTAGTTCATTCGGATAATCGAAAATTCGGTTAATTGAATGTATTGAAAAAAAACGAATTTTAGCTATATATAATGTGACCATACTTCCTGTTTTGAAACCTTTTTTTTAACATACCCCACCCAAGTCATTCTAAAATTTTGATGCGCCACCTATGTAACATATAAACATTTTTTTATGTTTAAAAATTGAATTAATCCATAAATGAAGTCTAATTACAACAGTGTTTACAAAATGTGCCTTAAAACTAATTTGTTTATAATTTTCAGAAAAATGAAAATTGCCCAAAAATATTTGGAGACCTTAATTTTGACATATAAACCTTCAACAATCTGCAAACGATGATATAAAAATCAACTAGTTAATTTTTAGTCGCCCATTTCAGAAAATTTGACTCATATGCAATTTTAATTAACCAAAAACGCGAATTAGCAAACATTCGAAAGTACCTACACCTGAAAATATTTATGATGTAACTATAGTTACGACATAATGAATTCCATCTGATTGGCTAATTAATTGGCGGCCATTATAGTGAATCAAGAATGAGCCAATCACAGTGACCCATTTAAAGCGGGACTTTTAAAAGTCTATTATTGCGCTCTTTTGGCTAACTCGATTTCTGGTTTCAGCTTGGCTATAATTAATCGAGGTTCGACTGTATTTATACATTATACGTAACCAATAGGATATAGTTTGGATACTGCTGGTCTAAAACATATAATATAACTCCCTCCAACCGTCAAAAAAAAATCTAAGCCAAAATGAGAGGGTAATTTAATTTAAAAAAAATCCCGAAGCGTGCGTTTATAGACGCGCGTTGGACGTTATACTTCTTTGGCGCAATTAAATTAAATACAACTTTCTTTAACGTCGTATTTTCAAATTATTCTTTCTGGCTTGTATATGTATGATGTTAGTATCTTTTCACTTGCTCCCACTCATTAAATAAAAAACTCTACCTTGTGTATTTTAAATTAAATTCGCCAAATACGAGGATGTGCGCATTCGAGCGAAAAGTGGCACATTTCCGAGCGAGGGAGGCAAATGAAGCGCGACGCGGAGCGGCGCGCTTCATTTTCCCGAGATCGGAATGTGCCACTTTGAGCTCGAATGTGCACACTCCACTTTAAGCACGATTCACAATACTTAATTTATTTTTTTTTTAAATTTATGTCCCAAACTAATATTACAAAGGCAAAAGTAACTCTGTCTGTCTGTCTGTCTGTCTGTATGTCTGTCTGTCCGTGTGATATGGTAAATACGTTTTTACACATAAAATCGAGACTACATTTAAATCTTTCATTGGAAATAAAGTAAGATAAATTAGACAAATCTAATAAACACGAAGATGTGCGCGTTCGAGCGAAAAGTGGCACATTTCCGAGCGAGGGAGGCAAATGAAGCGCGACGCGGAGCGGCGCGCTTCATTTTCCCGAGATCGGAATGTGCCACTTTGAGCTCGAATGTGCACACTCCACTTTAAGCACGATTCACAATACTTAATTTATTTTTTTTTTAAATTTATGTTCCAAACTAATATTACAAAGGCGAAAGTAACTCTGTCTGTCTGTCTGTCTGTCTGTCTGTCTGTATGTCTGTCTGTCCGTGTGATATGGTAAATACGTTTTTACACATAAAATCGAGACTACATTTAAATCTTTCATTGGAAATAAAGTAAGATAAATTAGACAAATCTAATAAACACGAAGATGTGCGCGTTCGAGCGAAAAGTGGCACATTTCCGAGCGAGGGAGGCAAATGAAGCGCGACGCGGAGCGGCGCGCTTCATTTTCCCGAGATCGAAATGTGCCACTTTGAGCTCGAATGCGCACACTCGGCTTTAAGCACGATTACGAAGCGTCCCGTTTTAACGGGAAAAACGAACGCGGATAATCGCGAACTGAGGTTCGGATAATCGAGGTTTTACTGTATATCCATTCGGTTTTAAGCATGATTCACAATACTTCATTTATTTTCCAAATAGTTTTAATTAAACATTACAGACGCTCCAAAAATTAAAAATCATCCCAAAAATGATCACATTAAGCACGGCCCAAGTGGCTCGAACAATATTGGCTTATTCCGCCCAAGCCTTTGTTAACAACATTAATAATTCTATTTCATTAAATTTTATTGCGTCTCGATTAAATTCAAAATTGGCAAAATCGCATTAACTTCGCGCCAAAGAAAATGGCGTAACGCCTCGCCGCAGAATCGAGCCGATGTATTTTTGAGGTGCAAACGTGATTAGTATTTTAATTAAATTCGCTCTCGCGGTTCAGCATAATTTCTTTGACGAACTGTTAAATTTAATCCGGCTCTCTTCAGCCCGGAAAAGCTGTAAGGGATGTTACACGGCTACATTGTTTGACAGTTACTTATCCGACCTGTTTTAATATCCTTGTGGGAAGTCCGACCTAATTTAAGCTGTCGGATGTTTACAGGGTTTGGATAATCGCCCCGCACTTAAACGAGCACGCACACATCCTCGCACACAATTTGCTAAAATTCGAGAAAATAGGAAGCCGGAGGTATAATTTCCAAACCTCAAAATCGCCTCTTATGCTAAGCAGAAACATTACTTTTACGCATTCCAATTAGAATTATTTTGGTAACGCTTGCGCTGCAAATTTGCACCCTCTCGAAATTAGCAGAACGGCCGTAATTAGCGAAAATTTCGCAGATCCGTGATAATTTTATTATCGTGCGGGATCGCGCGCGCAATTTTGAAGTTGTACTTCGTTTGGCGCTTTGAGAGTAAAATGTGAGCAGGCAACGCAAGTTGCGCGCGCACAGCTAACGAAAATTCGATAGTATAAAGCTAGTAATCTAAGAAAGTCAATTAATCATTGTGAATCATGCTTAAAACGGAGTGTGCGCATTTATCAAATTTGTGTAGTTTATATTTCGCTATTTCCAAAGAAAATTTTTAATGGAGTGTAGTAAATATCGATTTTATGTTGAAAATCGTATTTTTACTATAGCAATGAGTGGGAGAGAGCGAAAAGATACGATAATCTCATATGTGTGAGTGAGAGAGAACGATTAAAAATTTTTAATTAATTTTTTGAATGTGCACATCTCCCGCCTTCATTGGATCTGTCTATTTTTGTTTTTTTTAATTAAATTTAGTGCAATAAATTAAAAATTGAAATTAACTCATAAATACAATTTTGTAATTGGACCTTAAAATTAATTAGAAAGTAAATTAATTATTGTGAATCATGCTTAAAGCCGAGCGTGCGCATTCGAGCTCAAAGTGACAAATTCCGATCTCGGGAAAATAAAGCGCGCCGCTCCGCGTCGCGCTTCATTTGCCTCCCTCGCTCGGAAATGTGCCACTTTTCGCTCGAATGCGCACATCTACGCATTTATCACATATGTGTAGTTTATATTTCGCTATTTCCAATGAAAATTTTTAATGGAGTGTAGTAAATATCGATTTTATGTTGAAAATCGTATTTTTACTATAGCAATGAGTGGGAGAGAGCGAAAAGATACGATAATCTCATATGTGTAAGTGAGAGAGAACGATTAAAAATTTTTAATTAATTTATTGAATGTGCACATCTCCCGCCTTCATTGGATCTGTCTATTTTTGTTTTTTATTAAATTTAGTGCAATAAATTAAAATTGAAATTAACTCATAAATACAATTTTGTAATTTTTACTTAAAATTAATTAGAAAGTAAATTAATTATTGTGAATCGTGCTTAAAGCCGAGTGTCACATTCGAGCTCAAAGTGGCACATTCCGATCTCGGAATGAAGCGCGCCGCCCGCGTCGCGCTTCATTTGCCTCCCTCGCTCGGAAATGTGCCACTTTTCGCTCGAATGCGCACATCTACGCATTTATCAAATTTGTGTAGTTTATATTTCTCTATTTCCAAAGAAAATTTTTAATGCAGTGTAGTAAATATCGATTTTATGTTGAAAATCGTATTTTTACTATAGCAATGAGTGGGAGAGAGCGAAAAGATACGATAATCTCAGATGTGTGAGTGAGAGAGAACGATTAAAAATTTTTAATTAATTTTTTGAATGTGCACATCTCCCGCCTTCATTGGATATGTCTATTTTTGTTTTTTTATTAAATTTAGTGCAATAAGTTGATAATTGAAATTAACACATAAATACAATTTTGTAATTTGTACTTAAAATTAATCAGAAAGTAAATTAATTATTGTGAATCATGCTTAAAGCCGAGCGTGCACATTCGAGCTCAAACTGGCACATTCCGATCTCGGGAAAATAAAGCGCGCCGCTCCGCGTCGCGCTTCATTTGCCTCCCTCGCTCGGAAATGTGCCACTTTTCGCTCGAATGCGCACATCTACGCATTTATCACATATGTGTAGTTTATATTTCGCTATTTGCAATGAAAATTTTTAATGGAGTGTAGTAAATAACGATTTTATGTTGAAAATCGTATTTTTACTATAGCAATGAGTGGGAGAGAGCGAAAAGATACGATAATCTCATATGTGTGAGTGTGAGAGAACGATTAAAAATTTTTAATTAATTTATTGAATGTGCACATCCCCCGCCTTCATTGGATCTGTCTATTTTTGTTTTTTTTATTAAATTTAGTGCAATAAATTAAAAATTGATATTAACTCATAAATACAATTTTGTAATTGGACCTTAAAATTAATTAGAAAGTAAATTAATTAATGTGAACCGTGCTTAAAGCCGAGCGTGCACATTCGAGCTCAAAGTGGCACATTCCGATCTCGGGAAAATGAAGCGCGCCGCTCCGCGTCGCGCTTCATTTGCCTCCCTCGCTCGGAAATGTGCCGCTTTTCGCTCGAATGCGCACATCCTCGTATTTATTGAATTTATTTATATTAATTTTTACACGTGGGTTATATTTAATTTGGTCAAGCCAAAGAAGTATAACTTCTGACACCCGTACATTAGTACACGAACCGTTTTTTTTTTCTGATAATTTTACGGCGCGTCTAACACATCCGACTGCCGAAAGGATTAGCATCGCGGGTTCGAATTTAATCCCGGGGACTGTGGCAGAAAGGAATAAGTTTCCCTGTGGGATGCTCCGCGCCCACGCAAAGCAAACCCAAAAAAGTAGATAAAAAGCGTTTCTCTTTTTCGGTCCTTTATTTTTTTTTGGGGGAGAGTAATTTAGGAGCTCGCCGTGAAAAATGCGAGGCGCTCTTATTTATTTATCTTTTTTTAACAATTTCGGGAAAAAGGTGGACGTCGGAAAAATTGAATAAAATAGAGGGCGGCCGTAATTAGGTAAATAACATAACGTGCGACTATTAAATCTTTTCAAAGCTTATGTACAAACGTTTATTAAACCGAGGGATTTGTTTCTAAACGGATTTAACGATTACATTTAGAGCTATTTAAATTTTGGCCTCTTTAATTATTTATGAGGGAGACCTTTGCAAGATACTTTTTTGAAATTGACTGCTTTTTTTATTTAAATTGGCGAAAAAACGGCCTAAGATTTTTTTATACACCAATATACGGGTGATTCTACAATAAGAGGTGATATGTGCGGCAATCATTATAAAATAGCTTTTTTATTCTATGTGTTGTCATTTTATGCAATAAGTCACAGCATCTTAATGTATTTTATAAATAGCATTATGATTTAATGCCCAATTAAAGTACATTTGCTGAAATTCTATATTTAAGTCTGCAAAAGTCTCTACCCTGGCCTGTCCCCATGCCGTTTTTAGTTAAACATACAGACAGTACCTACATACGTTCTTTGACGCAGTTGCCACATTAAAGTATATTTAGCACAAACTTAAACAAGTATACGTAAGTATTATAAAGAGAAAATATAACAATATTTGCTTCTTTTCAATCATTTTCGAACTTCATTTATGTCCCGTTTTTTGCGTATCTACCCTGGCAAATTTTAATCCGTTAATACAGACAGAAATATCACACAGTTTCATACAAAAAAAAACTAAACACACGACATCGCTGACATTTGCCTCTGGCGCGACGCAACAATGTGGTGTAGTGGTTTCGCAAGGTAATTGTGTCTCTCCTCTGGTAAGTCGTAAAATTTATAAAATTCACTTCATTTATTTTCATTTACTGCTTACATTAAACAATACTATAATAGTTAAAGTGTGATATATGATTAGTCCAATATTAACTCGTCAGTTAAAAATTTTAAATTTGTCACAAAAACGTCACTCCCCTGCCGTATTTCCCCTGGTAAAATAACTACATGGGGAGATACTCACTGACCGAAGGAGATAATTTGAATAATAAGATGTTTGTGCAAACTAATCCAGATTTATATCAACATTCTCAAGAAACGTTTTAAATTATTCTGGTAAAAGAAAAGAAGAAAGATAAAAAATAAATGATAATTTCTTTGTTTATAATAAGATTTTACTGTTTTTTTCAGTTTATATCATAAGTAAAACTTGTTGTTTTAATGAAAGGTATGGTATTAGTATAAATAATATACAAATGATTCTAATTATCACTTCAAAGGCGCTAGTCTCTACCCTGGCCGATGTATTTACCCTGGCCTTCTAAAAAGTAACTAAATATGTATAAAGTGACTTGCCTTTACATGAATGTGTAGATAAACGGTACTAAAATCGTAATATATGTGTTTAATAAAAAAACTCGAATTTTTCTCCGTGGCGCATTCTCTACGATTTTAAAACCTCTTACCGTGGAATCACCCATACAGTAAACCCCCATTTATGCTGATACTAATTTCCTGAACGCTTAAACTAGCTTGATCTCTCATTTAAAATATTTATTTTGTTAAAAGAAAACTTTCGCTTAGTCGAGGTTCGCCCTTAACCTTCCGCATACTGGGTGACTAAGTGTTACATGCCATACTAGGTGGGGTTTGCCATACCCCAAAAATAAAATGCAAATTTCTTAATGATTCGCAATAATTTAGACCAATACATTACACGAAAAATTAATTGAATAATTTTAATCGTTCCCTTTCACTTGCACTAACAAGATTATTGTATCTTCTCGCTCCCTTCCACTCATTGCTACGGTAAATTCGTTTTTCGAATATAAAGTCGATATTTACTAAATTAAATTAAAATTTTTGATTTGAAGGAGCGCACGGTAAATTATACCAATATAATAAACACGATGATGTGCGCATTCGAGCGAAAAGTGGCACATTTCCGAGCGAGGGAGGCAAATGAAGCGCGACGCGGAGCGGCGCGCTTCATTTTCCCGAGATCGAAATGTGCCACTTTGAGCTCGAATGTGCACACTCGGTTTTAAACACGATTCACAAAATTTAGAACCATAAATTAAGCAAAAAATTAATTTAATCGTTTTCTCTCATTCGCACCTACGAAATTATCATATCTTTTCGCTCGCTTCCACTCATTGCTATGATAAACACGTTTTTTGCACGTTTTGCACTACATTTCAATCTTTCACTGGAAATAGAGTAAGAATAAATTAGACAAATCTAATAAACACGAAGATGTGCGCATTCGAGCGAAAAGTGGCACATTTCCGAGCGAGGGAGGCAAATGAAGCGCGACGCGGAGCGGCGCGCTTCATTTTCCCGAGATTTGAGCTGGAATGTGCCACTTTGAGCGCGAATGTGCACACTCGGCTTTAAGCATGATTCACAATAATTAATTTACTTTCTAATTAATTTTAAGTACAAATTACAAAATGTATTTATGAGTTAATTTCAATTTTTAATTTATTGCACTAAATTTAATTAAAAAAAAAAAAAATAAACAGATCCAATGAAAGGCGGGAGATGTGCACATTCAAAAAATTAATTAAAAAATTTTAATCGTTCTCTCTCACTCACACATATGAAATTACCGTATCTTTTCGCTCGCTCCCACTCATTGCTATACTAAAAATACGTTTTTATCCATAAAATCGATTTTTTCCCGAAATCGGAATGTGCCACTTTGAGCTCGAATGCGCACACTCGGTTTTAAGCTCGATTTCCAAACGTCTCGTTTTATCAAAAAAAAAATAATTGTTCACGTTAGTTATACCCCACCTAGTACACGGAAGGTTAATAGAGGTGTCCGTTAAGAGCGACTTCACTGTACAGTCAAACCTTGCGAAGTAAAGCTTCTTTGCTAAGGGGGCTACAATTTAAGCGCCCTCCCTCATTTAATAGTCCAATATTTATTTTTTTTTTATCACACTAATAAATTTTGGTTTCCGCCCTGTTTCGACCGTACGCCAAAAAAAATCGCGAATTGTGACAAAAATTCAATTTTTGGTGTCGGTTCCATCGATTTTCGATCTTTCTCTTATTCAAAAGACCTTGGGACACTTATAAAAGAATTTAAGGGATGCGCGAGGGGTAAATAGGTTTTTTTCTATTCGAAGAAACGGTTATGGTTTATGGATGAGGCCGTTCCTCTTTATTTATGGTACAACCACCGTATTGCGGATTGAACACGGGAAGAAACAACGGTCGCCAATCGATATTCGTATAAATAATGCTCCTTTGCGCCATTTATTTTCCGAGCGGGACGACAAAAGGGCTGCCGCTCCTTGGAATGCGGTTAAACTTAAAAGATTTCGGTAAATGTTTCTGCTTTTGCGAAATATGCCTATCTGTAATGGGGGAGGTCGCGAAGGAATTTATGACATCTGCGAGCGAAACGACTACAATAACGATAAGGGTTGAGCTTGCTCCATTGTCTGCGCGTTGTTTGCACTTTGAGGAAAATGGGGGGTGTTTTCCTAAAAAAATAGTCGGATTGTAATCAAAAGAAAAGTAAATAGTTTGTTACTTTTTGACGTAAAATCAATTCTTCGTCTCGCTTTAAAGCAAACATTAATTAACGTAGAGCGGCGATGATTTTTCAGATGAAGCCGAACTCAAAATTCATTTCATAGTACCCGTTTTTCATACAATATAAATTTTTCGAATTTCTGATAAAAGGGCTCTAAGGTAGTTCACTCGTGTCCATCGGATATAAAAGTATAGGCTTACAGCGAGTACAAAAATTTTAATACAATCAATGGCCGGAGTATATTATTTTTGTCAGAGACTGTACTTGATACAGGTAAACCTCGTTTCTGGGGTTTCATTTTTAGGCAACTTTTCTTCCTCCTACCTGTAAATTTTATAGTTTATAGAAAGAGAAAAAATTCCTGTTGGAAAAAAAAGTTCTAAGTTCTAGAGTTTGAGCTCATAGGAACTTTTTTGTAGCAAATTTAATGCCCTACAAGGCCTAACACTCATTGTTCAAAAAAAAATTTTTAATACCGAAAAAATAGAGTCGAAGCAAAAAAATATTTTTTCCTGCGTTTTTTGAATGAGAAATCGAATTTTTGGGTGAGCAAAGCCTCTAATTCACTTAAAAATTTTTTCCAACAGAAATATTTTTTTTTGTATAAAATATCAACTTTTTAGGTAGGAAAAAAAATAAAACATATCACCTAAAAATGAAACACCCTATTATTATGAACTCGTTAGTATGAAGAAAACCTTCCGCACAAATATGTTCACAATATCGAGATTTGACTGTATTAAAATTTTGTAACTCGATTGCTTGTTGTAATACGTTAAAATTTTTGGTATGTAAAAACCTTAGCTTTTTGGCATCAAAACTTAGTTAAAATAATTTATATTTTTAATTAATAAGTACAGTAAAACCTCTCTCTAACGGACAGTCGCGGGACCTACTACATTGGCCGTTCTAGAAAGACGTCCGCTGAGCAGGGGGCCTTAATACATTGTTTTCCTATGCTTTTCTCAACTGGGACCTTTTAAAATTGTCCGTTAAAGAGAGGAGTCCGTTGAGGAGAAGTGTCCGTTCAGAGAGGTTTTACTGTACTTAATAATAAAAACCGACTTCTATATACAATGTATTAAGACCCCCTGCACAGCGGACGTCTCTCTAAAACGGACAATATAGTAGGTCTCGCGACTGTCCGTTGGAGAGAGGTTTTACTGTATTATGTGCTTCTGTAAATAATTATTACTACTACACTTTATTTATTATTATTTATTTTATTTTATTTTGTGTAAGTGTTTTGATTCATTAATTTTAAGCTAAACACCATCTTTGAATTAAAAGTGACTGATTTAAAAAAAACGGTGGGTGTACTAATGTACGGACGTTAGAAGTCATACTTCTTTGGCATAACTAAATTAAATATAACCACGTGTAAGAATTAATATAAATAAATTCAATAAATACGAGGATGTGCGCATTCGAGCGAAAAGTGGCACATTTCCGAGCGAGGGAGGCAAATGAAGCGCGACGCGGAGCGGCGCGCTTTATTTTCCCGAGATCGGAATGTGCCACTTTGAGCTCGAATGCGCACACTCGGTTTTAAGCACAATTCACAATAAAATAGTCAAAATTTAGTTAAAAATCGATCCATCTCACTCACACTTACGAGATTACCGTATCTTTTCGCTCGCTCCCACTCATTGCTATGGTAAATACGTTTTTAAACATAAAATCGAGACTACATTTAAATCTTTCATTGGAAATAGAGTAAGATAAATTAGACAAATCTAATAAACACGAAGATGTGCGCATTCGAGCGAAAAGTGGCACATTTCCGAGCGAGGGAAGCAAATGAAGCGCGACGCGGAGCGGCGCGCTTCATTTTCCCGAGATCGGAATGTGCCACTTTGAGCTCGAATGCTCACACTCCGTTTTAAGCATGATTCACAATGATTAATTTACTTTCTTCGATGACTTACTTTATACTGTCAAATTTTCGTTAGCTGTGCGCGCGCAACTTGCGTTGCCTGCTCACATTTTGCTCTCAACGCGCCAAAAGAAGTATAACTTCATAAATGACCCATTTATTTGTAGAAAAAAATTATATATCTATATTAACTTTTAGCAAATTTAATTAATTTAATTATTCTCTAATAGGTGAATGCCTATTTTATACGATGAAGCAAATTATTTTTTTATAAACTATTTTAATACTAGTAAAATGATAATAATTCGCCGTACGACCTTCCTCGTTCCGGTAATGGGTCATTTAACTTAATTGAATATCGTATAAATGAATAATAAATAGTAAGGTAACTGATGCAAATAAGGCCCGGTGCCCAATAAGGCCCAGTTTTCAAATTTCCCGCTTCCTGATTTCGAATCATTGTCAAAGCTCGTATATGTTACAAGAGAAAGGTTGTTACTTTTATTTTGAAGTTTAATATAAATAAACATTTTGATTACGAAGCATTGATGCATTTTTTTCAAAAACCTATTATACCTTTATAAACTTAAGGTGGGCCTTATTTGGATCCGTTACCTTACACGGCTTATAATAGTGAGAAATTCTTCATTTAACTGAATATTTCGTATAAGTGAAGTTTTACTGTATTGCCATTTCATCAAATTTGTCAAAAAATTAATTCACCAGTGAACTACCCTAACGTAGGACGGCAGTGATCCTTCAGATAAAGCAACACTCAAAATAAATTTCCTAATACATTTTTTTTATATGTATTTTCTTTAATAAAGTATTTTAATTCAATATCGAAGTGTACTTTACAAAAGACCGCGTCCTCTTTTATTTCAATCTTGTTTATGTGATGTTTTAATAAAAGATAAAAGAAAATTTGTCGCAAATGCGAAGTCTTCTGTTCGTGAGCTCTTCTCAATTTAATTATACCAACACTAAAGTGACGAATCACCACTGTCACAAGCACTTTTATATTTTCTATAATAAAGTATTAAAAAAAAAAAAGGAAAAGTTATTTTCTTAAGCAAACACTCGACTGCGAGGGAATAAAACTGTTTTGCCGGCATTAAATCAAAAGCTAATTAGGGCGTTTCTGATATCGATTAGAGCTTTGCTCATTTGAAAATCAATCAACCACCGACAGCAGTTTTTTACAGGAGTTCAAAAAAAAAAGAGAGGAAAGGCAAAAGGAAACGGAAATATTAGTGCAGCTTTGCTGCTTGACTTTGATTAAATAGAAATGGGTTTCATTTATCCGTTTCGCTCTTTTTTTTTCTTGTGTTTTTTTGTATTTTATTTGGATTAGAGTTGCGGTGGTTGATTTGTGCGAGTTTGCAAGTTTTTTAATTGCTTTTTCTTTGACGAATTAGAACTCGGTACAATAGTTCGTTTTGCCTCTTTTTATTTTTGGACGATCGAAGTTTTGGTATTTCAATGGACGGACAAAGGAAGAGTTATTTTTAGCACATCTAAAGCTATACTGAAGACAACTAAAAATCGAAGTAAATTACAAAATTTTTCCTATGGTCAGATTTATAATAGATTTACTTTTTTTTCGGTTTACCAGAATCAAATTATGAAGGTGGTCATTGTTACGAGTTTTACTGTAATTGAGGTTCGCCATTATGGGCACGCAAGCGCAATGAGCTACATTTTAGTGTTTTCTTCAGCGACGACTGGCGCACTAAAGTCGCCCATAGCAGACCCCAGTATCAGATAGCCATATAGAGGGCGTCCCAAAAATTGGGTACCAAATCATACAGGTAGATAGAGAATGAAAATCTGAAACGAAAAGTCCTTCGGCGTTTTTGCACCAGTTGCACAGGTGCTAAGTTATTAATTAATTGCGATAACCAATCAGAAGCAAGCTATAGCGGTAAGAAGAATAGAGAGTAGAAAGCTCCTGTCGAGCCTCGCTACGGGGCGTTCAAGCATTACGTAAGTAAACTTTCAAAGATTCTAGGCTCCCAGCGCCCTGTAGGGGAGATCGGGGTTGGAAGTCACAATTTTTTTCTTTTGCATTTATAGAGCCCATGGTCTTAATTTATCAATGACATTTATATATCAATAGATAGTGTATTTATTCTAATTTAAGAAAAAAAATAAAGCCTTTTTCTCTACCATTATCTAAAGAGAACATATTATAATTTTTATGAAAAAAGAGAAGTGACTTTTAACCCCGTGTCAGGGATGGTTGTCAGACGTTAAATAAAAAGTAAAATACAAAACGAGAAAACAAACACCTATTCTATTCTAACCTATTCTATCTAACGAACTTAGGTTATTGTAACAAAAATGACAAATGTATAATTACAGCCAATCGTTTATGTAGTAAAACCCCTAGAAACCAATAAAAAAGACCGCACATATTCATGGTTGCTTTGCACTTGTGACTACTAGCCCCCGCTAACTTTAGACAACCTTCCCCAAAACAATTTTCGACAATTAACTCCCAAAGTAAATTTATATCAATGGTCATTTAAAAAACCATATAATGACATCATAAAACATATCTTAAACATCATAAATACACGAATAGGTATATCACTATGCAAAATTTAATTTTACTTATGAGACTCAACAGAGATGCACAAAAAAAACAAATGCATATATTTCTTATACGGTATTTCAGAGCCAACTGAAGTAAAGTACGCAAGGACGTATTGTACTCGGGCTTCTTTGACACGGGTAAACAAATTTATTAATTATTATTAATGTGACAACCTACCCGTGAGACAACCATACCCGGTCTCCCCTAAAAGCGAAAATAAGAAAATTATAAACTCCCCCTCCCCCAGCGCCAAATGATAAGACGTAAGATTTTTTCAAAGCTCTTATTAGATATCAAAATTGAAATATACAAAGCTAAATTATTTATAAGATGTTTTATATTACGTAACATTTATAATATCCCCCCGCACGCCCCCCAAGCCTGCTTACGTGATATCTGAACGCCCCCTTACCCTCTTCTTACCGCTATAAATTGCTTTCAATTGACTATCGAAATTAATTAATAACGTCAAGTGAAAAAACGCTAAAGAGTATTTCGTCTTAGGATTTCATCCCCTATTTACCCTTTATAGGAAATAAAATTCTACATCCCCCTAAAAAACGGCGTGATACAAACGTTTAGTGTGCGCTAGACACCCACGCTTAAACCATGGTACAACTTTACGCCTCTCTGCCCTTGGAACGCATTTGGCAACCATCAAGGGTAAAAGCGCCCCAAAAAATGTTCCCGAGGCCGTCCCTGGCGTGTTTGAAATACACCAGGACAAACATATCAAAAGGTACATATGAGGAAATAGCCTGTGACCGGATTCGGGCACTTCGCAAAGTAATTCTACTTTTGGAGCACCCCGTATATACATATATAAACAGAAGTCATTGTAAATATTACTTGCTGTGTGTTATTATATTCAAAATGCTTTAAATATTTTGATTAAAAGCGACATTTCATATGGGCATTTACGAAAAAACGCAATCTACCGTTTAGAAATCCCCTGAAAGAAAAATCAGAAAGAAATCGGTGGCGCAGTCCAACACCTCCTCAATAATAGCGTGTGCCCTGGCCGCAGACATAACAGTGTCCAATATGGTGGTCGTTAAACGCATTTCATTCGATAGATTTATATAATTTGTACGCACAATGACATCAAATAAATTCAACAATTAATAAGCACATAAAATGGTGGGTAAATACCTTTAACAAATCCCGGTTCAGCAGCGAAAGCTCCATGGACCCCATCGACAAGCGGGGGACAGGAAATCACGTCACAAAAAATCAAAGCTTTCACCTTGAGCACTCGCGGAAAACTAAGGTACGATGTAAGAAGATCGCGAAGAGCCGTGGCGCGACGACGGGCCTTAACCAATCAGGCGCCGATATAACGTAAGTCGTGCGACGAACGATTCCGAACATTCTAGATCGGCACGGAATTAAGCCCTAATCGCAGGAGGCTTGTGACGTTGTTTTGGTTAAATGTTGGGACATGTGATGGGGACTACGCCACCTGCGAAAATGAATCGCCGTGACTTGTTTCCTTCGCCTACTAGATAAGTTCGCTTTGGGAAACGAACGGAATTATTAATCATAATTCTATATTCACTTTGTTTAAATAAGTTGTGTAATTTGTTTATTCAATAATTACGGATGGTTTTAATTAATTTTCACGAAAAATCCACACAGAAATAGCGATACGTTTATTTTACGTATTTCAAGGAACGGCTTCGGTGAACGTTTAAGGGCCACTTATAGCCTGATTAAGGTATGTACCCCCTTATAAATATTTTTTTTAAATCCAAATCAAATCAGTTCTAATGATTTTTCTAAAACAAAGCTGTTAATTGAACTTAACGATTTGGTTTTTTGATTTATATGTAAACCAAAAGTCGTATACCTATACTTTTAATATAAAAAT
The DNA here is from genome assembly GCA_036325965.1 of Sinopyrophorus schimmeli. Taxonomy (NCBI): domain Eukaryota; kingdom Metazoa; phylum Arthropoda; class Insecta; order Coleoptera; family Elateridae; genus Sinopyrophorus; species Sinopyrophorus schimmeli. The sequence continues at coordinate 164,286 of JARFIZ010000394.1, forward strand.
AATTAAAAAAATTATAACTTTGTACCTCGAATAGATATTAATATGCTGTTTTAAAATTTCATTTTCTGAAGCCTTTTTACATAAGTGTTGTCATTTTGAGCAAAAATTCCATCCAGAAACAAATGAGATATTGGGTGTCCAAAAATCGTTTATCAATTTATTATAAAAATTATTAAAAAAATCATAACTCTGTAAATCGAAGAGATATTAATATGCGGTTTTAAAATTTCGTTTTCTGAAGCCATTTTACATAAGGGTGGTCATTTTGAGCAAAAAATCCAGCCAGAAATAAATTAGATGTTGGGTGTCCAAAAATCGTATATGAATTTGTTGTAGAAATAATTAAGAAAATCGTAACTCTGTAAATCGAAGGGATATTAATATACGATTTTAAAATGTCGTTTTCTGAAGCCTTTTTACATAAATGTTGTCATTTTGAGCAAAAAAATCTAGTGAGAAATAAATTTGATGTTGGGTGTCCAAAAATCGTATATGAATTTATTGTAGAAATAATTTAAAAAATCATAACTCTGTAAATCAAAGAGCTATTAATATGCGGTTTTAAAATTTCGTTTTCTCAAGCCATTTTACATAAGTGTTGTCATTTTGAGCAAAAAATTCCGGCCAGAAATAAACTAGATATTGGGTGTCCAAAAATCGTATATGAATTTGTTGTAGAAATAATTAAAAAAATCATAACTCTGTAAATCGAAGGGATATTAATATGCGGTTTTAAAACTTCGTTTTCTGAAGCCTTTTTACATAAGTGTGGTCATTTTGAGCAAAAATTCCAGCCAGAAATTAATTAGATGTTGGGTGTCCAAAAATCGTATATGAATTTATTAATTTATTTGCTTCTAAAATATATTTATTTATTGCTCTAGCAGATATTAATATTAATTAATATATTTGTTATTTAAAAAAATGTTTTAAATGTTAAAATTTAAATTTCCTAATTTTTCTTCGAACCACATATGTTACATTCAAAGCACGTTGTATTGAAGCTGCCTATAAGTTAAGGCAAATTTGCGTCCATAAAACTTTAAGTAAAGAGGCGGAGCTTATGTATTGATTTTTCACGAAGCCTTCAAAGTATTGATTTTTAGATTTGCCAAACAGGTAGTCATATGTTCAAAAAATTTACAGTGGTTGCGTTATAAAATATATACAGTAAAATTCAGTAAAATATATGTACCTACTGCTATGATGAATTTTTATTTTCTACATCTTTTATAATCTGTTTGTAATTTATATTTTAATTAATGCTACTATCTAGAAAGATTATTGTTTATAGCAAAAATTCGAATTTGCTTAACGTTGTTCAAAAACAAACAAAATTGGTTAATAATAATTAATTTTATTAAATAATTTGGGCCAGCTTTCAACTCAAAGACAGCATGCTAATTCGGCCCCAGCACTAAGAAACTTTGCCCATACCTACTCCAAAGTAAGTTTCCATCGCCAACTCGGTACATTCCGGGCAAAAAGCGTCGCATCTTACCCATCCAAAGAATTTAATCAAAGGTGACTGTTATTTTGGAAATTTTCGTAGGAAACTCGCATTTTTTTTATAAATTTTTGTACGGCGGCATTAATTCGTGCCGTATCAACTGTTATTTCATATTTGCATGACTGTAACTACAGTTCAGTCAAATGTAATTGACAGCATGCAACAACTGGAAGATCAATAAATGTCACGCACGACATTTAAAAGTGGAACGTTTACATATTCTGCAAAATCACGTTTGTATTAGTACAATTTAATAAAAAAAATTGTTATTATCTTAAGTCGTATCCCACTAGCATATGACTAAGTGGTTTTTAGAAAAAGAGCTTCAGAAGAAATAAGGTCCATTTAAGGACCTAGCCATAGCGTTGAGAAAAAAGTAATTTTGGTGGATTTTAATCAACCATAAATGCACCATTTTGTTTAATTGCTCCACGTTTGTAGTACTTCTGGTCCTTATCAGCAAAAAACTGGACCAAGTGCGATTGCAACTCACCCTCATTAATTTTTTACCGTTTTTAAGAAATTTGTAAAGATCGAAGTACATGGTAATTTGATGATGCAAGGTGTTAGTTCCCAAGTGAGCTCCAATCATTATTGACGAGCAACTAAAGATGTGCGAGGTCAAGCGTTGTCATGGTGGAAGATAATTTCTTTACGATTAACCAATTTTGGTCTTTTATCTTCGATTTTCTTCTCCAATTTGATCAGTTTTTGATAGTAAGCATCCAAATTCAAAATACACAACATCTTTTTAATTTGGCATTATGGTTTTTTGATGCAATTCAACTTTTGATGCAGCTTTTGCTTGGACCATGACGGTTTTTAACCTCTTGACATACAAAAAAACCGAATTTGATGAGCCCGAAAAAAACTATTAATTTGGCTCAACTTAACTTGATATGAGCATACACAAATAACATAAAATAAATATTTAATAGTTTTAAAATATTTTGAAATATGTAGAGCAGTGTTTCCCAATCTTTTTTTAACATTCCCACCTAAGTCATTCTAAAATTTTGATGCATATAATATATAACATATAAATATTTTTTTATATTTAAAAATTGAATTATTCCATAAATGAAGCCTAATTACAACTTGTTCAAGACACAAGATTTAGGGTTTAGCAAGAAATCACTAGGAAATTATTAAGAAAAAGAAACAATAAGTAAATTTTAAAAACATAAACTAAAAATATTTTTATATCGATAGCTCGAATTTTGATAACGCGAATTATTTTTAGTTTCTCTTCAACTTCGACCTATCGAGGTTTGACTGTATTTAATTTTATAAATTTAATATTTCTGAACAATTAAGATAATTTATTTATTGAGTTTTCTCAATATTAATTTTATTTGCGTAAATTAATGATCTTCAAAGTTTTTGAAAACCACAAATTCTGTATTTACTCTATTTGAGTTTTCTGAAAATACATAATGATTTTTTCATCAAAATTTCCTTTTAAATTTACCGAATAAAGTTTTGTTTTATTCAATTTGTGTTATACAAAAAAAATTGATAATTAAAAATTTCTAAAGTTCTTAAATATATTTTAAAAATTTTCAAGTTATTAATTTATTTAATTTGAGTTGTCTAAAACTTAAAATAATTTATTCTTCGAGTTTACTTTAATAATTTTGCTAAATGTTTAAAACTGAATTTCATTCTATGTAAAAAAAACCGGTGCATGTACTTATGTACGCACGTTAGAAGTAATACTTCTTTGGCGCGACTAAATTAAATATAACAACGCGCTATGTTGCGCTTGTGTATAGCTAGACCAGTGGCTATCAAACTATATGTTACTGCGCATATGTCGTTTTATTTGAATACATTGCTATTTCCTTTTTAAATCCAAAAAGTAATTTAAACAAATTGAATAAATACGAAGATGTGCGCGTTCGAGCGAAAAGTGGCACATTTTCGAGCGAGGGAAGCAAATGAAGCGCGACGCGGAGCGGCGCGCTTCATTTTCCCGAGATCGGAAATGTGCCACTTTGAGCTCGAATGCGCACACTCAGTTTTAAGCACGATTCACAATAAAACAGTCAAATATTAGTTAAAAATCGATCCATCTCACTCACACTTACGAGATTACCGTATCTTTTCGCTCGCTCCCACTCATTGCTATGGTAAATACGTTTTTAAACATAAAATCGATAATTACGAGACTACATTTAAATCTTTTATTGGAAATAGAGTAAGATAAATTAGACAAATCTAATAAACACGAAGATGTGCGCGTTCGAGCGAAAAGTGGCACATTTTCGAGCGAGGGAAGCAAATGAAGCGCGACGCGGAGCGGCGCGCTTCATTTTCCCGAGATCGGAAATGTGCCACTTTGAGCTCGAATGCGCACACTCGGCTTTAAGCACACTTTACAAGAATTAATTTACTCTCTGACAATTCGCAATTAAATATTACAGAATTATATTAATAACAAAATTCCCAAATCGCCAATTTTGTGCCTTTTAACAAAATTATTGTTGAAAACAAACCTTTTTCGGAACATATAATTGAATACAGTTTTTGACGTCTTAGAGACGTCTTCTAGACGTCATTGTATGTCAAGGGGTTAATTATTATTCTTGTAGAAAACCCATTTTTTATCACCAGATGGTAACGCCATCTATTAAAAATTACTTTCCTGTCAAACCCAATTTAAGTTCGGTTTCGCCAAACATCGAACGCAAATCGAATAATATTAGCAATAAAATTGAGGGCGCATTAATCACAAATCGTTAATTTTACGGCCCCGCCAGCAATACCACCGATGGTTTAATGTAAATAATAAAGTTCTCGGGGTAAAATATAAACGTAATCCTTCGAGTCAACACCTTATTTGAATAAATAAAGCTATGTCACGTCTCAGTGGAAATAATCAGACTCAATTTGCATATTATGAGAACAATAAGGGTTGGGAAAACGCATGGAATTCCTGCCGTCATATTTTCGCCCGACATCTTAACCCAAAAAATCGACTCCGAACGAAAATGGGACGCATCTTTCCGTGCAAAAAGGAAAAGGGGACATGTGTCTGGAAATACGGCTGTCGCCGAGTTTTCCAATTTATTTCGCTCACAAAAGACAGAACCGTATTTTAAAAAATTAAAACATAAGCTCTAAAAGGCGTCGAGTCTTTGTTCGGCTCGCGAACAGCCCTCGGCACTTTCGTCCTTTCACTATTGAAAAGAGAAATGTATGTAAAAAAAGGAGTGCATTTAAAAGTGGAGAGACGCGACCCGTTTTTGAGTCAGTAAAATTTTATACCTGCTTTTATTCGGCCGAATGGCCCATTTGCTTTCGTACGAGAAATTTTATGATTTAAAACTTTATAAAACCGGCCATGTTTATTTTTGAACAGGGCTCTGTTGTTCTTCTGAAATTATGGCATTTAAATAAAAAGTTTTCTCGTTTATTTCGTCTAAAAGCCTAGAATTTTTTTTAATTTAAAAAAAAAGCTAATTATAATTTATTTTGGTAATAATAAAGAAAAATCTCTGTAATAATTAATGATTTCAATTAGTTTTCACAATATTTTACAGGTTCCTTTTATTTAACTTGGTATTTATTCAAAAAAAGCTTATTTACTCAACACATTGTACAGCCTGCCAGACGAATAGGTACTGAAACTTAACCCACTTAGAAATCACCGCAAACTAAACCCCCAATCAAGTGGCCTTATCTATCTATACTAATATTATAAAGAGGAAAGATTTGTAAGTTTGTTTGTAACGGATAGGCTCAGAAACTACTGGGCCGATTTGAAAAATTCTTTCACCATTAGAAAGCTACATTCTTCGCGAGTAACATAGGCTATATTGGATTTTTAAAAAGTTTAGGGTTCCGCACGAAATCTCGAATAATGTAACCCAAGGTGTAAAAAAATTACTCATAAAATTCCTTACGTTGCGTACGCCGCGAAACCTATTGACGCTAGAACAAAATAAATTTCTACGGAAACGTTTTTGCCACCCGTGCGAAGCCGGGGCGGGCCGCTGGTGTAAAATATTTTTTTGAATTATGGTATCGTAAACTTTAATTTAAAATTCTCTAATTTTAGGACATATTGCATTCAAACTTCAGATTGGTGTGAGATGTGGTCCTGTTAAGTGTCAGTACCTATTCGTCCGACACCCCACACATAATTTTGTAATTTAAAACGAGGCTGGTTACGATTTATTTCGTTACATAGACCAGGGATGAGCAACACGCGGCCCGCGGGCCGCTTGCGGCCCGTTAAACATGATTACGCGGCCCGCCAAGCATTTCTAAAATTGAATTCACTTTTTTAAATTTAAATTTTTTATTCTAATGTTTATTATAAATAAAGTTTTGTAAATTATTAACAAGTGTTACTTTATGTGCGGCCCGCCAAAAAAAATTATAATTTAAATTGGCCCGTTGATTAAAAATGTTGCTCACCCCTGACATAGACGACTAAATTCATAAAAAATTTTAATTTTTGAATAAAATAGATAAGTAAAAAAGGCCCGCCATCAATATCCTAGATTAAGTATAAATTTCAATGGCCTTGCCTGCCTTTAAAGGAACTCGAGTAGGGAATTGTTGCAAGTTTCGGAATTAAACGATTGATCACATTTGACAGGGTCTATTCCTTAGCCCGACTTAATAGATCTTTTAACCTTTTAACGTTTATAGAAGAAATTTGTCGCCTGTCGTTTGCAAAATTAATTTCCCCGACCCCCTCGCCCCAAAAAAGAAGCGCCTAAACGATTTTCGTGTGCATCGCGCGCTTATTAAATAAATAAACGCGCTTCATTAAACGGCGGCTAAAAATATTCTATAAAATCAATGAAATGTAATAAAGTTATTTTAAATGAGCAGAAAAATAAACAAACAGATCCGTCCCGAAACCGACTAAATTTAGAATAAAAATGTAAACACTTCCAGAAGATCTAAAAACTTCCCCTTTTTTTATTGAAAAACATATAAAAGTGATTCCGTTCCAGATTTTCAAAGTTTTTTTTCTTCTAAATGGCTCTCTTTCATTGATTATTTGCTCTTTTAACTTCTGTTTTAAAAAATAAAAGCTTTCGAAAACTTTTTTCTTTCCATAAACTACATCGTTTTCAACTTATTTCTGTTTATAGGCGGCTCTGCCGAAAAATATGCAAAGCTTTAAATTAAAGAGAAGAAAATGATTAGAAAAATATAGGATTTTGATTAAAATCAGCGTTCCACGCTTTGGCGCCCTAAAATATCCTTCCTATCATTTTACGTGGCAGAAAATCCTAGAAAGACATTTCTGAGACACATAAAGCGTTCCTATCTGATGTCCTTAAGGATTTTAAGCTTGGATTGCATGCAAAATGCAAATCCCTTTCACCGAAATGTGATAAGTTGCTTCGAAGTTGGAAAAGGTTTATTTCGAAAAGTTTTTTCCCCCGTTTTTTTTTTAAATTTTAAATGGCCGCAGGAAGCGATTCGCTAAAAACGATTTAAATCGAAAAAATTCGCCCCGAAGCTCGTTTTAAAACAAAGAATAATAAAGCTACCCCTTCATCCAGCCCGGCTATCGGCAATAAATTATTTTCGACAAAGATTGATGAATTCTGCGTACTTTAAAAGCATATAATTCGTAATCCATTAAAGACAAGCTTGGAAATTTCGCATAATTGAATTAATAAAATTTTCTCTTGTGGAAGAGGACGATGTCGATGCCTCGCCTGCTTTATTAATCTAGAGACTAAAAAAGCTATGGCCTGAGGCCCCAAGGATTTAACTTTAAAAGAAATTGTGTCGCAAGACAGCTTTTCTTAACCTAAAATTTAATGGAGTGTAGTAAATATCGATTTTATGTTTAAAAACGTATTTTTACTATAGCAATGAGTGGGAGAGAGCGAAAAGATACGATAATTTCATATATGTGAGTGAGAGAGAACGATTAAAATATTTTAATGAATTTTTTGAATGTGCACATCTCCCGCCTTCATTGGATCTGTCTATTTTTGTTTTTTTTTATCAAATTTACTGCAATAATTTAAAAATTGAAATTAACTCATAAATACAATTTTGTAATTTGTATAAAATTAATTAGAAAGTAAATTAATTATTGTGAATCATGCTTAAAGCCGAGTGTGCACATTCGAGCTCAAAGTGGCACATTCCGATCTCGGGAAAATGAAGCGCGCCGCTCCGCGTCGCGCTTCATTTGCCTCCCTCGCTCGGAAATGTGCCACTTTTCGCTCGAATGCGCACATCTACGCATTTATCAAATATGTGTAGTTTATATTTCGCTATTTCCAATGAAAAAATTTAATGGAGTGTAGTAAATATTGATTTTATGTTTAAAAATGTATTTTTACTATAGCAATGAGTGGGAGAGAGCGAAAAGATACGATAATTTCATATGTGTGAGTGAGAGAGAACGATTAATATATTTTAATGAATTTTTTGAATGTGCACATCTCCCGCCTTCATTGGATCTGTCTATTTTTGTTTTTTCTTTATCAAATTTACTGCAATAAATTAAAAATTGAAATTAACTCATAAATACAATTTTGTAATTTGTATAAAATTAATTAGAAAGTAAATTAATTATTGTGAATCATGCTTAAAGCCGAGTGTGCACATTCGAGCTCAAAGTGGCACATTCCGATCTCGGGAAAATGAAGCGCGCCGCTCCGCGTCGCGCTTCATTTGCCTCCCTCGCTCGGAAATGTGCCACTTTTCGCTCGAATGCGCACATCTACGCATTTATCAAATATGTGTAGTTTATATTTCGCTATTTCCAATGAAAAAATTTAATGGAGTGTAGTAAATATCGATTTTATGTTTAAAATGTATTTTTACTATAGCAATGAGTGGGAGAGAGCGAAAAGATACGATAATTTCATATGTGTGAGTGAGAGAGAACGATTAAATTTTTTTAATTAATTTTTTGAATGTGCACATCTTCCGCCTTCATGGGATCTGTCTATTTTTTTTTTTTTAATTAAATTTAGTGCAATAAATTAAAAATTGAAATTAACTCATAAATACAATTTTGTAATTTGTACTTAAAATTAATTAAAAGCAAATTAATTATTGTGAATCGTGCTTAAAGCCGTTCTTGATCAATTTTTTACACTAAATTGTTTCCATCTCTTGCAATATTGAATAAAATTAAATCAAAATTGACTGAATTAAAATTAAAATGCATTTTTTTCAAAATATTGTAGTTGCCCCATATACGTATAACAAAGGCACGAAATTCCAAAGAATTTTACGAAATCAAAAAAAGTCTGAGTTCTCAGTATGGCTTTTCTCAAAAACTTTTGTGTCTCGAAAATGAACGTTTAACTTCAACTTTAATTTTTCCAAAAAACCTTATGAAAAAAAGTTTCAAAATTTCGAATCTGCGTCGTATTACTTAATGCGCCCAAAAATAAGTCCGCTACGAATTTATTTCTAAGTTAACGTGTAAACTGTACGTTTTATTGAAAATTTTAAGCGTTGAAAGGGCCGCAAGAAAAAATGCTTTCAAAATTATGAACAAAAGGGTTTAATAGACGTAATTTTCCCCGCATGCAATTGTAATTAAATTTTAGATAATTTAGTCGAAAATAGCTTCGCAACGATTGATCGGTATGTCTCACGATCGCTTCCAAAATAAACGAAATAATTTTTCAAAACCGCGGTAAATTCATTGAGAAATATTTTTTTAACGATCGCCGCTTTCAGTTAATGTAACGTCGGGCAAAATTAAAATAAAAAACACAAAGGGGGAGGGTAATTGTTTTACACCGCATTGTTGACGATTACATTCAGTTTGGTTCCCATAAATTTAATTACAAGCCTGCAGGCTATTTCCCCACGTTCCCCCTTTTATTTTCTATGCGGTCCGATCTTTTTTTCTATAGACTAAAAAAAAATAGATAAAAATGGCAAAGCTTTATTAAATTTTTACGACAAGATGCGGTCGGTGGTCTGCACCTACTCCAACATTGCAGACGTTTCCAAAAAAAAAAAAACTCAAAAAAGCTCGAAGCCACACACACACCCACACCTACCTTTCTCTCAATTCGGGCTGTTTTTTTTTCGTAACGACGGCGGTGCGGTTGTAAATCCCAAAACTTCACACACCCACAACTACATTTATTCCAAAAAAAATTTCGAAAAAACTGCCACGTCACACTTTTTCGGCTTATCTAACGATTTTTCCGCTTTCTCTTATTTTTCTCGAGCTCTCACACCATCGTCGAAATTTTTGGAATTAAAAAAGGCGAAATTAAGCGGGCGCGCTCGGAAAACGAAAGAAAAACTAACCGAAGCTTTTCCGGAAACCGATGGGACGCGTGAAGTCTAGTCGGGGGCGGGGGCGAAATCAAAAATTAGCACGGCTGAATAAAGTTTCAGTAATGTCGTAATCGTTTCCGGAAGGGTGGGTGTTTTTTTGTGATGATAGCGTCGCGAAGGCACGGTCACTACTGTCGAGGAGGGAAAGAGCTCACGCAGACGCCGGCGCCGCGACGCGCCGCTCCGCGACGTCCTTTCCCGATATGCGTATTCTGAAAGTTACACCTTAACGCCATTTATAAATCACAATAGGGAAGTCTTGCGATTTATTTTCTTTGGCTTTAATTTTGGGTCTCGGATTCGTTTTGTTGAATTTCACATTTCGGCGAGCTCTTCGGTTCGTTTAATTCGATTGCGCGTCGGTCGCTGTTCGAATTTTTGAATTTGCTCGCAATTTTCATAAATTATGTAGATACTTTGTGAGCTGAAAGTTTTTCTTCTGATATCTATAATTTATTTAACATCTGTAGTACATTTTTGATTAGGCCCATAAATAATGAATTTAATTCTTATTGGAATTGCTGTGACTCAAACTGCAAAATATAGAATTTTCGAAATCTGTCAAAAAGACCGTTTTAATAATTCATAACGCTTTATTTATGTTTACTGTACACCTAAAAAATAAAAAATCTTGGATAGCTATCCAAGAAATAAAGTAGTTAATTGTTATTGAAATTGCTAGGCTTTAAACTGCAAAGTAAGTGATTTTCAAAATTTACCAAAACAGCCGTTTCTATGATGCATAATGCTTTATTTATATTTACTGTAAACAGGAATAATAGTAAAAAAAAATCCAGATAGCTATCAAAGAAGGAAACAGTTTAATGGCGTACAAAGACCATAGGGGGATAAGCATGGTAAAAATGCCTTTTGTAAATATCTTATTGATATTTTATGGATATGTAGATACTATAGAAATATAAAGATTCTGAAAATTTTAGATCTTAATCTATATCGGTTTCTTCAAAAAGACAAAATAAGTAAAAAGTGGAAAATATTTTTTTTCTTTGGTTTTAGTGAACCAATTTGTTTGAAAATTTAGTATGTTATGCAGGCGATATAGAGACTTTACGGACACCATTGGCCAATTTTTAGCTTAATAAATTAATGATCAAAAAAATTATTTTCTCTTATTTCTTCAATTTTTATTATGATACTTTTTGAGCAAAATTATGATTTTATCATTTTTACATTCCTTATAAGACCTATAATGACTCAGAATTTTTTCAAAATTTTCTTAATGTTACGACATAGTTAAAAAAAATAAAAACTATATTTATTAACAAAATATCGAATTTTTCAATAAATTTTACCTAAATAATTACAAATTATACTATTATTATTACATAAATAATACGATAAAATAAATTTCTTGCATTAGAGGTGATAAAAAAAATATCTTTCTAACAATAAAATATAACGCCTATTAGAATTTAATAAAAATATAATTTGAAATAATTTGTAACTCAACTTTATTAAAACAATAATATCGTCAATAATTTTTTAAATACAGTATACAGTCGAACCTCGATAAATCGAAGTAGAAAGGAAACTAAAAATAATTCGACTTATCAAAAATTCGACTTCCGAGGTTCGACTGTACTTAAATACAATAACAGAAAAGAAAAAGAAACATTTTCAATTTTGAAAGTGTTTTAAAAACATTTGTTACTTTGTTGCGACAAGATGTTCAGTCTTCGTCACTATCTTCTTCAATCACGACGTTAATATTATCTTTAGTAAATAATTGAATTAGTATTTCAGCTGGCTTCTAATAACATATATATTTTGCAGGCTAATCTTTGATTTCATACTAATTTTTGAGATTTTGTTTCTTGAAAGAATATGTTTTGAAAGAGCCAGCTTTTAATTGCATAATGTGCAATAATAATTGTAGTAACAGCAATCAAGAGTGGTACCAATGCAAAGTTTGTCACGGTAGGGCACATGAATCCTGTGGGGTAAAAGGAAAATTGCATTATTTTGCAAAAGTTTTTTTGAATTTTTTATCTTTGTTTTGAATTTTGAATTTATTTGTATTGTTTCTAATTAACATTATATTATTTCTTAAAAAGAACATACCTAGTCAGTTTGCAATGATTGATCTCAAACGGAAAATCTTGTGAGAGTTTCTTAGATTTAAGTAAATATTTTATCAAGAGTTTGCGTTATATAAAACGTTTTATAATTATATAAGATCAAAAATTATATATTAAGATTATTATTAAATAATATCTTCGTTAATGTACAGTTTTAGTCCTGTAATAAGAACATGGCTCTTTCAAACTTGGTTTGGCTTTTTCAATACCTATAGGTTATGAAAGAGACGAATTTTATTCTTTTTATAAATGATTAGAAGTCTAAAAATATAGTTCATTTTAAAAAATCTTTTATGACATTATGTACATAAATTAATGAACAATTACAGATTATACAAACTTTTTTATTTTTTTATTTATTTATATCCTTTTATATTATTTATCCCTTTTTTTAAAACTGGCTCTTTCATGCCACTGTTCCCCTATATTATGTAATATTTATGTAATAATAATAGTATAATTTGTAATTATTTAGGTAGAATTTATTGAAAAATTCGATATTTTGGTAATAAAAATAGTTTTTATTTTTTTTAACTATGGCGTACCATTAAGAAAACTTTGAAAAAATTCTGAGTTATTATAGGTCTTATAAGAAATGTAAAAATGATAGAATCATAATTTTGCTCAAAAAGTATCATAATAAAAATTGAAAAAATAAGAGAAAATAATTTTTTTGATCATTAATTTATTAAGCTAAAAATTGGCCAATGGTGTCCGTAAAGTCTCTATATCGCCTGCATAACATACTAAATTTTCAAACAAATTGGTTCACTCAAACCAAAGAAAAAAAATATTTTCCACTTTTTACTTATTTTGTCTTTTTGAAGAAACCGATATAGATTAAGATCTAAAATTTTCAGAATCTTTATATTTCTATAGTATCTACATATCCATAAAATATCAATAAGATATTTACAAAAGGCATTTTTACCATGCTTATCCCCCTATGGCCTTTGTACGTGAACAAATTCATCGTGAACAAATTTCACGTGTTTTGCGTGGATTACACGTGTTTTTCACGTTTTTTGCGTTTTCTGTTTGCCAAATTAATTAAATTTTTTTCTTATTATTACCAATTAAGTGATTTTTAAAACTAATTTATTAAATTAACTAGATTAAATATGGCAAACAATTAAGTGTTATTGCAAGTACAATAACGGAAAGAATCCTTATTTTTTACTAAGTAAACAATTTACAAGTTAGCGAAATCTTTAAATAATTATATTCATTAAAACTCTAAGTGCTCACAAAAACGTAAGTTCCCTATAACATTTCCACAGAAGCGTTGATTAAACAATATTTTTAATTGAAATTGCTGTAGCAGTAATTTGGCTGTCCCTTAATAATTGATAACAAAACGTTCTCTTTGCAAAAACAAATTTGGGGAAGAAGAAAAACTATATAACGTGGAAACCGGCGCGGAGAAAATTCGTTTCTCGTTCGATTTCTCAAATTCGTGTTTCTTAGTGCCGGAAAGGTCTCACATAATTAATTAGCATGCGAATTTATTGCGAAACTTAAAAAAAGCATTACAGCAGTTTAATAATAGATAGAATTATGCGAGGAATTTGTATAATTATAGCCGCCTTTGTTTTTGATTTATGCGTTTTTCTGTTACTGAAAATTTTTCTATTTTCACCTCCAGACTCCACGTGCACAAAATTCCATTAATAATAATATTATCAAAGCCCTTTGATGCGATCATAAATTTCAAAGCCGTTCGATACTGTAAAATTTTTATTTTTCCTTTAACTTTAATGCATTCAATGTGTTCGTAAGATTTTATATTAAAAGCACCATACAAAGTTGTCTTAATTTTTCATTTTTAAGGGTTTTAATAATTTGATTTATGGATCGAGAAGGGGATAATTTATTTATAATCAGAAGAACTAAAAACTAATGTCTAATGGCGAAGACAGGAGTGTCTTTTATTAAAATTGCCCTGACACACAACTTGCTTGTCTCTATATGTGACTGCAACATGATATTTGGGGCACTTGCATTTTTTTAAGGCCTTATATAAAGAATCGGCTGTAGAGTGCTGGCCTGATATATCTTCCAATAAAGTGCTAAGGAATAGTATCAATAAAAGCCAGTGGAGTACCTAAAATTAAAAAAAATCTTTTGCTCTTAAATTAGTTCAAAATTTTGACTTACCATCTCGTTTTTGAACTGGGCTTTAAAGTACTAACGCAACAACGCCAGAAATTAATCCATAAATTAATAATAGCAATCAAAAAATTTAAGAGCTAATTATTTTGGGCATTAAATTAATGAGCGTTATAAAAGTAAAATTTAAAACGTGTTGAAATAAACCAATCGATTGAAAAATAATTCGATACACGAATGTTTTATTGCCTCCGATAAAGATGGATCCTAATTAAAAAATAATCAAGGCGGAAGTTTTTTAATTCGAAAAAGAACTGGGAATGAAAGGGAAATTAAAAAATACGAAGTGTGTGCGCGTTCGAGCGAAAAGTGGCACTTTTCCGAGCGAGGGCGGCAAATTTTTTCGCAGAAAGAGTAAAAGAGTAAATTTTGCTTCAAAAAAGTGTATTTAGAGTTTTTTTTCAACATTGCCCCAAGTACATTAACTAGCTCTCAAAATAATAATATAAAATTCATCTAAAAAATTTTTGCAAATTTGATTATTACGCCATCTTTTGCAAAAGAAAATTCGAATTACCCCAAAAGGCACTTCATCGCGCCTGATTTAATGCAATTTAAATCCCACTCAAATATCTCTGTTATTTTCGTCCTAAATAGCTTTTTTTCCAAAAGCACCGAAACAACATTTCGAAAAAATATACACTCTAACGTCTTATTTTAGAAAAACCGGGAAAACGGCCGGGCCGATTTAAACGGGGTTTTTACCAGTCGAAAACCTATTAAATTTAGACGAAAACAGTTTTTTGGGTTTTTCGAATAAAGACTTAATTTTTCGGGAGCGCTTCAAAATTTAATAAAACTCTTGCTCGAAAAAATTATTTTTTCAAATTCAATTTTGAAAAATTCTTTTTGGGACTTAGATTGACAACTAATTTATTTTCTATACATTTTTAATTAAATATTACAGAACCGTACGTATTGCATAAACACAATTTTTTTTTTCGCAAACTTTTAACATTAAATGTAAATCATTCACAAGTACCCCTAATAATTGTTATTTTTCGCAAGGTTAAACTTCCTAATTAAATTAGAATTTTTTAAAATAATCACAAAATTTTAATGTTCAACATAATTCAATTTCGCATTAATGGTATAATGGTAGATTAATCTTTTCTTATTAAATCCAAAATTTTATGTAGCTATTAATTAATAAATACGAGGATGTGCGCATTCGAGCGAAAAGTGGCACATTTCCGAGCGAGGGAGGCAAATGAAGCGCGACGCGGAGCGGCGCGCTTCATTTTCCCGAGATCGGAATGTGCCACTTTGAGCTCGAATGCGCACACTCGGTTTTAAGCCTGATTCACAAGAATTAATTCGCTCTCTCAGACGGCTAACTTCATACTGTCGAATTTTCGTTAGATGTGCGCGCGCAACTTCCCCTGCCTGCTAAAACTTTACTCTCCACGCGCCCAGAGAAGTATAACTTCAATGATTGTTTTCAATTAATGTTTTTATGAACAACCCATTTTTCATCACCAGTGATGATTTTAACGGCGACTCGAAAACCACATCCTTTTTTCAGTAAATAAAAAGTTTGAAAAAAATTAGTTTTAGTTTCCAGGTCCTGCAATCTAATAACTATAAAAAAAATCGAAAACATTTTATTTTTATCATTAATTTTACAATAATACAAAAATATATAAATATACAATGAGCATAAATGTGGTTGTGCCTTAATACCTTAACGTAGATGTAAATGTCCTCAATCCTAATTTAATTCAACCTAAAAATCCTTTCGTCTACGTATTTCCGGCCATCACAGAGCACCCACCAAACTCCCCCACCATTTAAATAGTTTTGATTGAAATTTTTTTTACATCAATACATCGATAACAATTTTCAAAAACACTGATTATTAATTAAATTTTGATCCCAATAGAATTCTGTGTATTTTTCGCAAATTCTTCGCGGCCTTGTGATCAAAAAAAAAAAAAAAAAAAAGTCTCAGCAAATCGAAGAGCAAACGTAAAAATTTAAATTTACGAAAAATGCACAGAATCTACTTAATTTTAAGTTTGATTTTTTTTGGGTTTTTTTGATTTTAAATTTTGGAAATGCACATTTAATGATTGGATACAATCAACAGCACACGAAGACCATTAGAAAGCACATTCAGAATAAATCTTCAAAAAACGAAATAAAATAAGATGTTATTTAAGCTAAATTCACAGAGAGCTAAATAGCTTCAATTAAATTAGGGATGATCAATTTTTTACAAGGTTATACATTTTTTTTTCAAAATGTTCTAGTTTTGCTTCAATTTTTTATTTTAAGTTTGTCATCATTTTTTTTAATCGATATCTAAAGCAAAATTAAATAAAAAGCAAATCGATCGAGTAAAGTTTTTTAAAAATTTCTGCTAAAAAAATTATTTTTGATTATATCCTTCGACAAATAAAAATAATCAAATTGACTTTGAATTTGAGACTACGGCCTTTTAGGTAGTCTTTTTAATTGATAAATCTTAATTACATCGAAATACAAAAATCCTAGACTAATCTTTTAAGTTAATTAAAAAACGTCTTAAGTACAGTAAAACCTCAATTATCCGGACCTCAGTTATATGGATTCGCGATTATCCGGATTGTCAACCGCGTTCGGACTCGTTTCAAAAATTAAACCTGGGTATTTTTTACTAAATAATGTTTTTTTTTGCTTTGTTCATTTTAAGATAATGCGCGACTGTTTTATTTAGTGATTAATATTTGTTGCGTTTTTTGTAAACATATACCTAACAATTTGATCAAGTTTTTTCCTCTTAAAACGAGACGCTTTGTAATCGTGCTTAAAGCCGAGTGTGCACATTCGAGTCAAAGTGGCACATTTTCGATCTCGAATGAAGCGCGCCGCTCCGCGTCGCGCTTCATTTGCTCCTCGCTCGGAAATGTGCCACTTTTCGCTCGAATGCGCACATCTACGCATTTATCAAATTTGTGTAGTTTATATTTCGCTATTTCAATCTAAATTTTTAATGGAGTGTAGTAAATATCGATTTTATGTTGAAAATCGTATTTTCGCGATTATCCGGATTGTCAACCGCGTTCGGACTCGTTTCAAAAATTAAACCTGGGATTTTTACTAAATAATGTTTTTTGCTTTGTTCATTCTTAAGATAATGCGCGACTGTTTTATTTAGTGATTAATATTTGTTGCGTTAATTTGTAAACATATACCTAACAATTTGATCAAGTTTTTTCCTCTTAAAACGAGACGCTTTGTAATCGTGCTTAAAGCCGAGTGTGCACATTCGAGCTCAAAGTGGCACATTCCGATCTCGGGAAAATGAAGCGCGCCGCTCCGCGTCGCGCTTCATTTGCCTCCCTCGCTCGGAAATGTGCCACTTTTCGCTCGAATGCGCACATCTACGCATTTATCAAATTTGTGTAGTTTATATTTCGCTATTTCCAATCTAAATTTTTAATGGAGTGTAGTAAATATCGATTTTATGTTGAAAATCGTATTTTCACTATAGCAATGAGTGGGAGAGAGCGAAAAGATACGATAATCTCATATGTGTGAGTGAGAGAAAACGATTAAAAATTTTTAATTAATTTTTTGAATGTGCACATCTCCGGCTTTCATTGGATCTGTTTATTTTTGTTTTTTTTATTAAATTTAGTGCAACGAATTAAAAATTGAAATTAACTCATAAATACAATTTTGTAATTGGGCCCTAAAATTAATTAGAAAGTAAATTAATTATTGTGAATCATGCTTAAAGCCGAGCGTGCACATTCGAGCTCAAAGTGGCACATTCCGATCTCGGGAAAATGAAGCGCGCCGCTCCGCGTCGCGCTTCATTTGCCTCCCTCGCTCGGAAATGTGCCACTTTTCGCTCGAATGCGCACATCCTCGTATTTATTGATTTTCTTTAATTAATCTTTTCACTTACAAATCAAAAAAATAAATTTAGTTTAGAAAAATATAGATTTTATGTTATTTTATATTATAGACGTTTAAAAGCCCCGCTTTAAATGATTCGCTGTGATTGGCTCATTCTTGATTCACTATAATGGCCGCCAATTAATTAGCCAATCAGATGGAATTCATTATGTCGTAACTATAGTTGCATCATAAATATTTTCAGGCGTAGGTACTTTCGAATGTTTACTAATTCGCGTTTTTGACTAATTAAAATTGTATATGAGTCAAATTTTCTGAAGTGGGCCACTAAAAATCAACTAGTTGATTTTTATATCATCTTTTGCAGATTGCTGAAGGTTTATAGGTTAAAATTAATGTCTCTAAATTTTTTTGGGTAATTTTCATTTTTATAAAAATTAAACAGGCCAACATAAAAAAATGTTTGTAAAAACTTTTTACACCAATTCACCTGAATCTCATGTATTTTTGGCTGCTGAAACGGAATTTGGTATCCAATTTTTTTTATCACCCTCAGGTCTCTCACAATATGAGATCGATTATATATTTTAAAATAGAGAATTTGATACAAAAAAAATAATTAAATCATAGTTTTTTTTCTTAGGTATCAATTTTCGTTTATGATAATTTTAAATTACTACAATTTAAATAATCTTTTTTTTTCTTTCTCATGTACCGATAATATGTATTGGCAACCTTATAACATAAGAATTTATTGCCAACCTAATAATATTTCAATTATTAAAAATATTTTTTTTACATTTAAATAATCAAATATTTTTTTTTAATATTGAAATGTGGGCAATTGGCGGGTGATTCGACTTTTTTATGATTATTTTCGAAATCAGCACACAAAATAATACGGGAATTAGGTAAAATTATTAAAAACGTTTTTCATCGTTGGCCTGTGTTATAAACAAATTAGTTTTAAGGCACATTTTGTGTACACTGTTGTAATTAGACTTCATTTATGGATTAATTCAATTTTTAAATATAAAAAAATATTTATATGTTACATAGGGGGCGCATCGAAGTTTTAAAATAACTTGGGTGGGGCATGTTAAAAAAAAGATTGGGAAATAAAGGTCAAAATTCGGAAAAAGTTAAAGTATTTTTTTTTTCATATAAGATGAAGTCCCCCATGCAGTCTAGTTTAAAAGTACTAAATTAGAAATGTGTTTTTTGGTAAAAATACCCGACCGTAATTTTTAATTAAAAAAAAGCGAGAAGTGGTACATTTAGTTCAGTTTGATTTAATTAATATTATTTGTAAGAGAGAAGAATAAGATAGGCAAATTCAATTATTAAGGAGTATGTGCACTTTTCAAGCAAAAACTTTTTCCGAATAGAAAATTTGAATTTGAAGGATTTGTTATTAATATAGTCGCATCCAATTAACACGAAGATGTGCGCATTCGAGCGAAAAGTGGCACATTTCCGAGCGAGGGAGGCAAATGAAGCGCGACGCGGAGCGGCGCGCTTCATTTTCCCGAGATCGGAATGTGCCACTTTGAGCTCGAATGCGCACACTCGGTTTTAAGCACGATTCACAATAAAATAGTCAAAATGTTAGTTAAAACTCGATCCATCTCACTCACACTTACGAGGTTACCGTATCTTTTCGCTCACTCCCACTCATTACTATTGGGAACTGACAAATCGAGGCACGCAATCTGGTGGTAAAAAAACAAACTATTAATAGCTTACAACTGTTAAGTAAATACATTGTAAATATATGCAGTTTATATTAGAAATAAATAGTTTATAATAAATTATTAATAAATAAAAGTAAAAATGGAAGGTGCAGTTTTTACAAAACGTAATAAATCAAAAAATAGAGTATGTTGTGCAGTGAGAGATTGTAAGAGTAAAGCCAATAAAAATTTAAACGTGGTTTTCCATAAATTTCCGAAAGCTGGTGATGGTACAGCGTTACTAGAAAATTTTTTTGGTAATTTGGAAAAAGTTGATAAATTTAAAGCGTGGAAGAAGTTATTGAAAATAAATAAAGTTACTCCTCGAATGAAAATTTGCTCGCTACATTTCCAGAAAACTGATTATATATTACCAGGTAAAGTTTTTAAAGTTTAACCTAAAAAATTTAAAAAATGAGAGTATAATATTTTACCTTGCAAGTAATTAAACATTAATAAAAAGTAATTTGTTATTCGTGATTTTTTTAGATTATAATTCGAAAAGAAGATTTTAAAAAAAAACAGCGGTTTCATCATGCCATTTACCTAAGTCGTTTGGAGCAGAAAATACTGTTCAACAAGAATCTCGGCTGCACAGACGACTAGAACGACGTAAAACAATAGAATCGACCATAAAACAAAATAATCGACCTGATCAAACTGATTCACCCGTCCAAACTAATATATCAGTGATATTTAATAACATTTTAAAGACTTATCCTATTATCACATGGGTTAAACATTTAAAATTGTAAGCTACTTTCCGACATGTTTTTTAAGCCACGCCTCCATGTCAGTTCCCAATAGTAAAAATACGTTTTTAAACATAAAATCGATAATTACGATATTACATTTAAATCTTTTATTGGAAATAAATTAAGATAAATTAGACAAATCTAATAAACACGAAGATGTGCGCATTCGAGCGAAAAGTGGCACATTTCCGAGCGAGGGAGGCAAATGAAGCGCGACGCGGAGCGGCGCGCTTCATTTTCCGAGATCGGAAATGTGCCACTTTGAGCTCGAATGTGCACACTCCGCTTTTCGCCACGATTCACAATGATCAATTTACTTTAAAAAATTCAAGTAATTCTAAAAGCGTAGTCGCGCTTTCAAAATGTCTCTTTTGGGCTTCGCTTATTTTTCATAATTTTTGACTTTTTTCATTGGGAAATTGCCGCGAAATTAATTTGTATTTAAATAAGGGGCAAGAATGAAATTCTTGTTAAGATTTCTTCATATTCGGTATTGACAATTTTTTGAAAACGGAACATTTTGGCGTCCCGAATGATTGCTTGGGGACAACGGGACAAATGATCTGAAAACGGAACAATCCCATTCAAAATAACAAGTATGGTCACATTATATATAGCTAAAATTCGTTTTTTTTTCCTATACATTCAATTAACCGGATTTTCCATTATCCGAATGAGCTGCAACAACAATTAGTCCGGATAACCGAGCTTCCACTGTAGCAAAACATTTAAATATAAGTGCCATGCAACGTGTCTTGGTCAAACGATTGATTAGTGTTTAAATTCTTATCACAAAAAGTGGAAGTGTTAGGAACATTTTGGACATCTAAACTATCGCAACTCATATTCTTCGGTAGGTCGGAAGGTGTCGACGGAACCGACGGATTGGTCAACTCCGTGCTCGGGCTCTCACGAAATCGCAATCGGGCGATTTCAAATCGTCCCCGCAATCCTGATCGACGTTTTCCTCCACGTCGTCCAGCTCGGCTTCGCCGATGGCCGAGCCCAAGTTCGGGACGGGACTGCCTCGTTGTCTCAGAGATATCGGGCTTTGACTGTTCACGCTCAAAAACGAATTTCGTCGAAACCCCGCTTGATTTTCCAAAATGCTGACTAGGACCTCCGTCGAGCTGCCGATCGCGATTGCGGAAGCGCTGGCCAGGCCGAGTTCCGTTTCCACGATGGTCGTGGGGCTGTATTCGGGCAGGAAGGTCTTCAAGGTTGGTGGGGTTTCGCGAGGCTCCGAACGGGTCTCGCGAGAAGAATCGTAGAAGCTGGGGAGAAGACGCGGTTGGAGAGGAAGGACGTCCACGCTGCCCGTCGTGGCCGGTCGGGGTTTTAAGGGTGGCACCGGAGCTTCGTCTTCGTTATCCTCTAAAGCAGTGAAAAAGGTGAATTTGTGTAAATTTGTTATTGAAGAACTTACCTCGAGGCGATGGCAAAGTGTAGGGACCGTTGTGGTGAAGGACGGCTATGCTGGGCATCGATGGTCCTTGCAAGGCCAATCCGAGCACGTTTACTCCGTTCACGTTTCCTGAAAATTTTTAATGATGAAGCAAATTTCTTCAGAACCACTCAAAAGGCATTACATCTAATTATTTTGCGGTGCATTTGGGGTATTTTGAGCACGATGTAAAAGGTAAAACCATCAACACAATTTGGTGAGAAATATTTTCATTGTAACCAATAACGTGTATGAAAAATGATTTAATATAATTAACGCAGAACTGTATTAAACAATATTTCAAATTTGTTAACCGTAGAAGCAAAAAACGTGGTGGTATAGTGTACAGTCAGCCTAAGAAGTAATCAACACCCTGAAAACAGTACTTACCGTAATCGAGCTATTTCAAGAGACAGGTTTTAGTTAAAAATAGTGTTTATGACGGCCTTTTATAAGTACAACAAATATTTGTTTCTATTAATTGTTTATAGTGGAGTGCCGTAAGACGTAAAAATGGCAAAAGCTCGGAATCCAGGGCCTTTGAATGAATTTTAGTAAAACCTTTTTGATTGCATTGCTAAAAGGTGAAATAAAAAAGTTAAAAAATAAAAATTGGGCGCTCTTGATTACAACAATTTATAACAACAATTTACTGAAGAATGACAGGGATATGAAGCAAATATTGTTTACAGTAAAGATCTCAATTTTATACACAATAAATGCTATTTGTATAGCAATTTTAATGTTAATTTATAATTACAGTCGAACCTCGATAAATCGTAATCGAAGGGAAAATAAAAATAATTCGAGTTATCAAAAAAAGTCGAGTTTAATACTTTTCTGTGTATAGTATATCGTCAAAAAAAATTTAACTTTTAAAATCGCGAAAAAAACGTTTCAACAGCGACTGCAATAAATTTCACAGTGGTGCACCAAAATGCGAAACACCTTGTATATTAATTTTTTTATGATCTCTAAACAAAACCCCAATAATTTTCTTTAATTTTACAAAGTAAACGTCAATTTCAAATTAATTACGTGCAAACGCAAATTCCATTATAAAGGGTGTTTCGAATTAAAGCGGAAAATATTAAGATTTTCAAAAATTGCCAAAAACGATCGTTACGAGGCTTCGTAATTATTTATAAGAGATTATTATTACAAACCGATAAACACGTGTGCCTATTTAAAAACACAAATGCACGATTCCGGAAAGCGCGATAACGTTAACTTGCGAATGGCCGAAAGCGCTACGTTGAACAAAGGCAAATTAATTTTGGGCCTCGCAACTAACATTTTGGAAAGCCATTACCACCAAAAAAGCCGACATTTTTTGAGAAAGGTGGCGTAAAGATTTTTCAAGTATTATTTGTCATTTAACAAAAACGACAAAACATAGAATATTTTAAAATAATCTTATAATTCCGATTTATATACAGGGTGTACTTCGGAAAGTTCCTAAACCCTTTGGTAAACTATTCTGTTCCACACAAACACTAATTAGTCAAAATCAAAATTTTCTAAAACGTTTTTAACACTTCAACGTGCGATTTACAACTAGGGTGCGGGGGGGAATAATGTATGCAGTTTGCAACATTATCCGTTTATTTCAATTTTGGTATATGTTAAATACGATTAAGAAATTTTCTAGAAACGGCCGTACCAATGTTTTATAATTATTTATAAGTTTGTACACACCAAAAACAAATAATGAGACTAATTTAAATCAACTCGTGCGAACCATCTACGGTACACGCTCTAGTTAAAATTGATTTATAAGAGTTTAAATAAATAATACAATTCAACAAATATTTGCATTTTCAATTTTTAAGTAATGTATTAAAGTCGTTTAAAAAAAATATTTTAACGACTGATATAATTTAAATTTTCTAATTATTCTTTGAAGCACATATGTTACATTCGAAGCACGTTGTATTCAAGCTGCCTATGTATAAGTTACGGAAAATTTGGGTTAAGTAAAAGGGCGGAGTTTATGTATTGATTTTTCACGAAGCCGTTCACGAAGCACTTCGTATTGAAGCTTCGTATAAGTTAAGGCACGTTTTCGCAGTAAATGGGCGGAGTTTATGTATTGATTTTTCACAAAGCCTACAAAGTATTGATTTTTAGATATGCCAAACAGGTACCGACATCGCCAAAAGTTTCCAGGGGTTACGTTATGTTTAAGGCCACTGACCTGTGCGTTGCCCATAAATAAACCTGCATTCGTCGCTCGCTGCCACGCAAAACGGCACAAATTAGTGTTTTAACTGTGTTTAATTAGTGTTTTAATTGGTCACGAGTGTGAAAGAGTATCGGAATCGGTTTAGAATGAAAGTTCGCACAAAGTCCCAAATTCGAGACGGTCACCGAAGCGCCGGCATTTGCCCGACCACTGCGCAAGGGTCCTTAGTGCGATCGCAGCGTCGGCTTACGGACTTCCAGCCAAGCGAAAGATTCAGTTTACGGTACGTCTACTTTGCGTGGGTCAAACGACCGAGCAAGGTGATATTTAAATATACAGGGTGTTCCAAATTGAGTAAGCTAACATGCGTATCTTTCCTATTAGTGGAGATATAAGTTTGGTTAAATGGGCAATGTTTTGCAGTTTTAGGTGTTGATTCAGATTCCGTTAAGAAAATTTTAAAATTTCTAATAGTTCCGAAGTAATCGTAAAAAAACTGAAACGTATGAATGATCGAGATTAACAGATTTTGACATTGGATTCATCTCATCAAAATATATATAATCAATTTTTTTTAATTTTCATAACTGCAAATTAGGTGGTTTTTTGCAATTTATTCAAAATTTTGAGGTGTACGAGTTAAACCGACCTCAAATTCGAATTCAGCGCATCGAAATACATAACCCTAAGTCGGTCTGGTCAAAAGTACTAAGCACTTTTTTTTTTTGGTGTGCCGGTTGTATTTTCACCATTAAAAAATTGAAAGCGCCCAAAATAAATCTTTAACATTTTTGTATTTAATCTTAAAAATATATTCCAAAAGGTTTTATAAAGATCCATTCAAAGGCCCTGGATTCCGAGGTGTAAACCTTACGGCACTCCACTATTAAAAAAAAAAGCTGTATAATCAATTTACTAAATCTTTTCTAACAAAAACGACAGCTGTCACAAATACCTTTACGTGTCTATTTAAGATTCCAAAACTTCTACGTACTAAAATTACAAAGATCAATCTTAATTGTTTTTTAACCATGCAGCGCCAGATTTTGTCTCTTGAAATAGCGCGATCACTGTAGGTGCTGTTTCTAGGGTGTTGATTACTTATTAGGCTGACTGTACTTTTCCCGACCGAGATTTATTTCTATAATATAAGCTAACCTAAAACTTTCATATCATTGCGTTCCAATTAATTATTTTTTTTTACAGTTCGAGCAAATATTTTTTAGAATGAGATTGTGCCGTCGTTTGTTCACTTTTGTCGATTTATTATTTAATTTTTATCCCCAAATGTAACCCAGTTTTTCAGTTATTTTATATTAAATGTCTTTGTTTGA
Source organism: Sinopyrophorus schimmeli (assembly GCA_036325965.1). NCBI lineage: Eukaryota > Metazoa > Arthropoda > Insecta > Coleoptera > Elateridae > Sinopyrophorus > Sinopyrophorus schimmeli. The sequence continues at coordinate 189,662 of JARFIZ010000394.1, forward strand.
TTTAAAACGTTAATTTCTGAGTAATTTGTTAAATTCGAAAGTGAATTGATAAACGCCAACTGGCTTTTATCAATAAAGATAGACTGCAGGTGAAAGTCTGTGTAATTTTATTTAAAAGTGCATATGCAATTGTTTTTAAGAATTTTGTTTGATTTCTCAATGCTAACTTTGTTTGGCAAGCGAGTCTTGCATTAAAATTTGATTTAAACTGTTGTCGTCTGATTGGTTAAGGCTCGTCGTCGCACGACGGTTCTACACGACCTTCTTAAAACGTGGCTTAGTTTGCCGGGAGTGCTCAAGATGAAAGCTTAATCAGTGAAACCTTAATCAGGGTACAAGTGGCCCTTAAACGCTCACCGAAGCCGTTCCTTGAAATACGAAAAATAAACGTATCGCTATTTCTGTGTGGATTTTTCGTGAAAATTAATTAAAGCCATCCGTAATTATTGAATAAACAAATTATACAAATTTATTTAAACAAAGTGAATACAGAATTATGATTAATAATTCCGTTCGTTTCCCAAAGCGAACTTATCTAGTAGGCGAAGGAAACAAGTCACGGCGATTCATTTTCGCAGGTGGCGTAGTCCCCATCACATGTCCCAACATTTAACCAAAACAACGTCACAAGCCTCCTGCGATTAGGGCTTAATTCCGTGCCGATCTAGAATGTTCGAAATCGTTCGTCGCACGACTTACGTTATATCGGCGCCTGATTGGTTAAGGCCCGTCGTCGCGCCACGGCTCTTCGCGATCTTCTTACATCGTACCTTAGTTTTCCGCGAGTGCTCAAGGTGAAAGCTTTGATTTTTTGTGACGTGATTTCCTGTCCCCGCTTGTCGATGGGGTCCATGGAGCTTTCGCTGCTGAACCGGGATTTGTTAAAGGTATTTACCCACCATTTTATGTGCTTATTAATTGTTGATTTTGATTTGATGTAAATGTCCGTACAAATTAATTAAATCTATCGTATGAAGTGCGTTTAACGACAGCCATATTGGGCACTGTTATGGCTGCGGCTTGGGCACACGCGTTTTTTAAGCAGTAGATCTGCGTTATTTGTTAATGTCCATACACAATGTTGTTTGTAATCAAAATATTTACGACGTTATAAAAGTGATAACAAATATGATATAATATTGTATTATTGATGTAAAATTCTCATTGTTTAATGGTACAACCGGCCCGGAAAAGTATCGCAATGTAATATAGCACGTGCCTTTTCGCGCTCAGAAATGTACCACTTCTCGCTCGAATGTATACATCTTTGTCTTCATTAAAACACATAAGATTAAGTATTTTATTTTGCAATGAGTGGGAGCGAGTGAAAAGATATAAACATCGTATGTATATAAGAGAGAGGGAACAATATATAAATCGATACCGTTTCAGTTTTTATTTTCAATATTGAAATGAGTGGGAGAGAGAGAAGAGATATAGCAATTCCATAAGTGCAAGTGAGGCAGAATGCTCAAAATTATTTCAATAAATATTAATAAAATTTCTAACTACAATTAGTTTAATGAACACATTAATTGCTATTAGAAATGAAAAGAAAATGTTATCAATACGAAATTTAACTATGTTGGGAAATAATTGAAAAATAAGGGGTGCACTTTGAGAAATGTGCTTGGACGCGTTTTATTACTGGAGATATTGGATTAAATCCTTCAGAAGCGAGTTCTACAGGTAATTTTGCATATGGAAATGTTAATTATTTTTAATAATACGGATTAGAAATAGCACTTTAGTTCGGCTGTAAAATATAATTGAAAAACAGGGGGTGTATTTGGGGAAATGTACAGTCAAACTAAGAAGTAATCAACACCCTACAGTAAACGTACTATTCTAAGAGACCAAATCTGGCGCTGCATGGTTAAAAACAATTTAGATTGATCTTTGTAATTTTAGTGCCTAGAACTAAAGATACTAGGGCCAGATTTTGTCTCTTGGAATAGTACGTTTACTGTAGGTCTGTTTCTAGGGTGTTGATTACTTCTTAGTTTAACTGTACCTGCAACGTATATACAGTGTGTCCCAAATAGAGTAGGCTAACATGGGTATCTTTCTTATTAGTAAAGATAGAAGTTTGGTTAAATGGGCAATGTTTTGCAGTTTTAGGTGCCTTTTCAGATTCTGGTAAGAAAATTTTAAAATTCCGGATAGTTCCGAAGTTATCGTAAAAAAACTGAAAATCGTTATTTTCTTTAATGTCAAATAACTTTGTAATTATAAAAATTACAAAAAAAAGTTTAATATAAAAATTACTAGGTTTCATAAAACACAACTAGAAATTAAATCCAAATTAAATTCAAAATGGTGGTTTTGAAGATATTGATGCCAACTTTCCTATTTTAAATTGACGCCATATTGGATTTTTACATAGTTAAATAGTATTTTTTTTTCTTTTTAACCATGTATAACAACCCATATTTAAATAAAAAATTATTAACAATATTAAATTTTTCTTTTTTAAATCAAGTAGCCACGAATTATCAAAGAACAATAAAACAGCATAATACGAGCTAAAGTCATTATATTTTTTTTTGATTAATATTGTAAGTTTTTTGAATAATAATTATTATTGCCTTATAAATAATTCAAAATGGCAAAGTTTTGAACTGAGCAGTATGGTATGTTTTGGACCTACATTAAATGTTACAAAAGCTCCTGCGTTGCTGCACAAACATACTTTAACAGTTTTCAAAAATAATTCATGGCTACTTGATTTAAAACCAAAAAAATTAATATTGTTAATTTTTTATTTTAATATGAGTTGTTATACATGGTTGAAAAGAGAAAAAAAAATGCTATTTAACTATGTAAAAATCCAATATGGCGTCCATTTAAAATAAGAAAGTTGGTATCAATATCTCGGAAACCGCCATTTTGAATTTAATTTTGATTTAATTTCTATTTGTATTTTATGAAACCTAGTAATTTTTATATTAAACTTATTTTTGTACTTTTTGTAATTACAAAGTTATTTAACATTAAAGAAAATGATGATTTTCAATTCTTTTACGATAACTTCGGAACTATTCGAATTTTAAAATTTTTTAACAGAATCTGAATGGGCACCTAAAACTGCAAAACATTGCCCAATTAACCAAACTTCTATCTTCACTAATAAGAAACCCATGTTAGCCTACTCTATTTGGGACACACTGTATATAATTCGAGATATTGAATTAAACTCTTTAGATATTAGTGAAAAGATATAAACAATAATAAATCGATACCACTTCAATTCTCATTTTAAATATTAAAATGAGTGGGAGAGAGAGAAAAGATATAGTAAACCCATAGGTGCAAGTGAGACAGGAAGCTTAAAATTGTGCTAATGAATATTAAAGAAATTCTTAACACAATTAGTTTAATGACCACATTTGTTTGTTTTCATTGTTGAATAGTGTGAACTGTGCCTAAAGCCGAGCCTGCACATTCTCATATCCAATGGATTTGTCTATATTAATCATTTTTATTTTTAATTTAGTTTTTCTATTGGGAAAAAGTGGTGGCGTTAGTTTTTCTAAAATAACAGTTCTTCTCCAGATTGTTATCTTTCTGGGTTTTTCGCTTTTTGTTTCCATATGTCCCCATCTATCCGATCTCCTTCTCTTCGAATTTTTTCCCACCATCATCGTTTCCACACACGTTTACCAGTCTCCACAGATTGCATTTTGATCCACACAAAACCTGATTGTTTTTCAATTTTGATATTGTTCGCGTTTTAAAATTTTTGACCTAGGCCCAAAGACGTCGAATATATTATTTTGCTTGCTGGCGATCGAAAAATGCATTTATCGATTTTTCGGCGACGTAAGAGTCATGCTTTTGTGTGCGCCTTGTGCGATAACAAAGCCAGTTTTTGGAAAGTTAACGGCGAACGATAACGTTTTTCGGTCTATTTTATAAGTTACCTTCGAAACGAACGCACGTGCTTTTCGCAGCTGGCTTTGAAAATTCAAACGTAAGCTCCTATTTAAAAATTTCGACGTACTAATTATTGTGTTTTTAATTATAAGTGCGAGGATGAATCGATAGTTATATCTAATTTTTTTTTTGGGTTTGTTCCAGAACATTTTGGTTAGAGATCGAAGGACGACTTCTGGGATATCGGCCTTTAAGGACCGGGTCGATTTCAGTGAGACAGGTTATTTTTTAAGGTAACGATTTTTTTTAATAATTTTGTACAACTCCATGTTGGAAATGGAATATCATCAGCAGTTTCCAAAGGGTGGCAATCTCTTTCTGATCTATGAACTTTTTTTTTTGAAGTTATACTTCTTTTAGCGCGTTGAGAGTTAAGTTGGGCGCGCAGTGCTATGGAAAATTCGAGATTTGACCGTTAGCCCTCTGAGAACGTTAATTAATTATTGCGAATCATGCTTAAAGCCGAGTGTGCACATTCGAGCTCAAAGTGGCACATTCCGATCTCGGGAAAATGAAGCGCGCCGCTCCGCGTCGCGCTTCATTTGCCTCCCTCGCTCGGAAATGTGCCACTTTTCGCTCGAATGCACACATCTTTGTATTTATTAAATTTGTTTACATTAATTTTTGGATTTAAAAAGAAAACGACGTACGAGTACATTTGAGTTTTGGCCAAAATTTACAATAAACCTATTTCTCGATTTACACGCTACTTGTTTTACACGATAACGCTTTTACACGGTTTGCAAAAATTATATTTCGAAATATTTTCAAGAATGAAAACTATTTCCAATATCTATTCGGCTATATAATAGGGTACAAATTGTAGGGGCGAGGGGGGCACCTTTGAACACTTTTTACTAATTTATTCATTGCTCTTAATGTAATAAACGAAAAAATATGTTTTATGTCTTAATCAATACATTGATCACTCTACTTCATAATACACTTTGATTAATTTAAAAAAAAGGCCTTAATCAAAGCTATATTATTAATTTAAAAATAGGTCAGTTTGTCCAAAGGTGCCCCCCCCCCCAGGGGGCACCTTTGAACAGGCCTGGGACAGGTTTGAACAATATATAAAACCATTACATAAATTATTATTATTTCACTCATAAATTATATTATTGCTCTTATTTTTCAAAGTTAAATCTTCCATTTATTAGTTTAATTAAAATTTATAAAATCTTTGAAATAATGATAAATTAACAAAGTTACTATATAATTATTAAATCTTTAACATTAATAACTTTACTCAAATATAATTAAATAAATCTAGCTCACGAGACTTATTTTATAACGATGAACGTTAGACTTAGTTTTTTCTTAGGTACAGTCAAACCAAGAAGTAATCAACACCCTATAAACAGACCTACACTAAACGTACTATTCCAGGAGACAAAATCTGGCGCTGCATGATTAAAAAACAATTCATTGGCACTGCTTGTCCGCTTTTTTTTATAATTTCTAACCATGATTGACCTTGAAATTAAAAAATTACTTAATAACCACGTAATAAAGATCGCATATTTTTTTTAGAAACAATTTAAAAGTTAGAAAAATTTATAAGAATTAAAATTAATTCGGTTTATAAGTATTTAAACGTGCCCCGCGTTTCTTGTTCAAAGCTGCCCCAATAACATATTTGAGATAGTTAATCTATTTAAACTAATTAATAATCAATAACAATGAAATTTTTTATTGTAATTAGATGGTGAAAGATATAAAGATTAGATGACCCTTCATGTATTAATAAATTTTTTGTTATTTTATCTGTAAGATGCTTACATCCAAAAAATAAATATTTTAGAATTGTAGCGTAAATTCGATTATTAATTGTAAATTAGGTTTAACATAACAAATAAAACAACTGTTGATAGATACTAGTTGGCAGCCGTGCTGCCACCTTAAATTTAATTTTCGCGGTTTGAAAAATGTTTTATTCAATTTTTAATTAACGGTGTTCAAAGCTGCCCCCCCTCTCCCCTACCTTATAAAAAAAGAGTAATTTTTTGAAAAAAAAATAGTTTTTAATATCTTGAAGTGTCCCCACTAAATTTTAAAATTGATAATAAATTAAAACTTTTGTTTTTAAGAGAATCTTTTCTTTTCGGCTTAGAATCATGAGAAACGTCTAAAAATAACCAATAAAAGCATGTTATTTTTTTTTTTAATTATAATAATAGTTATAAAAAAAATTTTGAATAAAAAATTTGATTGACTTTAAAGGGGACACTTTGCAGTTTCTAGAACAATTTTTATAGCGTGTTGAGAGTTAATTTTTAGCAGGAAACGGCAGTTGGGCGCGCAGTCCTATGGAAAATTCGAGATTTGACCGTTAATTAATTATTGTGAATCACGCTTAAAGCCGAGTGTGCACATTCGAGCTCAAAGTGGCACATTCCGATCTCGGGGAAATGAAGCGCGCTGCTCGGATAGCTATCCGGGATTTTTTTAATTATTTTTCTGGTGTTCAGATATACACAATAAATAATTAGGACGTACAAATACGGTCGTTTTGTCAAATTTTGAAATTTACATATTTGGGTAGTATAAAACTTAGGCACATTTTGTATACACTGTTCATTTATGGATTAATTCAATTTTCTAATTTAATAAAATATTTATATGTTACATAGAAGTATGACTTCTAATGCGCAACAGATGTACACACATCGGGCTTTTTACCTTTAATTTTCAGTTTTTCAACTACTTGGAGGCTGTAATCTATTAATTTTTTTTATTTAGGTATTCAGCACTATACAATGCCGTATTGGCTTTCATAATTTATAAACAACAAACAGGAACAAGCAAAAGATTGGGCACTCAATATAAAAACGTTCATTAATTCAACAACGTTTCATCCTTTTTTTTGCGAACTTCATCAGGCCTTAACTTAACGACATGATACAATATTCTCTCATCAACACAATATATAAAAAATATTATTATTGTATTGACGAAAAAATATTGTATCATGTCATTAAGTCAACGTTGTGTCTCAGAGGCCTGATGAAGTTCTAAAAAAGAACGAAACGTTGCTGAATTATTAAAAGTTTTTATCTTGAGTGTCCAAGTTCCTGCCAATTTGTTTGTTGCATTTAGCAATAAATATTTTAATACAATTACGAAGATCCGGGGGTTGTTTGTTTCAGCGACATCTCAACCCCTTACTAGGACCCTTATTAGGACCTTCGAATTCCTCCAACTTTTACACAAAAGCATTGAATTCATTTTTCGAATTTAGAGTTCATAAACGTAAATTTAACTCGTGTGTCTTTTCGATTATTTTTAATGATTTTATTATCGGTTTTGACTAACGATGGCCCGGTGCAATATCTAATCGGCCTTTTTGTTAGGCACTCGACTGTTATCCGAATTTCAATGCTTTTGCGTAACCCACATGTTTACAAGTTAAGAGTCCCAATCGAAATTAAATCAATTTTGATTGGCGCTCGAGTTGTGACTTTAATTAATAAATCGATTGAGATTTTTTAATTAAGTCACAGCGACCAAATGACGACGTCACTAATCTTTTCGGGCGTTTTTCAGCAGTGCCATGAAGACTTCAGGACTTCCGCGTTTTCGCTTTTTTTCGTAGTTTTATAATCGAGTGTTTGCCCTCCCAGTCAAAGTAGTGGTCCCTTTAATTCAAAAAAATTCGCGCGTTTCCGGTTTAATAAAGTGTCGTTCCGGGTTCCGGTCCAGGACGTGCAGCAGCCTAGCAGAGGAGGAGGAGGAGGATCAGGGAAAACCGCACCAGAGTCAGCTCACAACCCTCTGGTGCCAAGACATCTTTAAAAGGGACGTCAGGTAGGTCCCGTCCAGCGTTAGGGACCGTGGAAGAGGACGAAGGTGCCCATTTCGGTGAGTACCCTTTCGAATTTTTCCCATTGCAGGCGGTGAAACTGGATGGTGGAGTCTTCATTTTTTTTTTGTCAATTTAGGGATGACACACTTAAATAGCCGTTGTGGGGGTGGGCCGGATTAATTGCTTTTAAAACTTGAATAGTCATTTATCGCCCCCAAACCTTCTCGACTACATTAAAATTTCGCTTTGTTTTTCAATCTAATTTAATTTAAATTAATTTAAGTTTTTTAATGAATGTTTGGAAGGTTTGTTTACATTTTTTATCCCTTTTTGTATTTGGAATAAGACTCCACCTTTACGATTTATTTGTTCAATTATTTTATTGCCATATAATTTATTTTTCATTTGTAAATACATCAAAATTATTGTTACTGACGTTTAAATAAAAAAATGTTTATTAATTAATTTGATCTTACTTTAAATAATTATGCAAATATCAATTAAAAATTTTTTTTGAGTTTTTAAATAATTTTACAACTCATAATAAATAATATTGATTAGTAATTTTTAATTATTGATTGATAAACTTATTTTTTTCCAAATTGAAAAGAATAGAATAATTGTATATTGAATGAGAAGAATTGCTTTTACGAATTTTAATGTTTTTTTTAAAATAAATTGTTAGTTCCATGGAAATTAAGTTTCTTTTGGCAATTTATTTAACTTTTTCAAACATAAGTCTTTTGTTGCAAATTTTAGTATACTTTTAATAATATAATTTTTAATTGATAATTTGCGTTCTTTTTAAAGCATTATATTATGTATTGAACCATTTTTAATTTTCTTTGTTACCAAATAAAAACAATTAATATTAACTTTTGAATTAATATCGAATTTTGCAAATATCATATTAATTAATTTGTAAATCTTGTTAAGAACAAAGAGCTTGGAAATTTCCAAATATAATTATCAGTTTTTGCTTATTTTTATAACTTTATATTAATCAGCGTGTTTCATTTTCTTTGGTAACAAAAAAAATGATGGTTCAACTTAAATTTATTAAACATTTTTAATTGTTTAATTAAAAATTTGATTAAATGGCATTTGCTTTAAGTTAAGCACAATAAAATGGAAAATTCTAAGAGTACGTCTTTTAGAATGGACTTTTTTTGTGCTTAAAAACCAGTTCACCCCTGCAATTTATTTTTTCGTTTCATATCTGTGTATGGAAGTTTTCAGCAAGGGCGGATTTTTTTTCGAAAACGCTCTTTTCGAACTAATGTCCTTCTTTCTGAAAATTTCCGCGTTGCTACAATAAAGCTGCAAGGATTCTTCGAGTCCTTGCAAATCGGAACATATTCAAACTTTTGGATTTGGTGCAATGTTGTCTTTTTTAAGGTCCCCTTTGCCCCCTCGCCAATTCTATTGTTTATATTTATTGTAACACCAAAATCCAACAAGGGCGAATATTTCCGATTTATTGTTTCAACTTTTTGGGTAATTCGCCGAGGAACCAATCTTTTGCTTAATTTTCATTCAAATTTCGATTTGATTTTTTTTTGTATTAATTTTTGATTGTTCCTCATGCGATTGCACAGAAAAAAATTGTTATATATTTGTGTATTTTTTGTAAACATGTACCGCCCCGTGCTCACGCTGGCTGAGCATTGGGGCACCCTTAGATCTCGCGTCTTTTTAAAATGCTGTCGCCCTTAATAAGATTTTTTGCAAAAGTTGAGGTGCAAACCTTAATTTTTTTAAGTAAATTGTTACAATTTTTTTAAGGGTGACGGAAGAGGGTGGCTTAGATTTGTCCCAAATTTTCAGGTATCTTATAAAAAATAAATTATAATTGCGATATTGTTCTTAGGTTTAAGTACACTTTTGCGTCGTGATTTTGTAAAAGATCACTTAGGTATGCGCCTTTACTTTTTTTCAGAGCGTTTTGACTTATCAAAAAGTCAATTTTGCGTTGATATTTAATTAACGGGGGTGGGTTTCTTCGAAGAAAATGATTTTTTACGAATTTGTCTAATTGCGCCACAAATAACGCAAAACGAAAACGCAATTTGCGTTTTGAAATGTTGCTAATTAATTTGTTTCCTTTTCAGATTTTTTGATATTTTTTTTAGTTATTAATTTTGCATGTTTTAATAATCTGAAGCAACTGTCAACTGCACAAGTCAAATTTATTGATTTTAATCTATTAATCTACCAAAAATCATAATTTAATTTTACTAATTGCATTTTTTACCATTGTCTGACATGAATAAGTACTTTAGAAGTTTTTTATTATACATTTATGTACCTAGTCACTTTTGGTCCATATTCATTTTAGTCAATTCTCCTCAAAATTCGACTTATACACTTTTTCGCAGTTGCTCCAGAGATATTTGTGGTCTTAACCACTTTTTTCAGCATTTTGCAGTTCCACTTGGCCAAATATTTATAGATTTAAGTTTTTCTTTCAGCCTAATCATTTTCTTTCAGCCTAATCCTTTTTTTCAGCCTAATCATATTTTTTTTCAGCATTGGATTTATGCATGCATATGTAGCTAATCAATTTCTTTACAGGTTTTGCGTTAGATTTTATAATTAATATGCGTAAATGCGCCTTGACTAAAAAGTCACCCCCTGCGTTTAGTGTTTAAGAATTGAAAGGGTTGCGTTGTGATCTCTTCTAATGGTCACTTCTGCTTCTCTTTCGCCAAACTTTGGCGATTTTGCGTTTTGATTGACTTGCGTGCGACTTTACCCCAAACGCTAGGTCCCCCATGCGCCTTGACACTATTTCATAGCTCATTCTTGCGGCTCTTCGCGGTGAACTTTTCGGAAACGTTTTAATTCGTAAAAAATCATTTTCTAGAAGATTATTAGGCAATAGTTAGTTTTTAAAACGTTTTACTAATCATTTTTTTGTTGTTTCAGCTTTCTGGAGAGGCTTGAGCAGGTGTGGGGGGCGAAAAATCCGATAGTTTTTTTTTAATCTTGTCATTTTCTCAATTTCGCGAATAATTAAATTTTATAATTGAATTTGCAAGCGCAAAATTTTGGAAAATATTGAACTTTTTAAATTTAAACGATTCACAACAATTATTTCAATTGAATAACATTTGAGGGCGGATAAGACATGTGTAGGGGATGGAGGAACCTGCTTTTTGCCAAATTTTATTGTTGTTTTTAATAATTTAATAAAAAAACTTTAAATTATTTGCCACAAAAAATTATTATTAAAACATAATCGATAGTTTGACTTGAAAAAAATTACAAAATATTTTTTAATTAATTTTACAGTTTTATAGAGCCTGCGATTAAAGGTCCTTCGTATCAAATTTTGTGATATATACTTTCAATGGAAATTTAATAAGTCTCCCTGCCGCATTTATGATGATTGAGTTGAAAATATTTGAGCAGATAAGGGACCATCTGGCTTAATCACAATATGCTTTTAAATTTGTTTTTAATTTGCTAATTTCGCAGAAAAAAATTTTAAAATAGAAAAACAGCCCTAATTTGATTTAAACCTGATGTGTTCTAATAAAAAGTTTACCATTGATTAACACATACGTTTTTATAACTAAATTAAATACCATTTTTAGTTATAAATTTAAATATAAAACAAGATCTAAAAATAATTTCATGTAAATACATCTTACTAATTTAGGAAAAAATAATTTGAAAGGTTGGTCAGTAGAATATTGGCATTTTTTAACTCTTCTCGACAACCTTCTGTTATAAGGCGTAGGAAGTAAATGAAATTACTACTGTTTTTCTTTTTATTTATTTTCTTCTGAAAAATTAGCAAATTAAAAATAATTCAAAGGCATATTCTCGTTAAACTTGATGGTCTCTACCTACGCAAAAATACGGCAGTGAAAGGTCATATTAAATTTACTTTTAAAGTATACAGCACAAAATTTATTACCCAGAGCCTTAAGTACCAAAATTACTTATTTCTTTCTAATTTTGTACATCGGAAAGAATATAAAATTTAATAATACATATGTAATATGAGTAAACTAAAAACATAAAAACTGTCGCCATCTATGTATTCTCCGAGCAACTCGCTCGCAAATGGAAACATATTGATCTCAGAAAATTTCCCTTTTCCAAAGACAGGCGGCGGTAAAATGCATTTCTCGAACCGAACTTAACATTTTACAAAATTACATTTTTTAACATTTGCGAAATTTCTTTCATAAAAAAATATATTAAAAGTAAATGGGCACTTGACAAATTCAAAACGTATTTCGCAGATTCGCTGCTGTCCACTAAATTAATTCGGTCGAACGAAGTTTAATATTAAACGAAACGAAATTAATTTCAATAAATTTGCCTTTTGAGTTTTTAATAAGCCGCTCACTATTTTAATTGTCAATATGCTGCCGCTATCTCAATAATAGATTTCCATTTGTAATTTAAATAAACGAAGCATAAAATTCGGAAATACTTGCAGGTTCATAATGCCCGAGCCAACTTTGAACCTTTTACATAATTTATATGTACATATTAATTACCGGTATCGATTTATGTTAAAAGAGATTATAGACTAAATTACAAGAAGATTACAAGTAATTTGGGTCCCTAATCATTAAGACATTAGAGCCATTTAATTATCCAAATAGACCACAAAGGAAGGTATGCCAAAACGTCGATTGGACATTATCCTGGAATTAAGGATCAATCAAAAAATTAAGTGCCCATCACCAAAAGCTGTTCGAAAGACACAAAATTAATGGCGCCGAGATGGGGCACACTTTTTTTTGAGATACGCAGTCCACAAATTCGAAATAATTCGTCGAGAATTGATATTTCAACAAAAAAATGGCACATCTTTGATGTATTTCGTAGTAATTCCATTATTGATGTCGAGACTCGTTAATTAACTAATCGACTTATGCCAATTAGTCTATTTTGAATACTCACCAACTTTGGAAGCACCAAAAGCGTCCTTAAACAGAGCAGGATGATGGAGTTTGATGGCGTTCATCCTTCGGTTCGTAGCAGCTTCCACTTTTTTTCTTCGGGGCTGCTCGACGGGCAGTACTCTTCGTCGTTTCTTTGGCAACTTAGAACGTGCCTAAAATTTTTTTTATAAAGTGAATTGGTCCTTATCGAAATAGATAGCTGAATCGTATCGTTTAAGGGATTTCTTGGTTTATTTGTTAATTAGAATATTTTTGAAGTTATACTTCTTTAGAAGGAAACGGAAGTTGCGCGCGCACGGCTAACGAAATTAGCCGCCTAAGAACGTAAATTTGTTGTTGTGAATCGTGCTTACAAAATATTTTTGTGATCGCCTTTTACTAACGTTGTCCTTGTCGTGTAAATATAAAAAAAAAGGGGAAACAAAACCAAAATTTGTTTTTTCTATTAAATAAAAAATTCTCGTATTTAGATTAATTTAATTTAGATTTATATCTAATTTAGTTACGCCAAAGAAGTATGACTTCTAATGCGCATATAAAGTACACGCATCAGTCTTTTAGTATTTGTTTTATCTCTGCATGTTTAGCATTTTTATTATAATTGCATTAAATAATTTGATTGAAAATTGTGAACAATTAGATGGTTTGCATTCCAAATTGGCCCTTTTGCACATCGACTTGGCCTCATTACCAATTAAATTCAATGCCGCAAAATTTTGCAAATCAAACACGAAAAGATTAATTCGTTTGGCGAAACGCAAAATCGCGTTGCAAAAATATGACGAAAAAATTCTATTTGATCAGCGACAGTGCGAATTTGTAGTGTAAAACCAGGATGAACGCTTGCAAAACAACATTTTAGCTTAAAATTCAATTGCAACTGTCAAAATTATTTAAATTTGCTTTTTTCTTGTTACATCGGTTAATAAGGATTTTTCAAATATAAAATTAATAAAATTTCAAGTAATGAATCGACAGCAATTAGTAAATTAATATTTCCAAATATTTAACTTGGTTACCCCAATACCCGATCACACTAAAATCAAAAGAATTAGTACTCGATCAATATATATCTCACTTCTCATTCACTAGAAAGTATTTTTATAAATCGACAAAGAATAGTAGTTTATTATTATTATTATGTATTTATAATAGTTTGTACTAAATTCAAAAATAATTATTTCTAATTACAATTAAATTATTTAGAAAAAATGAGTTTAACCTAATTGTTAAAAGAACTTGTAAAAGGGTAAAAACAGATATGATATACGGGGACCGTTCAAAAATTATTAAAATACTTTTAAAAAACATGATAACATTTGATTATACCTACACTAAATTTAATTTCGGGAATAGTTTATTAACCCCTTGACATAAAATGACGACTAGGAGACGTCAATTGTAGATTTTAACGTCTCTAAGACGTCAAGAACTGTATTCAATTTTATGTTCCGAAAAAGGTTTGTTTTCAACAATAATTTTGTTAAAAGGCACAAAATTGGCGATTTGGGAATTTTGTTATTAATATAATTCTGTAATATTTAATTGCGAATTGTCTAGAGAGTAAATTAATTCTTGTAAAGTGTGCTTAAAGCTGAGTGTGCGCATTCGAGCTCAAAGTGGCACATTTCCGATCTCGGGAAAATGAAGCGCGCCGCTCCGCGTCGCGCTTCATTTGCTTCCCTCGCTCGAAAATGTGCCACTTTTCGCTCGAACGCGCACATCTTCGTATTTATTCAATTTGTTTAAATTACTTTTTGGATTTAAAAAGGAAATAGCAATGCATTCAAATAAAACGACATATGCGCAGTAACATATAGTTTGATAACCACTGGTCTAGCTATACACAAGCGCAACATAGCGCGTTGTTATATTTAATTTAGTCGCGCCAAAGAAGTATTACTTCTAACGTGGGTACATAAGTACATGCACCGATTTTTTTTACATAGAATGAAATTCAGTTTTAAACATTTAGCAAAATTATTAAAGTAAGCTCGAAGAATAAATTATTTTAAGTTTTTAGACAACTCAAATTAAATAAATTAATAACTTGGAAAATTTTTAAAATATATTTAAGAACTTTAGAAATTTTTAATTATCAATTTTTTTTGTATAACACAAATTGAATAAAACAAAACTTTATTCGGTAAATTTAAAAGGAAATTTTGATGAAAAAATTATTATGTATATTCAGAAAACTCAAATAGAGTAAATACAGAATTTGTGGTTTTTCAAAAAACTTTGAAGATCATTAATTTACGCAAATAAAATTAATATTGGAGAAAACTCAATAAATAAATTATCTTAATTGTTCAGAAATATTAAATTTATAAAATTAAATACAGTCAAATTTCGATAGGTCGAAGTTGAAGAGAAACTAAAAATAATTCGCGTTATCAAAAATTCGAGCTATCAATATAAAAATATTTTTTGGTCTATGTTTTTAAAATTTACTTATTGTTTTTTTTTCTTAATAATTTTCTAGTGATTTCTTGCTAAAACCCAAATCTGGTGTCTTGAACAAGTTGTAATTAGGCTTCATTTATGGAATAATTCAATTTTTAAATATAAAAAAATATTTATATGTTATATATTA
Organism: Sinopyrophorus schimmeli; assembly: GCA_036325965.1. NCBI lineage: Eukaryota > Metazoa > Arthropoda > Insecta > Coleoptera > Elateridae > Sinopyrophorus > Sinopyrophorus schimmeli. Next base: position 204,930 of record JARFIZ010000394.1, read on the forward strand.
TATGCATCAAAATTTTAGAATGACTTAGGTGGGGAATGTTAAAAAAAGATTGGGAAACACTGCTCTACATATTTCAAAATATTTTAAAACTATTAATTATTTATTTTAGGTTATTTGTGTATGCTCATAACAGTTAAGTTGAGCCAAATTAATAGTTTTTTTCGGACTCATCAAATTCGGTTTTTTTTTGTATGTCAAGGGGTTAATATTATAGTGTATCCAAATAAACCATGAAGTCATTCATTAATACATTGTCATAATATTAGGTTATGTATGAATTAACGTCCATTAATAAATTGGTCACAATATTAAGTTCTATATTTATGATGTTGTCATGGAAACTCAGATATCTGTCATTTATTAATTGGATACAAAATCAACAGAGAGCAGTAGAGAAATAAGTTATACGATAAAACGTCCAGTGAATGAACGATTTGTTGCATCTAGTACTACTTTGAATGGTTTATTTGTTTATCTATCAATTTAATATAATTCTGTTCCAATTATTATTATTATTAACCAATAATTTCTTATGTAGCAGTTTTCGCATAATTATTTCACAAATGCGGCAAGCGATCGGGTATTGGGTCCCCGGGTCCGGTATTGGGTCTCTTGCCTCACCAACTTCTTACTTAATTTCGATATAAACCCCTAAATATCGATCAAATCACAAGGCAAACGAAAAATTGGACAAGCACGATTCGGGCCACGTTTCCCTATCACTTTTCTTAAACCGGTCCTTCGAGAAAACCCTTAAAGTTACCTGGGTGTGAGAGTAGAACATGGAAAAATTCGACACTATCACGGGAACGGGTAATGCAATCGTAAGCACGCCGGCGAGGGCGCAAAGAGCCCCCACAAACATTCCGGCATAAGTTTTGGGTGCCATGTCTCCGTAACCGACTGTAGTCATAGTAACAATGGCCCACCAGAGTCCTTCGGGAATGCTCTTGAAGCTGTTGTGCGGGTTATTCTGCAAAATAGAATATGTTTTATTCAATATCCGATTCGGCAAAACTTAAATCTAGAGCCGAGAGCGCTTTTCCTTTGATCCATATTTCATGTTATCCAATTATCCGGCCATTTTCATTATTAAAACTAATCTCTTTTAACTACAACACCATTAAAATCCAAAGTTCGCTTCTTCGCTCCGCGAACTTCCAAGTTTTAAAAAGTGGAGCTCCGTTTTTCTTTAAAAAGTCGGAAATACAATATCGGTAATTGCGTGTATCGCAGGGCGGGAGGTCGATGGAGCGAAAACGTCGCCCCCAGGGGGCCAAAAGGCACGCCGCGACTGCTCGCGCATTAAAAGAATCAAATTTCGAGTTTGATTTCGTTTTATTCAAATTTCGGCGAAGGAAGCTTCGATTTTAAGTGTCCCCCGTCTCTTCCCGAAATCGATAGAGGGCCGACGCGTATAGCTTTCGCCCAAAATAAAAAAAAAATTGGAAAAGTCTCGATATTAATTTTAGGAAAGTGTGCACCTATAAAAAGAACAACTCGCCCCCCGTTTATATGAAATTTTAAGCTAGTCGATAGACGATATTTTCGTGTAACTTTGTTAAATCAACAGAGAAAGAGAGGTAGCGGAAAAAGGACGAAATATTTGCAGAAATTTCGTGAGGTATAAAGCCGGTTACAATTTAGACGTGTGTTTATTTATGAAAACGACCTTTAGAAAAATGTAAAACCTACGCTCTTTATTTAATTGAAAATGGAGTTTCGCTTTTCTTGTTTGTTTTCCGAAATTATTTTCGTTAGAATTGCAATAGGATAAGGCTCCCGGCCGTTTGTTAGTTATCCACAATTTCCAGTGTCCCATTCTGCGATAATCCGTTTATATAAAACGCTTCAGAAGGCATCCACAATACCACAAATTTCTTCTAATTCCAAGGGTGAATAAACTTAAAGGGTTGACGGGAGACAAACAAAGAATTGGCGCTGCCGTTCAAGATGCTGTGAAATATGTAATTATCAAAATTTGCCAAAAGGGCCTTCTACGTGCCTCATAATTGTTTATTGGCTATGTCTAAATACCAGAAAAATAATTAAAAAAATCCTCGATAGCTATCAGAGCAGAAATGAATTTTTTTCATACTGAATTTATTAAGTTTTATTACTCCCAAATATGTAAATTTCACAATTTGACAAAACGGCCGTATTTGTGCGTTTTAATTGTTTATTGTGTATATCTGAATACCAGAAAAATAATTAAAAAAATTCCGGATGGCTATCCGAGCAGAAAATAGTTTATTTCTTATTGGATTTGTTAAGTTTTTTTGCTGTGAAATATGTAATTATCAAAATTTGCCAAAAGGGTTTTCTATGTGCCTATAATTGTTTATTGTGTATGTTTAAACACCAGAAAAATAATTAAAAAAATCCTCGATAGCTATCAGAGCAGAAATGAATTTTTTTCATACTGAATTTATTAAGTTTTATTACTCTCAAATATGTAAATTTTAAAATTTGCCAAAACGGCCGTATTTGTGCGTTTTAATTGTTTATTGTGTATATCTGAATACCAGAAAAATAATTAAAAAAATCCCGGATAGCTATCCGAGCAAAAAATAGTTTATTTCTTATTGGATTTGTTAAGTTTTTTTGCTGTGAAATATGTAATTATCAAAATTTGCTAAAAGGGTTTTTTATGTGCCTTATAATTGTTTATTGGCTATGTTTAAATACCAGAAAAATAATTAAAAAAATCTCCGATAGCTATCCAGGGCAGAAATAATTTTTTTTCATACTGGATGTATTAAGTTTTATACTCCCAAATAGGTAAATTTCAAAATTTGCCAAAACGGCCGTATTTGTGTGTCTTAATTGTTTATTGTGTATGTTTAAACACCAGAAAAATAATTTAAAAAATCCCGGATAGCTATCCGAACAGGAAATAATTTATTTCATATTGGATTTGTTAAGTTTTTTGCTGTGAAATATCTAATTATCAAAATTGGCTAAAAGGGCCTTTTATGTGCCTCATAATTGTTTATTGGCTATGTCTAAATACCAGAAAAATAATTAAAAAATCCTCGATAGCTATCAGCGCAGAAATGAATTTTTTTCATACTGAATTTATCAAGTTTTATTACTCTCAAATATGTAAATTTCACAATTTGACAAAACGGCCGTATTTGTGCGTTTTAATTGTTTAATGTGTATATCTGAATACCAGAAAAATAATTAAAAAAATTCCGGATGGCTATCCGAGCAGAAAATAGTTTATTTCATATAGGATTTGTTAAGTTTTTTTGCTGTGAAATATGTAATTATCAAAATTTGCCAAAAGGGCCTTCTACGTGCCTCATAATTGTTTATTGGCTATGTCTAAATACCAGAAAAATAATTAAAAAAATCCTCGATAGCTATCAGAGCAGAAATGAATTTTTTTCATACTGGATGTATTAAGTTTTATACTCCCAAATAGGTAAATTTCAAAATTTGCCAAAACGGCCGTATTTGTGCGTCTTAATTGTTTATTGTGTATGTTTAAACACCAGAAAAATAATTAAAAAAATCCCGGATAGCTAGCCGAACAGGAAATAATTTATTTCATATTGGATTTGTTAAGTTTTTTGCTGTGAAATATCTAATTATCAAAATTGGCTAAAAGGGCCTTCTATGTGCCTCATAATTGTTTATTGGCTATGTCTAAATACCAGAAAAATAATTTAAAAAATTTCCGATAGCTATCAGAGCAGAAATATTTTTTTTCGTACTGGATTTATTAAAACTAAGCCTTAAAATTAATTTGTTTATAATTTTTACAAAAATGAAAATTACCCAAAAATATTTGGAGACATTAATTTTGACATATAAACTTTCAACAATCTTCAAAAAATTATATAAAAATCAACTAGTTGATTTTTAGTGGCTTACTCCAGAAGATTTGATACATATACAATTTAACACGTTCTCGCCGGAGCGTACCACCGGTGACCCGCACGTGTCTGTCTCATCGGGCGGCGCGGGTCACCGGTGGTTCGCGCTAGTCCTTCTCTTCGGGCGGCGCGTACCACCGGTAGCCCGCATTCGATTGTGCTATTAGACGTTACGCAACACCAAATATTGTAGGATTATATTTTTTGTTAAATAAGAAAGTTCAAGAAACGACTGTATTTCAAAGGGTTTTTTTGCGACAAACCGTTGACGCGGTTTTTCTTTGCAAATTAGCGGCCGAGTAGAAAAGCGCGGCTTCGAACTTATCAAAAATCAAAGAAATAATTTCTGTATAGCTAAAAATAAATAAAGAAAATTTAACGTATATTCACTAAAAGCATTTATTTTTAATAACTATTACGCTGTGAAAAATCGGGAGTGAATCCGGAGTGAATTTTCACTCTCATCACTCGGAGTTTCGGAGTGAAAACAAAGATCACTCCTCGCTCGGAGTTAACTTGGAGTTTTTTTTAGCGGATTAATTGCGGAGTGATTTCTCATCAATTGCGGAGTGAATATAGATGTTCGGAGTGAATATCGAATTAACTTACAGAAATTATTATAATTCATTAAACACAATAGATTAAATTTAACATATAACCTAAATCTTTTTCTTAATCTTAACGAAAGTAATAAATAAATAATATGTAAATAAGTCAATAAATTATATATTCAGAACAATATAATAATATAACAATTTAATCAAAAAATTACCTCATAGATGGCGTCCAAAGATATTTTTACAAAAATAATTTAACAAAATGAAGGCACCTTTAGTACTTCCGAACGCCATTTTCTGTTTTTTATTTATATTATTATAAATCTAAATAATAATGATATTATTATTAATAATAATTTAAATATAACAACAATTTTGTAATAATCAAATGTATTATGCACGGTCCTTATATCTAAAATTTATTCAGAGTGAATTTTTGAATTGTTCATATAAAATAATGTTTGGAGTAATTTCACTCAGCGGATTAAACTAATTAAAAGTCATCCACTCCCATTCACTCCACAAATTTTTACTTGTATATATACATAATTATTTTATTGAAATAATAATCAAAATGTATTAGCAACTGGTCTTAATAAAATGTTATTAGAGTGTAATTTTGAATTGTTAAATTATAAAATATGTTAAATAAAGTATGAATTTTACTAAAAGTGAACTAAACTAATAAATATCTCCACTCATATCAACTCGTACAATATTATAATTTACGTGTGATAATAATATAAATAATTCAATAATAAGAATTCCATTAATTTTAAATCTATTAATAATGCTAGTATTTCAATTATTGGTTATTTGTTAAATTTTTAATATTTGTTAAATAAATAGTAATTGTTATTAAACAATGTGCCCAACTAATAATATTAAGTTCCATAGTGAAATCGTTAAATAAAACATACGTAGAAATGAATATAAATAACTCAATACATATAAAATTTCCAATTAATTTTCTCTTTATAAATATTCATATTAATAATTGAGATATTTCTTTATTAAGTCTTTTGTAATAATAATAAAATACTACTTAAAAAAATCGTTAAATTGCTTTTGAAAAAAACCATTGCGCGTAAATCAAAATCATAATTTTTCGTATGGAAAATCGTGTAAATCGAAAACAATGCAAAATATGCAAAAATGAATATAAACAAATTCAACAAATACGAAGATGTGCGCATTCGAGCGAAAAGTGGCACATTTCCGAGCGAGGGAGGCAAATGAAGCGCGACGCGGAGCGGCGCGCTTCATTTTCCCGAGATCGGAATGTGCCACTTTGAGCTCGAATGTGCACACTCGGCTTTAAGCACTATTCACAATAATTAATTTGCTTTCTAAATAATTTTAATTAAATATAATAGTTTATTTCAATTTATTCGATTAAATTTAATAAAAATAGAAAACAGATAAATCCAATTAAACGAAGATGTGCGCATTCGAGCGAAAAGTGGCACATTTCCGAGCGAGGGAGGCAAATAAAGCGCGACGCGAAGCGGCGCGTTTTATTTTCCCGAGATCGGAATGTGCCACTTTGAGCTCGAATGTGCACAATCCACTTTAAGCACGATTTACAATACTTAATTTATTAAAAAAAAAATTAATGTCCCAAACTAATATTACAAAGGCGAAAGTAACTCTGTCTGTCTGTCTGTCTGTCTGTCTTCTGTCTGTCCGTCCATTACCTTATAGCCTTCTAAGAAAAGTCAAAAAAATTAATTTTGAATTACAGAATTATTTACTAATAGAAAACATTTTCCCGAGATCGGAATGTGCCACTTTGAGCTCGAATGCGCACACTCGGCTTTAAGCACGATTCACAATAATTAATTTGATTTCTAAATAATTTTAATTAAATATAATAGTTTATTTCAATTTATTCGATTAAATTTAATAAAAATAGAAAACAGATAAATCCAATTAAACGAAGATGTGCGCATTCGAGCGAAAAGTGGCACATTTCCGAGCGAGGGAGGCAAATAAAGCGCGACGCGAAGCGGCGCGCTTTATTTTCCCGAGATCGGAATGTGCCACTTTGAGCTCGAATGTGCACACTCCACTTTAAGCACGATTTACAATACTTAATTTATTTAAAAAAAAAATTAATGTCCCAAACTAATATTACAAAGGCAAAAGTAACTTTGTCTGTCTGTCTGTCTGTCTGTCTGTCTGTCTGTCTGTCCGTCTGTCCATTATCTTATAGCCTTCTAAAAAAAGTGAGAAAAATTAATTTTGAATTACAGAATTATTTACTAATAGAAAACATTTTCCCGAGATCGGAATGTGCCACTTTGAGCTCGAATGCGCACACTCGGCTTTAAGCACGCTTACAAAGCGTTTCGTTTTAACAGGAAAAAACTTGGTCAAATGATCTTAAAATGAACAAAGCAAAAAAACACTATTTAGTAAGAAATACCGAGGTTTAATTTTCGCAACCGTTGACAATCCGAATAATCTTGAATCCGTATAACCGAGGTCCGAATAATCGAGGTTTTACTGTAGTAGCTTTGCCCGGTCCTTTATTTGCTTTCGGGCCCGCTCGAGCGCTCCGCATCGGTGCCGCACTTTCGCGGCCCACAGTTACGGAAACCCTGGATAAACGTAATCGGAGCTTTCCTCCTCTCCTCTCTCACCTGTAATTTCTCGGCGTAATAGACGAGGCTCGCAAAAACAACAATTCCCAAAACGAGAAAGAAGACGAGCAACGTCAGCTCTTTCGCCGAGGCCTTGAAGGTGTGCACCAAAATCTTAAGGCCGGGCGAGTGTCTCGTCAACTTAAACAATCTGAGTATTCTAATGATGCTGAAAAATTCGAGCAGCTCCGACTTTTCTTCGGTGTTTAAGCTCATATCCACGTAGAAGCTTAGCGTCGCCACAAAATCGATGATGTTTACCGGAGACTTCATAAATTGAATGACGTTCGGGGACACCTGAAATATGTAAATATTTATATATACATTTCTTCCCCTAAATGCTGAGTCAATCTTCGTTAGGCCCCCTTTTGCCGCGGGCGCATTAAATTTCGGAAAAGAAGCCGGTGCGTTAGAAGTTATACTTCTTTGGCGCGACTGAATTAAATATAAGCGCGTGGTATGTTGCGCACCTTGCTAGACCAGTGGTTCCCAAACTATATGATCTTTTTAAAAAATCTAAACCTATTTCTCGATTTACACAGTAGATGGGTGCGGGAGAGAAACGTGTAAATCGAAATCATAATATTTTTGTATGAGAAACCGTGTAAATTGAAAACAAAGCGGAATATGCATAAATTGGTTAGTACTTTGCGAATTAATTTTTTTTTTTTAAATAACTAAAAGTAAATATCTTGTACGGTAGGGGGGTCGAAAAATGACTAAAAAGCTTGGGGATACAAATTAGAGCTTATAAAAAAAAGAATTTTATAAAAAAAAAATAATTAAGAAAATAAACAATAATTTTTATCATATATTGAAATTAAAATCCTATGCACATTCTCAAAAAATGTAATTCAACGCCATCTACGATGAGAAAACTAATTTAAAAAAAAGAAAAAAAATTTTTGATTATATTCGAAATGATTAAGTTTTAATTATGTTAAAAAATTGAGCAAAAACCGATAGCATTTGGCAATTTTCAAACTAATGTTGTTTATAAACAAAAAATATTTAAAAATGTACAGATTTATTATTATTTTTTCTAAAACTTTTGATAATCAGGTGATTAGTGAATAATCAACATATTTTTACATTAATCCCTTTGGAACTGGTTGCCGTATACAAAAAATAAAAATTGTTGTAGAAACTGCAAAGTGTCCCCTTTAAAGTCAAATAAATATTTAAATGCAAATTTTGTTCCTAACTATTATTATAATTTAATAAAAAATAACTTGCTTTTATTGTTTATTAGAGTCAAAATATTTAGACATTTCTAATGATTCTAAGCCGAAAAGAAAAGATTCTCTTAAAAACAAAAGTTTTAATTTATTATCAATTTTACAATTTAGTGGGGACACTTCGAGATATTAAAAACAATTTTTTTTCAAAAAATTACCTTTTTTTTATAAGCTATAATTTGTACCTTATTGTACAGCCGAATGGATATTGGAAATAGTTTTCATTTCTGAAAATATTTAGAATTATAATTTTTGCAAACCGTGTAAAAGCGTTATCGCGTAAAACAAGTAGCGTGTAAATCGAGAAATAGGTTTATTGTAAATTTTGGCGGAAACTCAAATGTGCTCGTACGTCGTTTTCTTTTTAAATCCAAAAATTAATGTAAACAAATTTAATAAATACAAAGATGTGCGCATTCGAGCGAAAAGTGGCACATTTCCGAGCGAGGGAGGCAAACGAAGCGCGACGCGGAGCGGCGCGCTTCATTTTCCCGAGATCGGAATGTGCCACTTTGAGCTCGAATGTGCACACTCGGCTTTAAGCACGATTCACAATAATTAATTTACTTTCTAATTAATTTTAAGTACAAATTACAAAATTGTATTTATGAGTTAATTTCAATTGTTAACTTATTGTACTAAAATTAATAAAAAAACAAAAATAGACAGATCCAATGAAGGCGGGAGATGTGCACATTCAAAAAATTAATTAAAAAAAATTAATCGTTCTTTCTCACTCACACATATAAGATTATCGTATCTTTTCGCTCTCTCCCACTCATTGCTATACTAAAAATAAGTTTTTAAACATAAAATATTTACTACACTCCATTAAAATTTTTCATTAGAAATAGCGAAATATAAACTACAAAAATTTGGTAAATACGAAGATGTGCGCATTCGAGCGAAAAGTGGCACATTTCCGAGCGAGGGAGGCAAATGAAGCGCGACGCGGAGCGGCGCGCTTCATTTTCCCGAGATCGGAATGTGCCACTTTGAGCTCGAATGTGCGCACTCGGTTTTAAGCACGATTCACAAAATTTAGGCCCATAAATTAGACAAAAAATTAATTTAATCGATTTCTCTCACTCGCACCTACGAAATTATCGTATCTTTTCGCTCACTTCCACTCATTGCTATGCTAAACACGTTTTTTGCACATTCGCATTTTATTCTCGGAGCTCCAAAAGAAGTATGACTTCATAAACCAAAAAAAGCATTTCACTTGCCGAATAATTAAGAACGAAGCCTTCGAAACATCATTTGATTCGATGTCGTGCTCGAGAAGAAGCCAGTTTAATTTTTCTAAGGCAAATGCCTGCGAAATTAGTTAAAAGAATTTTTAAATGGAAATGCCGAAGCGCAGCTCGAAATCGGCAAAAGTATTTTTATAAATAAAAGAGCGAACTTTAATTGCGTCCTAAATTTTGCACGTATTCAAAAAAGAAATGGGGACAAAGGTGATTTAGGAAAATTAAGGGAAAATTTAAATTAATGACCCCAAAGAGGAGCGAATCGTATTCGGTTTGTATTCTTTTTGTTGTTAACTAATGCGACCGCTGTGTTTAATTTTTTTCCGTGTAAATTAATGCTTTTCATTACCTCGCTTTTATGTTGCCACATTTAAATGTAACGCTTCGAGTGAGGAAACGAATTTGTATTGGTTTAATTCGTAAGATTAATCATAAAGTTTAACGTTCGGTGCCGGATTGTGCAAGGGGATTGTGTATAAATATCTAGTGCCCTTGTGACTAGTAACTTTCATGACTGCATTAGTAATTTTAGTTAATAATAATTACTAACTCGTGAAGTTGATGTTCTATTTGTTAATCAAGTTACTGAGATCGGAGAAAATCGTCCAAACTTAATACTTGTTTTAAGAATTTTCTTATATTGCATTGTTTATAATCGGAAACGTTATTGCTAAAATGGAAAATTGTTTAAACCTTAAAATTGAATTTCTCTAGAACGGTTTTTTATTTATTTAATTTCTATAACTAAATTTTTTAAATGTTTTACTATAATTTTTTTTTAAATAATTTAATTGTACCCCTCTTGTGTAAAAAAAATCCAAAAGTTCAAAATATGTGTCATAAACTATTCACACTTTAATATTCATGCATTGCTATTCGCTACTCGACAAAAGATGGCACTAAATGACCTCGTTAACATGAAATTATAAAACATTCGTTTACTACAGTTACAGTAAATTAAAACTGACACACGTTGTAGTAACTTTGATTTTTTTAACGTAGAGGGCGCTACTATAATGTTATAGTTGTTGTGACTACAATTTATTTAATGCCATATTATTTGACGTAAAAAATTAAATTCAAATTTGAAATGTTTCTCAGATTACATTTTTATTTTGGTTAAATTCAAAAATAAAAAAAAGACAAAAGTACAAAGCATTAATAAAAATATCTTGGACGTTTCTTCTTCTGCTCTTGCTCGGTAAAAAGATTACATAAACATTAAACAATTAGTTATACTTTTTTTACAATTTTCCATTGTAATATGCCTTCCATTCTTTTATAATGACTTTTTTTTACAATGCATCAGCTTAGTTGGTATTTTTATAAATTTACCGCATGGGCATTAAATATTTATAGTCTCGCCGTATTTAAATGTAAAAAACCAGAGTTAAAATATTTTTTTAACCTTTACGCGAGCCCTCAAATCGCATTAGCCCGAGGCAGCCATTATGTTTAACCCACTCAATTTCGTTCCTCCGAATACTACATTTCATACAGACGAATTTCCTAAATAAATAGACCAAAACACATCTAAAAAAAATATTGAAACCTCATTAAACATAGAGCAAAACATAATTACGCGAGCGAACGAAATCAAGAAGCCGCGAACTGTAGCCCTAATTCGAAATTTCCTTTTTTTTTAAGAAAAATATTCGCTCCTTTGTTTTTTTTCAATATCAAAACCTAACGAAATAAGCTTCGTTTTAAATTATATTTTGCCGACCCAATTTCGGCGAAATAAAAGGAACTAAAAATAATTTCGTGGCGAAATTAAAAAAAAAAAAAGGTCGCGCGTCGGCTTGCGGACGGTCGAAAAAATCTTAACCCCGACATTAAACCTTTTTACTAAATTTTCTGTATCAAACGCTGTGTCAACACCATAAAGCAGGAAGGTAATTTCTAAAGTCATTTTCTGGGAGATAAACCACCACCCCTCCGCTCCCTTAAATTTTATTACACGGCCGACGACCACAAACCTGGCAGACCGTGTAAAAGCGTTATCGTGTAAATCGAGAAATAGGTTTATTGTAAATTTTGGCCGAAACTCAAATGTGCTCGTATGTCGTTTTCTTTTTAAATCCAAAAATTAATATAAATACGGGGATGTGCGCATTCGAGCGAAAAGTGGCACATTTCCGAGCGAGGGAGGCAAATGAAGCGCGACGCGGAGCGGCGCGCTTCATTTTCCCGAGATCGGAATGTGCCACTTTGAGCTCGAATGTGCACACTCGGCTTTAAGCATGATTCACAATAATTAATTTACTTTCTAATTAATTTTAAGTACAAATTACAAAATTGTATTTATGAGTTAATTTCAATTGTTAACTTATTGCACTAAATTTAATAAAAAAACAAAAATAGACAGATCCAATGAAGGCGGGAGATGTGCACATTCAAAAAATTAAATAAAAAAATTTAATCGTTCTCTCTCACTCACACATATAAGATTATCGTATCTTTTCGCTCTCTCCCACTCATTGCTATACTAAAAATACGTTTTTAAACATAAAATCGATATTTACTACACTCCATTAAAATTTTTCATTAGAAATAGCGAAATATAAACTACAAAAATTTGATAAATACGAAGATGTGCGCATTCGAGCTAAAAGTGGCACATTTCCGGGCGAGGGAGCCAAATGAAGCGCGACGCGGAGCGGCGCGCTTCATTTTCCCGAGATCGGAATGTGCCACTTTGAGCTCGAATGTGCGCACTCGGCTTTAAGCACGATTAACAATAATTAATTTACTTTCTAATTAATTTTAAGTACAAATTACAAAATTGTATTTATGAGTTAATTTCAATTGTTAACTTATTGCACTAAATTTAATAAAAAAACAAAAATAGACAGATCCAATGAAGGCGGGAGATGTGCACATTCAAAAAAGTAATTAAAAAAATTTAATCGTTCTCTCTCACTCACACATATAAGATTATCGTATCTTTTCGCTCTCTCCCACTCATTGCTATAGTAAAAATACGTTTTTAAACATAAAACCGATATTTACTACACTCCATTAAAATTTTCATTAGAAATAGCGAAATATAAACTACAAAAATTTGATAAATACGAAGATGTGCGCATTCGAGCGAAAAGTGGCACATTTCCGAGCGAGGGAGGCAAATGAAGCGCGACGCGAAGCGGCGCGCTTCATTTTCCCGAGATCGGAATGTGCCACTTTGAGCTCGAATGTGCGCACTCGGTTTTAAGCACGATTCACAAAATTTAAGCCCATAAATTAGACAAAAAATTAGTTTAAGCGTTTTCTCTCCCTTAAATTTTTTTACACGGCCAACAACCACAAACCTGGCACGTTAATTAATTTTTATGCCATCTCAAAGGTGGCTGTGCCAATTAAAAAATTTTGGGACTGTTTGTTTCGCAAAAAAAAATACTCACAATTAGTCGGACGGTCAGCTCGAACGTGAACCAGGCATTGCAAAAATGCTCGATGGTAACAAAGAGGGGCAAGGGTTCGGTGCAATTTAAATTATCCTCGTCGGTCTCGTTCCTCCAATAGTCGGGCACCCCGCATTTCAATCGCATTCCTGGATGGGTCTTCAAACAGAACGAGAGGACCGAGACGCAAATAAAAAACACAGAGATACCGGCCACCACCTACAATTACTTAGTCACTTTTATCACCTTTTGGGCTTATGTGAAATTGAGCGGTACCTTGGCGGCCCCCGAAGAGTAGGGCTCGTCGAAGAGGGCCCAAATTTTCGGTTTCATGCGCTGCCATGCGGTCAGGGTGCCGGCGTGGTAAGCCTCTTCGTAGCCGAACATCCGTGCTACCTCTTCATCGCTCGGACGCTCCGAGTCCAAGTCTAATTTGTCCAAAATCGCTAAAGTGGCCTAGAAATAATTCGGCATTACTAAAACGAACTTTTGTTATAGTATTTTAATTAAAAGGAGAAAATTGTTCAATAAGTTGGGAAGCCGGGTTTTTTTTGGGTGCTTAATTAAATTTGAAAACTTTTTGATCGAATCGATTTTTTTGAATATAAAATAATACAGTCGAACTTGAATAAGTCGAGATGTAATTTAAATAAAAACTTCGTGCCCGTGTTTTAAAATAAAAAGTGAAATTTTTTTAGAGATTATTTGTCTTTAAAATACAGTCAAACCTCGATAAGTCGAAGTTGAAGGGAAACTAAAAATAATTCGAGTTATCGAAAATTCGGCTTATAAAGGTTCGACTTATGGAGGTTCAACTGTAGTATGATTATGGGCGTTTTTTTTGGTACTTAATTAAATTTGCAACTTTTTGATCAAATCGATTTTTGAATATATAATAATACAGTCGAACTTGAATAAGTCGAGATGTAATTTAAATGGAAACTCCGTGCTCGTCTTTCAAAATAAAAAGTGACAATTTTTTTTAGAGATTATCTGGCTTTTAAATAGTATGATTAGGGGTGTTTTTTTTTGGTATTTAATTAAATTTGCAACTTTTTGATCGAACCAATTTTTTTGAATATAAAATAATACAGTCGAACTTGAATAAGTCGACATGTAATTTAAATGAAAACTTCGTGCCCGTGTTTCAAAATAAAAAGTGAAATTTTTTTAGAGATTATTTGTCTTTAAAATACAGTCGAACCTCGATAAGTCGAAGTTGAAGGGAAATTAAAAATAATTTGAGTTATCAAAAATTCGGCTTATAGAGGTTCGACTTATGGAGGTTCAACTGTAGTATGATTATGGGTGTTTTTTTTGGTACTTAATTAAATTTAAAACTTTTTGATCAAATCGATTGTTGAATAGAAAATAATACAGTCGAACTTGAATAAGTCGAGATGTAATTTAAATGGAAACTCCGTGCCCGTCTTTCAAAAAAAAAAGTGAAAATTTTTTTTAGAGATTGTCTTTAAAATACAGTCGAACCTCGATAAGTCGAAGTTGAAGGGAAAGTAAAATAATTTGAGTTATCGAAAATTTGGTATATAGAGGTTCGACTTATGGAGGTTTGACTGTAGTATGATTATGGGTGGTTTTTTTTGGTGCTTAATTAAATTTTCAACTTTTTGATCAAATCTAATTTTGAATATAAAATAATACAGTCAAACTTGAATAAGTAGAGATGTAATTTAAATGAAAACTTCGTGCCCGTCTTTCAAAATAAAAAGTGAAAATTTTTTAGAGATTATCTGTTTTTAAAATAGTATGATTATGGGTGGTTTTTGGTACTTAATTAAATTTGCAACTTTTTGATCGAATCGATTTATGAATATAAAATAATACAGTCGAACTTGAATAAGTCGAGATGTAATTTAAATGAAAACTCCGTACCCGTTTTTCAAAATAAAGTAAAAATTTTTTAGAGATTATTGTCTTTAAAATACAGATCGAACTCGATAAGTCGAAGTTGAAGTAAATTGAAAATAATTTGAGTTATCGAAAATTAAATAATAAGGGTTTGACTTTATGGAGATTTAAGACTGTAGTATGATTATGAAGTGATTTTTTGGTAGCTTAATTAAATTTCAACTTTTGATCAAATCAATTTTGAATAAAAATAATACAGTCGAACTTGAATAAGTCGAGATGTAATTTAAATGAAAACTTCCCTGCCCGTTTTTTCAAAATAAAAGATAATTTTTTAGAGATTATCTGTTTTAAAATACAATTCTTGTAAAATTCAAGATAAGCTCTTAGATCAAATGATATTGGGAAATAATAATAATGAATTGAGAAGGTTAAAATGGAAATTTTGCTGTATCCTTATTTTAATAATAAAAGATTTCACGAATATGCCATGTTTCGATTAGTATCATTATGATTTTGATTGTGCTTTAAATTAATGCCTAAAACAATATTTTGATCATAATCGATTTATGAATTTAAAATAATCTGTCAAAGTTTTTACAATCGAAGAGTAATTTAAATGTACTTGCCGTTCTTTAAATATAAAAGTAACAATGCCCTTTTGTACGATTAGCTGCTTAAAATTTAGTTTTTAATATATGCATTTTGTATTATGAAAATTATTCAATTAAAATTTGAATTTTGTCAAATGTATTTTTAATAAAAATAATTACAGTTTTGAATTAATCAAGGTGTCAATTTTATTTTTATTAATAAATTTTAGATATTAGTTTTAATTGCGAAACGTTATTACAAAATAAAGATTTAAATTTGTTTAAATATGTTTTTAATAATTTTAGAACAATGATTATTGATAAATGGCCAATTATTGCACAAAAAAATTAATGAAGCCTAAAACAGTCTTTGTGTGCTTTCGATAATAAACATAATCATTTCAAGTTTTTACCAATCGAAGAAGGGAACTTATAAAATTATATTTTTTTAATAAATATTCTTATTATAACAATTGCTTGATAAAAAAATTGACAAGGATAAGCTGCTTAAAGATTTACAAACACTATATCTGGGAAAAAATTAAAAGAAATTGAAAGAAAGGTTAAAAGTGGTAATATTTTGCTGGTCAACTTCACTTTATTTTAATTAATGAAATAGATTTACACGAAATAATGCAACATACAATTTGCGATTTTTTTCTATTAATAGATTTTGAATTAGCTGTTAATGCAACGTGCCCTATTAAAAACAATAAGTAATTAACATAACTCGTTATATTAATATGTAGATTTGAAATAATCTGGTAAACAAATGATTTATTAGCAATTACAATAAATATTGATGTACTTGCACGTTACTTTATTACCATTATGCACAAAGACATATGCCCTTTTGTCCTTTTGCGTCGCATAATACTATTCCATAGTTTTAAATAATATGCCATTTTTGTAGTTAGTAAAAATTTATTATCAATTAACAAATAGTTGTGTTGTAAATAGTAATTTATTAAACACAAAAACAGTTACTGTATTTGTTTATACAAGGTGTCAATTTATATTGTTTATTGTACAATTTTTAGATATTATGTTTCAGAATAAATATGCGAAACGTTATTACAGTAAAACCTGGATAAATGGGTTTAAAAAGGTTTTCTATTTACCCACTTTCTCAAACAGCCAAATTTAAAATAATAGTTGCTTCATTTACAGGGGGCCCCCACTAAGAAAGGTTAAAATTCATTTTTTTAAATATTTTGAAATAAACATTAAAGAAAATCTATTTCTTTAATTTTAATTTAGAGTAGGTTGGTTATTAAAAAAAATGATTATTAAAAAAAGAAAGAAATTGACAAGACATAAATAAAAATTAAATGTCGTTTTATAAGATTTTATATTAATTATTACAAATTGATAAATTTAATAGACAATGTTGTTGTTCTAAAATTAAAGATTTATTATATTGATTTAATTATAAAACATTATTTAAATAACTTACCTAACATTAAAGAAACGGCATTTAAAGTTTATTTATGTCTTGTCAATTTCTTTCTTTTTTAATAACCAACCTACTCTAAATTAAAATTAAAGAAATAGATTTTCTTTACAAACATGTTTAATAACAATGCATATTTTATGTATGTAATACATGGTAGTTTTATTCTTTTATTGATAATTTAAACAATAGAAAAATGTATTGGGCAGTCATTGTGGAGTTTTCTTACATACCCAGGACCCATTTAAACAGGTTTTACTATATAAACATCTTACATCCCTTATTTGATATGCGAGTTCTATGGTCTTTTTAATTTTTCTTAAATTATGCATAAAAGTTTAATGGCGTCGTTATAACAGACTTAAACACAAATTTTTGATATATTCTAAATAATAAGCGATTCATTTCACATTTTTAAAATACACGTTTACGATACTATAACTTTTCTTCATCCCTAACGCACAATTTGTAGTTGATCAGTAGAATATTGCCACTTTTACCCATTTTCTTGTTTTCTGTATTTTCAAGTCCTTAAAGGGATTTGCTATTAGAAATCTTTAAGCAGCTTAAACTGCTCAATCGTACGATAAAAAAAAATACCACAATTTTCAAATCATACTTTGTTTAAGACAGATGATCTCCGTCTCTAAAAAAAATTACAACCTTTTATTTTCAAAATTACTACAACAAAACGGGAACGGAGTTTACATTTAAAATGCACTACACAAAATTCGGTGATCTACACCCTTAAAGCAGGCGTTAAATAAGTTTGTATTTTGCGTATCTTTTACGCGAAATCTTCATTTTTTTTGTCTGAAAACGGCGACGAAATAATTCGGGTTATTTGAGTTTTTGATTACATAAACTATGAACAACATTTTTTTAAATCTGTTTTCCCATTTTTCAAGGTTCTGTTGCCACTCGATGAATAAAAAGGCTTCTTTTAGAAAACATTTCCTTTGAGAACAATACACACGAAGTGACTGTTGTAAATCTAAAAATATCGACTTTTCTTTTATTTGTATTTTGATACGAAACGAAAATTTTTTTTGGAAAAAATTCCACCGAACTTTACTAAGTAAATGCAAACAATTCGTTATAAATTAAAATTAATGCAATAACTTTGCGTGCAATTGCATTGGGCGTATTTAAATGTCTCCTTCATACAGTAGAACCTCGGTTATCGGGACTGATTATTTTTGCAGGTCATTCGGATAATCGAATATTCGGTTAATTGAATGTATAGAAAAAACGAATTTTAGCTATACATAATGTGATCATACTTTCTGTTTTGTGCGTCCTAATTGTTTATTGTGTAGGTATATCTGAACCCCAGAAAAATAATTAAAAAAATCCCGGATAGCTATCCGAGCAGAAAATAATTTATTTCATATTGGATTTGTTAAGTTTTTTGCTCTGAAATATGTAGTTATCAAATTTGGCCAAAGGGCCTTCTATGTGCCTTATAATTGTTTATTGGCTGTGTCTAAATACCAAAAAAATAATTTAAAAAATTCTCGATAGCTATCAGAGCAGAAATGAATTTTTTTCATACTGAATTTATTAAGTTTTATACTCCCAAATATGTAAATTTCACAATTTGACAAAACGGCCGTATTTGTGCGTTTTAATTGTTTATTGTGTATATCTGAACACCAGAAAAATAATTAAAAAAATCCCGGATAGCTATCCGAGCAGAAAATAATTTATTTAATATTGGATTTGTTCAGTTTTTTGCTCTGAAATATGTAGTTATCAAATTTGGCCAAAAGGGCCTTCTATGTGCCTTATAATTGTTTATTGGCTGTGTCTAAATACCAAAAAAATAATAAAAAAAATCCTCGATAGCTATCAGAGCAGAAATGAATTTTTTTCATACTGAATTTATTAAGTTTTATACTCCCAAATATGTAAATTTCACAATTTGACAAAACGGCCGTATTTGTGCGTTTTAATTGTTTATTGTGTATATCTGAACACCAGAAAAATAATTAAAAAAATCCCGGATAGCTATCCGAGCAGAAAATAATTTATTTCATATTGGATTTGTTCAGTTTTTTGCTCTGAAATATGTAGTTATCAAATTTGGCCAAAAGGGCCTTCTATGTGCCTTATAATTGTTTATTGGCTGTGTCTAAATACCAAAAAAATAATTTAAAAAATTCCGATAGGTATCAGAGCAGAAATGAATTTTTTTCGTACTGAATTTATTAAGTTTTATACTCCCAAATATGTAAATTTCACAATTTGACAAAACGGCTGTATTTGTCCGTTTTAATTGTTTATTGTGTATATCTGAACACTAAAAAATAATTAAAAAAATCCCGGATAGCTATTCGAACAGGAATTAATTTATTTCATATTGGATTAATTAAGTTTACTGCTGCGAAATATGTAATTTTCAAAATTTGCCAAAACGGCCGTATTTGTGCTTCATAATTGTTTATTGGCTATGGCTAAATAGCAAAAAATAATTTAAAAAATTCCCGATGGCCATCAGAGCAGAAATTAATTTTTTTCCTACTAGATTTATTAAAACTAATTTGTTTATAATTTTTACAAAAATGAAAATTACCCAAAAATATTTGGAGACGTTAATTTTGACATATAAACCGTCAACAATCTACAAAAGATGATATAAAAATCAACTAGTTGATTTTTAGTGGCCCACTTTAGAAAATTTGACTCATATACAATTTTAATTTTTCAAAAATGGGAATTAGTAAACATTCGAAAGTACACCTGAAAATATTTATATCAAGCTGGCTACAATTAGGCGTGCAGAAGAGCACCATGGTAACTTATCAAAAGGAATAAAATATCTAACCTTTTCAAACAAAAAATAGATCTAATTTACTCGACTTTTAATTTTTTGAATTGAATAATTAAACTATTATATAGGCAAATCCGATAAATACGAGGATGTGCGCATTCGAGCGAAAAGTGGCACATTTCCGAGCGAGGGAGGCAAATGAAGCGCGACGCGGAGCGGCGCGCTTCATTTTCCCGAGATCGGAATGTGCCACTTTGAGCTCGAATGTGCACACTCGGTTTTAAGCACGATTACGAAGCGTCCCGTTTTAACAGGAAAAAACTTGGTCAAAAAAACACTATTTAGTGAGAAATACCGAGGTTTAATTTCGAAACGCGGTTGACAATCCGAATAATCGCCAATCCGTATAACTGAGGTCCGGACAATTGAGGTCTTACTGTATTTTGAAACCGAAAAGCGCTTATGGGTCCTCATTTCTTCGGCGAGCCGTAAATTTTAAAACGCAACTAAAATTAGTATTTAACGATTGCAATAACAATTATTCTCGAGACTGCAATTAGTAATTTAATATGAAATACGTGTCGAACGTTAAATTTTAGGAAATTATTTGTTCTGCCGAATTGCTAACATCCGGTTAATAATTGTTCGCGTAATTAACCTTTCGAATTAGATTTACAAAGCACCTGAGAGAGAGAGAGAGAAAAAAAAAGTAAAACAATTACGAAGATCAAAGTGCGGCGTGCGTATTTCGCAAAGTTCGGGCCGAGCTTTTTTGCTTCCACTTTTTAAAGCTCCAGTTGTCCAAGTTTTGCCCTCGCTCAAAGGTAATGAGGCTCCGTGAAAAAAATATTTGGAACAATTAAAAAGCGATGCCGGTTAGGTAAATCGTTTTTACCGGATCGTTAAGGAGGTGGCCGAGCTTTGTTTTGCCAATTTCATCGCGCGAAGAAAACCCCAAAATAATAAAGGCCGAATGCAAGAAACGCTTCCGCAACAATTAATCAATTCAATTTGCCATTAAAGAGTTTCGTTGAGATCTCTTAGGCTCGTGTAAGAAGTTGCCCTTTATCAAGTGATGTACGTTTCGGAATTGTATTAATCCATCATCAGGGCTGTGTGTTTCTGACAAGTTATAAGTCTCGAGGATAATCCTCCCCGAAAAGATCGAGTTCGATTAGCGCTAATTAAATTATTTTTTCGCTTTTCGGGGGCGAAGAGAGGCGCCCCGGACAAATCGCAAAGTTGGGGTTTGACCCCTTGACATACAAAAAAAACCGAATTTGATGAGTCCGAAAAAAACTATTAATTTCGCTCAACTTAACTGTTATGAGCATACACAAATAACATAAAATAAATAATTAATAGTTTTAAAATATTTTGAAATATGTAGAGCAGTGTTTCCCAATCTTTTTTTAACATTCCCACATAAGTCTTTCCAAAATTTTGATGCATATCATATATAACATATAAATATTTATTTATATTTAAAAATTGAATTATTCCATAAATGAAGCCTAATTACAACTTGTTCAATTTATAAAAAAAATTATTATTATCTTAAGTCGTGCTCCACTAACATATGGCTAAGTGGTTTTAAAAAAAAAGCTTCAGAAGAAATAATGTCCATTGAAGGACCTAGCCATCGGGTTGAAAAAAACGTAATTTTGGTGAATTTTAATCAACCATAAATGCACCATTTTGTTTAATTGCTCCACGTTCGTAGTACTTCTGGTCCTTATCAGCAAAAAACTGGACCAAGTGCAATTTCAAGTCACGGTCATTAATTTTTTGGCATTTAAAAAAATTTGTAAAGATCGAAGTACATGGTAATCTGATGGTACAAGGTGTTAGTTCCCAGCTGAGCTCCAATCATTATTGACGAGCTACTAAAATGTGCGTGGGCAAGCGTTGTCATGGTGGAAGACAATTCCTTTACGATTAACCAATTTTGGTCTTTTATCTTTGATTTTCTTCTCCAATTTGATCAGTTTTTGATAGTAAACATCCAAATTCAAAATATACAAGACCTTTTTAATTTAGCATTATGGTTTTTTGATGCAATTCAACTTTTGATGCAGCTTTTGCTTGGACCATGACGGTTTTTAACCCCTTGACATTAAAAAAAAACGAATTTGATGAGTCCGAAAAAAACTATTAATTTGGCCCAACTTAACTGTTATGCGCATACACAAATAACATTAAAAAAATTAATAGTTTTAAAATATTTTGAAATTTGTAGAGCAGTGTTTCCCAATCTTTTTTTAACATTTCCCATCTAAGTCATTCTAAAATTTTGATGCATATAATATAGGTATAACATATAAATATTTTTTATATTTAAAAATTGAATTATTTTATAAATGAAGCCTAATTACAACTTGTTTAAGACACAAGATTTAGGTTTTAGCAAGAAATCACTAGGAAATTATTAAGAAAAAAAAAACAATAAGTAAATTTTAAAAACATAAACCAAAAAATATTTTTATATCGATAGCTCGAATTTTTGATAACGCGAATTATTTTTAGTTTCTCTTCAACTTCGACCTATCGAGGTTTGACTGTATTTAATTTTATAAATTTAATATTTCTGAACAATTAAGATAATTTATTTATTGAGTTTTCTCCAATATTAATTTTATTTGCGTAAATTAATGATCTTCAAAGTTTTTTGAAAAACCACAAATTCTGTATTTACTCAATTTGAGTTTTCTGAAATACATAATAATTTTTTCATCAAAATTTCCTTTTAAATTTACCGAATAAAGTTTTGTTTTATTCAATTTGTGTTATACAAAAAAAATTGATAATTAAAAATTTCTAAAGTTCTTAAATATATTTTAAAAATTTCCAAGTTATTAATTTATTTAATTTGAGTTGTCTAAAACTTAAAATAATTTATTCTTCGAGTTTACTTTAATAATTTTGCTAAATGTTTAAAACTGAATTTCATTCTATGTAAAAAAAAACCGGTGCATGTACTTATGTACGCACGTTAGAAGTAATACTTCTTTGGCGCGACTAAATTAAATATAACAATGCGCTATGTTGCGCTTGTGTATAGCTAGACCAGTGGTTATCAAACTATATGTTACTGCGCATATGTCGTTTTATTTGAATACATTGCTATTTCCTTTTAAATCCAAAAGTAATTTAAACAAATCGAATAAATACGAAGATGTGCGCGTTCGAGCGAAAAGTGGCACATTTTCGAGCGAGGAAGCAAATGAAGCGCGACGCGGAGCGGCGCGCTTCATTTTCCGAGATCGGAAATGTGCCACTGACTCGAACGCACACTCGGCTTTAAGCACACTTTACAAGAATTAATTTACTCTCTGACAATTCGCAATTAAATATCACAGAATTATATTAATAACAAAATTCCCAAATCGCCAATTTTGTGCCTTTTAACAAAATTATTGTCGAAAACAATTTTCAGAACATAAAATTGAATACAGTTCTTGACGTCTTAGAGACGTCAAAATCTACAATGACACCCTAAACGATTGACGTCTCCCAGACGTCATTGTACGTCAAAGGGTTAAAACGCTTTTCGAAAAAAAAAGGTAGCGGACAATAAATCAACCGCAAACCCCAATAAAGATTTAACAACCCCCCGTTATAAATTTACGATACAAAACTAATAACACCATTGATTTTGTTCTGACGACTTAAGCTCTCTTTGGAAAGATTTCGACCCTCGCTTTTATTTAGGCGAAAGCAAAATAAGTTTTTCGGAGACACCTAAAGCCTCGCCGGGTTATTTTTCTCCGCGAAAATAGAAAAAAGGCCACGGCGACTCTATTCGGTTAATTCAATTTTACGCAAAGTGGAGACTAAAATATAAGTTCGTTTTCGATAATGTACGTGATTTGGTTTGGTAAATGTATATAAAGTCTTCCAAGTCGTGCTAATCCGATTTTCTAACAGAATTCCAACAGTGCCGAGAAGTACTTAATTGGATAATCGGGGTGTGTTTAATTATGATTCGCACTTGTGTGCGGACCCCCCGATAATGTTTAATATCGAGGTCGCACTTCCCCCGGTATCTTTCGTTCTGATTTTCTACCGGGAGCAACCCTACAAAATAAATAGGTAGTAGATTGGAAATATTAAAAAACGTTTTGCGGCTCATTTCTATTACTTTGGCTTACTTTAAAAAAAAAGTTTTTGTTCGATATCAAAATACATCGAACATTTTCACTTGCATTACGACCTGCCCTGTTCTATTAGGGGTAGGTGGAATTTTTTAATTATTTTTCTGGTTGTTTATAAATTTTAATTAATAGTCTGCATACAAATTTTTTTTTCAATTCGCATTTTTAAAATTTTGTGTTTTTGTACTTTGGCAAATTAAAAATCCAACATTTTCACTTGCATTACGACCTGCCCTGTTTTATTAAGGGTAGGTGGAATTTTTTAATTATTTTTTTAGTTGTTTATAAACTCCAATTAATTGTCTGCGTACAATTTTTTCCTTCAATTCGCGTTTTTAAAAATCTTTGTATTTTAACATAAGAAATTAAAAGTCGCACATTTGCACTTGCATTCGGAGCTCCCCTGCTCTTCGGGGGGTGGTTAGATTTTTTTAATTATTTTTCTGGTTGTTTATAAACTCCAATTAATAGTCTGCGTACAATTTTTTCTTTCAATTCGCGTTTTTAAAAATCTCCATTTTTTAACATAAGAAATTAAAAGTCGCACATTTGCACTTACATTCGGACCTCCCCTGCTCTTCGGGGGTGGCTAGATTTTTTTAACTATTTTTTTGGTTGTTTATAAACTCCAATTAATAATATGCGTACAATTTTTTCCTTAAATTCGCGTTGTTAAAAATCTTTAGTTTCTAACATAAGAAATTAAAAGTCGCACATTTGCACTTACATTCGGACCTCCCCTGCTCTTTGGGGGGTGGTTAAATTTTTTAAATTATTTTTCTGGTTGGTATAAACTCCAATTAATAGTCTGCGTATAATTTTTTTCCCTTTAATTCGCGTTTTAAAAATCTCTATTTTTTAACATAAGAAATTAAAAGTCGCACATTTGCACTTGCATTCGGAGCTCCCTTTCTCTTCGGGGGGTGGTTAGATTTTTTTAATTATTTTTCTGGTTGGGTATAAACTCCAATTAATTGTCTGCGTACAATTTTTCCTTCAATTCGCGTTTTAAAATCTCTATTTTTAACATAAGAAATTAAAAGTCGCACATTTGCACTTGCATTCGGAGCTCCCCTGCTCTTCGGGGGGTGGCTAGATTTTTTTAACTATTTTTCTGGTTGTTTATAAACTCCAATTAATAGTATGCGTACAATTTTTCCTTCAATTCGCGTTTTTAAAAATCTCCATTTTTTAACATAAGAAATTAAAAGTCGCACATTTGCACTTGCATTCGGAGCTCCCCTGCTCTTCGGGGGGTGGTTAGATTTTTTTAATTATTTTTCTGGTTGGGTATAAACTCCAATTAATAGTCTGCGTATAATTTTTTCCTTCAATTCGCGTTTTTAAAAATCTCCATTTTTTAACATAAGAAATTAAAAGTCGCACATTTGCACTTGCATTCGGAGCTCCCTTTCTCTTCGGGGGGTGGTTAGATTTTTTTAATTATTTTTCTGGTTGGGTATAAACTCCAATTAATTGTCTGCGTACAATTTTTTCCTTCAATTCGCGTTTTTAAAAATCTCTATTTTTTAACATAAGAAATTAAAAGTCGCACATTTGCACTTGCATTCGGAGCTCCCTTTCTCTTCGGGGGGTGGTTAGATTTTTTTAATTATTTTTCTGGTTGGGTATAAACTCCAATTAATAGTCTGCGTATAATTTTTTCCTTCAATTCGCGTTTTTAAAAATCTCTATTTTTTAACATAAGAAATTAAAAGTCGCACATTTGCACTTGCATTCGGAGCTCCCCTGCTCTTCGGGGGGTGGTTAGATTTTTTTAATTATTTTTCTGGTTGGGTATAAACTCCAATTAATTGTCTGCGTACAATTTTTTCCTTCAATTCGCGTTTTTAAAATCTCTATTTTTTAACATAAGAAATTAAAAGTCGCACATTTGCACTTGCATTCGGAGCTCCCTTTCTCTTCGGGGGGTGGTTAGATTTTTTTAATTATTTTTCTGGTTGGTATAAACTCCAATTAATAGTCTGCGTATAATTTTTTCCTTCAATTCGCGTTTTTAAAAATCTCTATTTTTTAACATAAGAAATTAAAAGTCGCACATTTGCACTTGCATTCGGAGCTCCCCTGCTCTTCGGGGGGTGGTTAGATTTTTTTAATTATTTTTCTGGTTGGGTATAAACTCCAATTAATAGTCTGCGTATAATTTTTTCCTTCAATTCGCGTTTTTAAAAATCTCTATTTTTTAACATAAGAAATTAAAAGTCGCACATTTGCACTTGCATTCGGAGCTCCCCTGCTCTTCGGGGGGTGGTTAGATTTTTTTAATTATTTTTCTGGTTGGGTATAAACTTCAATTAATAGTCTGCACACAATATTTTTATTCAATTCGCATTTTTAAAATCTCTATTTTTAACATAAGAAATTAAAAGTCGCACATTTGCACTTGCATTCGGAGCTCCCTGCTCTTCGGGGGGTGGTTAGATTTTTTTAATTATTTTTCTGGTTGGGTATAAACTCCAATTAATAGTCTGCGTATAATTTTTTCCTTCAATTCGCGTTTTAAAAAACTCATTTTTAACATAAGAAATTAAAAGTCGCACATTTGCACTTGCATTCGGAGCTCCCTGCTCTTCGGGGTGGTTAGATTTTTAATTATTTTTCTGGTTGGTATAAACTCCAATTAATAGTCTGCGTACAATTTTTTCCTTCAATTCGCGTTTTAAAATCTCTATTTTTAACATAAGAAATTAAAAGTCGCACATTTGCACTTGCATTCGGAGCTCCCCTGCTCTTCGGGGGGTGGTTAGATTTTTTTAATTATTTTTCTGGTTGGGTATAAACTCCAATTAATAGTCTGCGTGTAATTTTTCTTCAATTCGCGTTTTAAAATCTCTATTTTTAACATAAGAAATTAAAAGTCGCACATTTGCACTTGCATTCGAGCTCCCTGCTCTTCGGGGTGGTTAGATTTTTAATTATTTTTCTGGTTGGTATAAACTCCAATTAATAGTCTGCGTACAATTTTTTCTTCAATTCGCGTTTTTAAAAATCTCCATTTTTTAACATAAGAAATTAAAAGTCGCACATTTGCACTTGCATTCGGAGCTCCCCTGCTCTTCGGGGGGTGGTTAGATTTTTTTAATTATTTTTCTGGTTGGGTATAAACTCCAATTAATAGTCTGCGTGTAATTTTTTTCTTCAATTCGCGTTTTTAAAAATCTCCATTTTTTAACATAAGAAATTAAGTCGCACATTTATGTTCGTCCTGTCTTCTGGTAGATTTAATTATTTTTCTGGTTTAAAACTCAATTAAATCTGACAATTTTTTCAATTCATTTAAAATTGTTTTTTTGAATAAATTTAAGAAAAAATGTTGTAAAAACTTTACTAGATTCACACTTTTTATTGGATAATCACAAATCAATAATCATAAGTATTTCTATAATTAAAAAATCGCGGAAAATGATTTTCTTAAAAAAATTAGCGCCTTTAAAAAAGTTTGAACAAGAAATCATCACAAACAGATGATATCATTAAGACAGTTCCATTAATGAAAATTTAAATAATTAGACGAAATGCGTCATTTTCATATATTTTTTAAACGAAATAAAAAATTTAATCTCGTCTCTTTTGATGAAAGACGACTTCCTAGATTACAGCTTTTTTACGCGGCCGTTTCGTCAGCACTATAGGTGTGTGCACGTTTTCAATACATCAAAGTGCATTTCATTTCATAGAAACTTGTACGAATGGAAACTGATTTTCTTCAAAAAAAAAAGGAAAAACACCGCGCCGACGATTTATATAAATTTTTTATCGACTTAACAATTCATCACGAAAACGAGGGCGAGAATAAATCTAGACATCTTAAAAACTTTAATTTTTCAATTTTTTTAATGAAGATTCGATTACAAGAATGTGTTTTGTTTTCAAAGGGCTTTACGTAATTTTTAATTGAAATAGCAAGAATTTTGAATTGTATTATTTACATAAAAAATCGGTTAAACAACTTTAACTTCCGTTTAACAGTACATAGAGTGCACTAAATCGTCACATGCCATACTAGCGTGGATTTTCTTAAATATATCGAATATAAATGAATTTAATAAAGTTATTTTGCTTAATCAATTTATGACAAAGAAAAATTAATATTTTTATAGATGAAAATAACTGTACAATTTAATTATACTTTTAAAATGTTCATATTTCATTCAAACTATATTTATTACAATAGACTTTTACTAAGTTAAACAACATCAGGGATTTGATGAATTGCCATACTATAATGACGGCGGATAATTGTACTTTATGCCCTTATTGAAAAATGATAATGCTATATTTATATTAGCTGAAATTTATATATTTATTTGCAAGCAGTACCCAGCATAATTGATGTCAACTACTTTTACACCTAAGTTGCTTAATAACGTCAAAAATTAAAAACAAAAATTTAATAATTTTGTAAATGTATGAAATTAATTTAACTTCAATTGCTACTAAAACCCTTCACATTAACCCATTTTTATAATGGGGTTTTCTTTTACAATAAACTAGTTTTATTATTTGACTAAATATTTTAATATCCATCCATTATTTTTACGTTAATGTATCAAAACTAAGAAATGTTGTTTGGCAAAGGTAGGTACTCTTTGCTTGTACCAGAAGGAGTAATTTTATTATAATTGATAGGAACTAGTTGATAGGAATAAATTGGTATTAAAAATAAGTGTTTTAAAGAGTTGAAGCAATTAAGATTTAAAAACAATGGTAAACCGAAGTTTTATTAAGATTGGAACAAATTAGCAGTTATAATATAAAAATGCTTAATATAACTTAATACTAATGGTACTGTCAAGAAGATGTCAAGTGTAGATAATTTTTTTCAAAGGTTTTGTTTAATTCGATTGGTTTATGAGAGCCTACCCGCTTTAGGCCCCCTGTCGGGCAAAGCGGTTAATTTCTGACATTTTATATTTTTGAATTTATTTTTACAATTAAAGCAAAAATGTAATTATTTTTTTTTATAAAATTAAAGTTTAATAATTGTACTACGTAAATTTAAAAAAGAAACACTTTTTTTTTTAGCCGAAGTGGTTCATATTAATCGATGAACCTTAACCTACCCGCTTTAGGCCACCTTTCTTATTTATTTATGCATTAGAATAGACTTTTATTAATAAAAATACTAAAACTTTACTTTTTCTTCAACTTATAAACTATCGCGTTTTTTATTGACTACTAAATTTCAATGACACGTGTCAATTACGATACCGAATATTAAGAAAAACCTAACAAGAATTTCATTTTTGCCTTCTTATTGAAATACAAATTAATTTCACGGCAATTTCTTAATAATTCGCCATAATTTAGATCAATAAATTACACGAAAATTAATTGAATAATTTTAATCGTTCCTCTCACTTGCATTGACAAAATTATCGTATCTTCTCGCTCCCTTCCACTCTTTGCTAAGGGAAATACGTTTTTGAATATAAAATCGATATTTACTAAATTAAATTAAAATTTTTGATTTGAAGGAGCGCACGGTAAATTATACTAATGTAATAAACACGAAGATGTGCGCGTTCAGCGAAAAGTGGCACATTTCCGAGCGAGGAGGCAAATGAAGCGCGACGCGGACGCGGTTCATTTTCGAGATCGGAATGTGCCACTTTGAGCTCGAATGTGCGCACTCGGTTTTAAGCCGATTCACAAAATTTAGGTCCATTAATTAGACAAAAAATTAATTTAATCGTTTTCTTTCAGTCGCATGTTACATAAACAATTAATTCAAAAAAAAACTGGTGCGTGTACTTATGTACGGGCGCTAGAAGTTATACTTCTTTAGCGTAACTGAATTAAACTTTTTTTGATTTACACAGTAGATGGGTACAGGAGAAAAACGTGTAAATCGAAATCATAATTTGTTTGTATGAGAAACCGTGTAAATTGAAAACAAAGCGGAATATAAATAAATTTGTTAGTACCTTTCAAAATTAATTATTTTTTTCACGTAAAATAACCAAAAGTAAATATCTTGTACAGTAGGGGGGTCGAAAAATTACTAAAAAGCACGAGGATACAAATTATAGCTTATAAGAAAAGGAATTTTTTGAAAAAAAAAATTACGAAACCCAACAATAATTTTTATCATATATTGGAATTAAAATCCAATGCACATTCACAAAAAATGTAATTCGACGCCATCTACAATGAGAAAACTAACTTAAAAAAAAAAAATTTTTGATTATATTCAAAATGATTAAGTTTTAATTATGTTAAAAAATTGTGCAAAAATCAATAACATTTGGCAATTTTCAAACTAATGTTGTTTATAAACAAAAAATATTTAAAAATGTACAGATTTATTATTATTTTTTCTAAAACTATTGATAATCAGGTGATTAGTGATTAATTAACATATTTTTATATTAATCCCTTTGGAACAGGTTGTCGTATACAAAAAATAAAAATTGTTCTAGAAACTGCAAAGTGCCCCCTTTAAAGTCAATCAAATATTTAAATGGAAATTTTTTTATAACTATTATTATAATTTAATAAAAAAATAACATGCTTTTATTGTTTATTAGAGTCAAAATTTTTAGACGTTTCTCATGATTCTAAGCCGAAAAGAAAAGATTCTCTTAAAAACAAAAGTTTGAATTTATTATCAATTTTAAAATTTAGTGGGGACACTTCTAGACATTAAACACAATTTTTTTTTCAAAAAATTACACTTTTTTTATAAGCTACAATTTGTACCCTATTGTACAGCCGAATGGATATTGGAAATAGTTTTCATTCTTGAAAATATTCAGAAATAGAATTTTTGCAAACCGTGTAAAAGCGTTATCGTGTAAAACAAGTAGCGTGTAAATCGAGAAATAGGTTTATTGTAAATTTTGGCCGAAACTCAAATGTGCTCGTACGTCGTTTTCTTTTTAAATCCAAAAATTAATGTAAACAAATTTAATAAATACAAAAATGTGCACGTTCGAGCGAAAAGTGGCACATTTCCGAGCGAGGGAGGCAAATGAAGCGCGACGCGGAGCGGCGCGCTTCATTTTCCGAGATCGGAATGTGCCACTTTGAGCTCGAATGTGCGCACTCGGTTTTAAGCACGATTCACAAAATTTAAGCCCTTTAATTAGACAAAAAATTAATTTAATCATTTTCTCTCACTCGCACCTGCGAAATTATCGTATCCTTTCGCTCGCTTCCACTCATTACTATGGTAAATACATTTTTTGAACATCAAATCCATATTTACTAAACTAAATTTAATTTTTTGATTTGGAAGTGAAAAAAATAATTATGACAAATCAATAAATACAAAGATGTGCGCATTCGAGCGAAAAGTGGCACATTTCCGAGCGAGGAAAGGAAATGAAGCGCGACGCGGAGCGGCGCGCTTCATTTTCCCGAGATCGGAATGTGCCACTTTGAGCTCGAATGTGCGCACTCGGTTTTAAGCACGATTCACAAAATTTAGGCCCATTAATTAGACAAAAAATTAATTTAATCGTTTTCTCTCACTCGCACCTGCGAAATTATCGTATCTTTTCGCTCGCTTCCACTCATTACTATGGTAAATACATTTTTTGAACATAAAATCTATATTTACCTAAACTAAATTTAATTTTTTGATTTGAAAGTGAAAAAAATAATTAAGGCAAATCAATAAATACGAGATGTGCGCATTCGAGCGAAAAGTGGCACATTCGCCTCCCTCGCTCGGAAATGTGCCACTTTGAGCTCGAATGTGCACACTCGGTTATAAGCCCGATTACCCAACGTCCCGTTTTAACAAAAAAAAATTGTTCACGTTAGTCATACCCACCTAGTACACGGAAAGTTAAAAGATTTTACGATAACGCCTCTGTTTTATTAGGTTTCGCCTTGTTAACTTCTTGTAATTAATTTGGTAAATTATTAATAAATGTTTGCACGCTTAAAAGTGTCGAGACGCGAGATAAGACCAAAGGGTTGAGGCGTCGAGGTCGCCGAAGGTGCGCCAAATTTTTAAGACCGCCGAGAAAAAATCAATCGGGGGATGAACATGGAAAGCGAGAGCCGGCTCATCTTTTCATATCAAAACAAATTAAAGGTGATTTAAGAGTTTACTTTCGAAAACAAAGCACTCAGAAAAATTTTTATGGCAGTCCTAAAGTTTCTGTGGAAAGTTTTCCCTTTGGAAAATTAAGCGATTAGGCCGAATGCTTCTGAAACGACAAGATTAATGGATTTTATCAGAAGCAAGATAAAAAATTCGCTAATTCAATTTTATTAGCTCGGTTTTAAAATTTATGCTCGAGCTCCGCGTTTTATAACGTTTAAGACGTGGCTTGTCGCCGTTTTTTTGTCGAAACGTGTTTATCGGGACATTTCTTCTTCGATTTCGATAGATACAGTAGTGCCTCGGTAATCGGGATCAGTTAAAATTGTGAATTTTTGAGGAATCTGGATTGCTTTCGTTATACGGGGTGTCGGACGAATAGGTACTGAAAGTTAACTGGGCGACACCAGACAGCAATCTAAACAGTAAAAGTTTGTATGCGATATGTTGTCAATTTTAAAATTTTCGTGAAAACTGCGCTTTAATTTTTATTAAATGGCAACACAGCGTCGTTTCCATATTTTCTTACAGAAAAAATGGTGTTTTTTGCAAAAGCAACAAATAGTTAAATAATGTAGGTTAAGTTTCAGTACTTATTCGTCTGACAGACTGTATATTGCAATGCATGAATCAATTTATTCAAATTAACTTAATTTACATTTTTTTGATTGCGGTTTTAAAATAGTGTATATTTTAATCAAGGCACAACTGTACATTTCTTTTGAATGTAAATTTGAAAAATCCACAAACAACTTAATAAAACTTTATTGTGGCCCAAAAAATGTGTAATTAAATCCTCCCACAAGATCCATCGGCAAATTTTAATTAACTTCTGTCAATTGCAATTAATTGCCTTTTTGAAAAAAACTGATGAAAGGGGAAAGGATAAACAGAGGCCTCCACATATTTTAGTTTAGCAAATAACGGGCACGTGTTCATAAAATTAAAAATGTTGGATAAACAACTAATTCAAAAAAAACTGGTGCGTTTTCTTATGTATGGGGGCTGGAAGTTATACTTCTTTGGCGTGACTGAATTAAACCTATTTTTGATTTACACAGTAGATGGGTACAGGAGAAAAACGTGTAAATCGAAATCATAATTTGTTTGTATGAGAAACCGTGTAAATTGAAAACAAAGCGGAATATACATAAATTTGTTAGTACCTTTCGAAATTAATTATTTTTTTTACGTAAAATAACCAAAAGTAAATATCTTGTACAGTAGGGGGGTCGAAAAATTACTAAAAAGCACGAGGATACAAATTATAGCTTATAAGAAAAGGAATTTTTTGAAAAAAAAAAAATAAGAAACCAAACAATAGTTTTTATCATATATTGGAATTAAAATCCAATGCACATTCACAAAAAATGTAATTCGACGCCATCTACGATGAGAAAACTAACTTAAAAAAAAAGAAAAAAAAATTTCTGATTATATTCGAAATGATTAAGTTTTAATTATGTTAAAAAATTGAGCAAAAATCGATAACTTTTGGCAATTTTCAAACTAATGTTGTTTAAAAACAAAAAATATTTAAAAATGTACAGATTTATTATTATTTTTTCAAAAACTATTGATAATAAGGTGATTTGTGAATAATAAACATATTTTTACATTAATCCCTTTGGAACAGGTTGTCGTATACAAAAAATAAAAATTGTTCTAGAAACTGCAAAGTGCCCCCTTTAAAGTCAATCAAATATTTAAATGGAAATATTTTTCCTAACTATTATTATAATTTAATAAAAAAATAACATGCTTTTATTATTTATTAGAGTAAAAATATTTAGACATTTCTAATGATTCTAAGCCGAAAAGAAAAGATTCTCTTAAAAACAAAAGTTTTAATTTATTATCAATTTTACAATTTAGTGGGGACACTTCGAGATATTAAAAACAATTTTTTTTCAAATAATTACCCTTTTTTTATAAGCTACAATTTGTACCCTATTGTACAGCCGAATGGATATTGGAAATAGTTTTCATTCTTGAAAATATTTAGAAATATAATTTTTGCAAACCGTGTAAGAGCGTTATCGTGTAAAACAAGTAGCGTGTAAATCGAGAAATAGGTTTATTGTAAATTTTGGCGAAACTCAAATGTCTCGTACGTCGTTTCTTTTTAAATCCAAAAATTAATGTAAACAAATTTAATAAATAAATTGACGTTCGAGAAAAGTGTACATTTCCGAGCGAGGGAGGCAAATAAGCCGACGCGGGCGCGCTTTATTTTCTCGAGATCGGAATGCACTTTGAGCTGAATTGCACTGTTTTAAAGACGATTCACAATAATTAATTTGCTTTCTAAATAATTTTTATTAAATATAATAGTTTATTTAAATTTTTAATTTATTCTATTAAATTTAATAAAATAGAAAACAGACAAATTCAATAAATGAGGATGTGCGCATTCGAGCGAAAAGTGGACATTTCCGAGCGAGGGAAAATGAACGCGACGCGAAGCGCGCTTTTTGAGATCGGAATGTGCCACTGACTCAAATTACTCCACTTTAAGCACGATTCACAATTTAATTTAATTTAATTTAATTTATTAAAAAAAAATTAATGTCCCAAACTAATATTACAAAGGCGAAAGTAACTCTGTCTGTCTGTCTTCTGTCTGTCTGTCTGTCTGTCTGTCTGTCTGTCTGTCTGTCTGTCTGTGCGTTACCTTATAACCTTCTAAGAAAAGTCAAAAAAATTAATTTTGAATTACAGAATTATTTACTAATAGAAAACATTTTTCGGAGATCGCAATGTGCCACTTTGAGCTCGAATGTGCACACTCGATTTTAAGCATGATTCACAATAATTAATTTACTTTCTAAATAATTTTAAGTAAAATTAGAAGACTATATTTAGGAATTAATTTAATTTATAATTTATTACCATAAATATAGCCTTTTCTATTAAAAAAAAAAGATAAATTTGATACACAGGAAATCATAAGTATTTATTTACTTTTCAAGCAATCGAATGAAGTAATTATTTAATATTTTATTTTTATATTTCGAGAAAAGTAATGAGACTAATTGTTTTTTTTAATTTGCAATAATAGATTTATTGAATTTAAATTTACATTTGTTTCTTGTATAATTTAATATTGACCTAGGTCAAAAATAAAGATTTTATTTTGACCAATTAGATTCTTCATAAAAACAACAACTAAGTTGAACACGTTTTGTAAGCACGGCATAATTTTTTTTTCGAATTTGAAACTCTATTATTTTTTCCCGCTTTGGTCTTTATTCAACTTTTCATCACCATAAAATGCTAAATTTGATACACAGTAAATAATTTATTTAATAATCGTTTAAAACACGTTCGATGTGATTTCTTCAAATTATGGCCATTTTAATTGCCTTTTTCAACGTCCGTTACCCGCCAAAATTTTACCCACAACCCCCGCCACCAAAAGAAGTACAACTTCAATCGGCACCATTCACCTGCCGCCCACAACTAAAATCCTCGTAAACATCCGTAAATGAAAATTTTTGCTTTCTTGCGTTCTCGCGCCATCCATAAATCAAATTGATTTATATTCTTCCTGTATCTTAAATCCGATCCCTCCCAACGACGGCTACAGATGTTCCGGCTTTCGATCGCAAAAGAAACGGGACACATAAAATTTTTCTAAACGGTGCGAAATTCAAAAGGCGAAAAGCGCCCCTCGCACGCGAAAAATAAATATAAAACGCTCAAAACGAGGAAAAATCTCACCTGCGTGTCCCTGTGGATGCTGTACGTGCTCCAGCAGCAGGGCTCGACTTGATTCGAATCCAAGCCCCAGAACTCGAGCTCTTCTTCGAATAATGGTCCACATACGTTGGTCGGATAATGCAATTTGCCCGTCCTGCAATAAATCGAGCTTGTATTTAACGGGTTTTGGCGCGGCCAGGCCGAGCTCTGGAGCATTAATCTTTCGTTTTGCATTAATTGTTTTCCAAAAGCAACGTCGTCAATTAATTAATTATCGTTTGCGGCTTTATTTGGGGCTCCATAATAATTTCATCCGCGTTCAACGGCCGGGAGGCGGCTTCCTACCGTTAAATGTTAAACTACGGCTCGTAGCCTGAATAAAAGATAATTAACTAGGAGCTACGGAGGTGCGCACTTAAGTATGTACAGTCGGCCGAAGAAGTAATCAACACCCTAGTGCGGCGCCTACGGTGATCGTGCCATTTTTAAAGAATTAATAGAAAAAAATATTTGTGGTACAGGGGACCCCCGATAATCCGGCCCTCGGCTAATCCGGCACCCCCTGTAATCCGACATGGTCTATTATTTATTATGTATTGAATATTTTTTTGACAATCTTCTTTTCTCAAAAAAATAATATCGATACCAATAAAATGAATATTTGTATGTACATTTGTTTGTACACAATTATTTCCTAATGTAAAGTCCTACTAATGTAAAGTCCTAATGTAAATAAAACGTAAGCTCTCTATTGTGTTGTTTAATTTACTAAATTTGACATATATGTACATAATGAAGTATGATTCGTACTTCAGAGTACATAATATGTAAATAACATGTAGAATCTTATCATTACAAGGTACTCTTTCTTAAAAAATTCCGGACTATAGGGGGTCTTAGGCAGTACTTTATAATCCGACAAATTCGCTAATTCAACTCTGTCCTGGAAACTGTTTGTCGGATTACCGGTGGTCCACTGTACTTATAAAAGCCGTCATAAATATTTTTAAAACACTATTTTTAACTAAAACTATCTTGGAATAGCTCGATTACGGTAAGGGAGCGTTCAAGTACTACGTAACGCAATGTGGGGGTCTTGTAAAGCGTTACGATGCGTTCAGGGGGAGGGTTCGACCATCGCGTTACGTAACATTGTATTTTTTAAATTTAAATAAAAAGCTAGGGAATTAAAATTTCCCAAGTTGGCAACCCCTTTCGTTTATGTATTACGAGAAAATGGTCACTTGGTTGCTACGTAACGTTTAGTGGGGGGGTGTCTGAAAACGTTGCGGCGCGTTACATGGGGGAAGAAGGGTCAAAAATTGCGTTACGTAATACTTGAACGCTCCCTAAGTACTGTTTTTAGGGTGTTGATTACTTCTTAGGCTGACTGTACCGCGCGTTATGATTGTTTCAAAAATCACACTTAATTATCAACGCGGTAGCAGCTCTTTGTGTCGATGGAGAGAGAGACGAAAGATGGGGTTGTTTTAATACAAAATGAAATAGAAGCATGCATTAAGTGAGAAACTATTTATCTTGGAATTTATTACTTATTTAGGAGAGCTAAGGTGGTTTACTTAATTTATTAAGCACTTATTGTTCATAAATCTGTTGAAAGTTGATTATTTAAGCATTAAGTTGGATTTTTATGTTGGTACTGTTTTATTAAACGAATGGATACTTTTATAGATATTGTCCAAGTTTTTATCGCTTTAAATAAAACACAATAATTTAGGGTTTTTTTATATTGTTTTTCGACGGGAAATTTAAGTTTTTTAAAGCACAACTGCATTAGTAATTTGCGCAAAATTTACAATTAAATTAATTGTTTAAAATTCGTGTTGACTGATTTGAAAAAAAAAATTTTAATTAATAATTTTATAGTTTTTGAACGTTGCAAGTTTACTAATTGTTATTTTATTGAGTGTCCAATTCCAGTGAACATTAAACATTGTTAATTACTTACTTTAATTTTGATGTTAAAGAAACTGGGGTTTTTACTCGTATTTACCCTACTTTTAATAAAAAGGTAATGCATCGGAAATAAATCATTTTTATTTATGCGATAAACACATTTTTTTTAATATAGTTTAATTAAAACTTTACGGTATTGCGTTAATTTAAAAATAAGTTAAAAGGGTTGGTTTGATTCTACTTCAATTCCTCGATTTGAAAAGATCTTTTGCAAATGTTAGCAATTGAAGGGTAAAACAAAGGAAAACAGCTCGTAGTATTGTTAATAATAATAATTAGGGCATTAAACAATTAAAATTATGTTACGCAAACAGATAACTGCGAGTTGGTTAAGGCACGCAGGGCTGTGCCGCTACCCCTTGACCTTGCGCAGTACTTCTACAATTATTACGAAGCGGCAAACAACACACACATATAATACATAAAACGCCGAATAGATGGAGTGATCACGCCAGGTTTACACTATATTCAAGTATTTAACTATTAATTTTACCAACAAGCACGAATTCAATGTTTAACAGTATCTTGTAGAATCGGCTACAGATGATGAATATATTTCATTTTATTTCAATGGCCAATCAGAAGTTGGTTAGAGGATTGATTTACTCGGCGGCCCGAGTATATACAATTTTTTTAGAATATCGTAAATAGGAGACGGATTCTTTTTGTTAATTAACACTATTGTGAAAAACTCTTAACTTGGTTGCATATTTTTTTACCACTCATTTACAAATAAAAAAAAAATTACCATTAGCATATTATTAAAATATCGTTTGAGATTTTTGTGTCAATTAAAAATTTAAGCCCAAATGACTTGGTGCCGATATTACAACAATTTCAATGAAAAAAGGCAACTTCCTTTTTTTTGTAAATTATGGAAAGCGCCCCAATTTTATGCTCACCTGTAATAGTTGAGGACCTGAGCGAACACCCCCGGATGCCTATCGAAGAAGTATTCGTTCAAGATGGGGTCGTAGTTCGCCAACGCTTCGGTTAATCGAGATAAACGGGTCGCCGGAATTTTTTTAAGGGTAGCTTTGTATGTCTCGAAACGAATGCCTCCTACGTTAAGGATGATGCGGTTCTCCCCATCCATTTCTCCATTTCATGGCGACGAATCGGTTTATTTCTTCATTTGATCTAAAAAATTTACATCCGTTAATAACATAATATTTTGCGAAACCCGTTCTTTTGCTAACTAGAATTTATGGTCTTCTTAATTATCTCGGGTTGAACGGAATAAAGCTATGAAAATGTTTCTATCTACTGAAAATTTTTTTTTTTTTAATTAACAGAATTTCGAGTAATAAATTGAGGTTATGTTGGTGTCGGAGTTGATCGCGTACTAATTGCACCCAAAAAAATGGTACTAGTAGTGGATCACGGTTTTAAAACGAGACGCTTTGTAATCGTGCTTAAAGCGAGTGTGCGCATTCGAGCTCAAAGTGGCACATTCCGATCTGGAATGAAGCGCGCCGCCCGCGTCGCGCTTCATTTGCTTCCCTCGCTCGGAAATGTGCCACTTTTCGCTCGAATGCGCACATCTTCGTATTTATCAAATTTTTGTAGTTTATATTTCGCTATTTCTAATGAAAAATTTTAATGGAGTGTAGTAAATATCGATTTTATGTTTAAAGGCGTATTTTTAGTATAGCAAAGAGTGGGAGAGAGCGAAAAGATACGATAATCTTATATGTGTGAGTGAGAGAGAACGATTAAATTTTTTTAATTAATTTTTTGAATGTGCACATTTCTCGCTTTCATTGGATCTGTCTATTTTTGTTTTTTTATTAAATTTAGTGCAATAAGTTAACAATTGAAATTAACTCATAAATACAATTTTGTAATTTGTACTTAAAATTAATTAGAAAGTAAATTAATTATTGTGAATCATGTTTAAAGCCGAGTGCGCACATTCGAGCTCAAAGTGGCACATTCCGATCTCGGGAAAATGAAGCGCGCCGCTCCGCGTCGCGCTTCATTTGCCTCCCTCGCTCGGAAATGTGCCACTTTTCGCTCGAATGCGCACATCTTCGTATTTATCAAATTTTTGTAGTTTATATTTCGCTATTTCTAATGAAAAATTTTAATGGAGTGTAGTAAATATCGATTTTATGTTTAAAAGCGTATTTTTAGTATAGCAATGAGTGGGAGAGAGCGAAAAGATACGATAATCTTATATGTGTGAGTGAGAGAGAACGATTCAATTTTTTTAATTAATTTTTTGAATGTGCACATCTCCCGCCTTCATTGGATCTGTCTATTTTTGTTTTTCTATTAAATTTAGTGCAATAAGTTAACAATTGAAATTAACTCATAAATACAATTTTGTAATTTGTACTTAAAATTAATTAGAAAGCAAATTAATTATTGTGAATCATGTTTAAAGCCGAGTGCGCGCATTCGAGCTCAAAGTGGCACATTCCGATCTCAGGAAAATGAAGCGCGCCGCTCCGCGTCGCGCTTCATTTGCCTCCCTCGCTCGGAAATGTGCCACTTTTCGCTCGAATGCGCACATCCTCGTATTTATCGGATTTGCCTATATTCTTCAATTCAAAAAATTGAAAAGTCGAATAAATCAGATCTATTTTTTGTTTGAAAAGGGTTAAATATCACAGGCTTGCAAATTTAAGGTCATTACGTCCTCTTTAGTATCTAATAACTGATTCTGGGGTATTTTCTCCATCACCCACAAATTTTTCGGAAAAGCTACAGATTGAAAATCGAAAAAAAAAAAACGTTTTCTCACAGAACAAAACATATAGCGGAAGATGGGGTAGCCCCGGACACTTGAAAGAATTAGAAATAAAAAATATAAATAAATTAATTAATTAATTTTTTATGATTTAAAATGAAAGTAGGGACTTTTAAGTTTATACTAATTAAAAATTTGTAATGATATATTTGTTTTTTTAGGAAATACGGCCAATCCAATTTGACCTTATTTTTTGGCAATACAAAACGTGACGGGTAGCCCCGGACTAGTACTTATTGGTGGCCCAATCGTTTTTGGCCTTATAAACATCACAAAAATAATTAATATTTAAACAATTTTTATGCGCCCAGTCTTTGCACTCATAACATCGAATCCAGTCTTCATCAAAAGTTTTTTTGCATATGATGCATTCGGTTTCTTTCTCCCGGTCTTTTCGGGAAAAACTTCGAATATTTTTGTCTGTTTTCAATATTTTTAGCAATTTTTTGTTTTTTTGCTTTGACAAATTTATTGTTTTTGGTTTTCTGCTTTTCTCTAAATTTTGTTTAAATGGAGATGTTAAAATATCGCTCATATGGGTTTTTTGAGCTTCGTTGCTAAATGTTTTTTTGATGCATCAGGAAATCGTAACAGTTGTTTTAATAAATGTGCTGTGCTGATTGAAGGCACCGGGTCAGTATAGATGTTGACCACCGTTGCGATTCGTACTGGATGTGAAAAATACACAAAGTTGACTAAAGTACAGTAATTTAACCACTATTTATTATCACAGTAAATAATAAAGCACCGACAAGTTATTTATTTCAACTGTAGTATAGAGTAACTTTTGAAAAAGATTATTAATTATGCTAAAATAATGTCCGGCGATACCCGACATTTTAGTGTCCGTGGGTACCCGATTTTCAATATTCAACATTTTTATTCAGAGCTCCTAAGATGTAGTAGAAATATTTCAAATACTATTACAAAGTTTAAATATAATGCATTTTCTTCAAATTAAAAAAAAATATAAGTATTCACACTTACGTTTTCTAGTTGATAACTTGAAATGAAATCTGACGAGCGCGATGAAAAATTTTTATATTTTACAAACTACTCCTTAAATTGTAACAGAATCGGTGTTTACGTGACAACTAAATTGCATATGTTTTTACTCTAGACGACGCCTGTTTTAAAGAAAATTTTACCAATGCAACGTGATTAGATTCTTGGAAATTCTTATGTCCGCGGTTACCCGCTGTCCGGGGCTACCACACTTGTCCCTATTTAAAAAAGTACTTGCTTTCTAACTTTGAAAACTATGAAAATATAATTAGAAGACATTGTTAAGCTACAATGGGTATTAATTTTCTTTGTGGAATCTGGTCCTTTTTTCCTCAAAGCTTCTGTTGTGTGATTTTCTTTTAAATTTCTTGTTTGGATTGTCGCGATTGTCCGCCATCATGGTAGAATTCCATCTCCCTCGATACCTACCTTCAAGTTCTTTCAAATCTTGGTGAAACCTTTTGCCTTGTTCTTCGCTAACGGCTCCTAGATTTTCTGGAACGTATTCAATGTGCGAATTCTGGAAATGAAGCTGAATGCTCATATTACAGCCCATTAGACCCAAATTTGATATCATTTTGTCTACTATTTCTTTATAGTCGGAGTGTTTATTGTTCCCCAAAAAGTTTTTCACCACTTCCTTAAAAGATTTCCACCCTTGTAACTTCAACATCATTGAGTTTTTCGTCAAATGGGCAAAAGGGCAGAAAACTACCTTTCTCTGGTGTGGGGACCAATAAAAACTCCTACTATATAGAAATAGTAGTCAAAATGATAACAAATTTGGGTCTAACGGGCTGCAATATGAGCATTAAACTTCATTTCCAGAATTCGCACATTGAATACGTGCCAGAAAATCTATGAACCGTTGATGAAGAACAAGGCAAAAAATTTCACCAAGATTTGAAAGAACTTGAAGACAGGTATCACGAAAGATGAAATTTGACCATGATGGTAGATTATTGTTGGTTGCCGAAGCGCGACAATCTAAACCAGAAATTTCAGAGAAAATCACACAACAGAAGCTTTGGGAAAAAAAGAACCAGATTCCACAAAGAAATTGATGTGTATTGTAGCTTAACAATGTCTTGTAATAATATTTTCATAATTTTCAAAGTCAGAAAGCAGGTACTTTTTTAAATATGTATTTTTTTCTGTGTAAAAACGTGTTTTTTCTCGAATTTCTATCTGTAGCTTTTTCGAAAAATTTGGAGGCGATGGAGAAAAACTAAGTTCATATTTGTAATCAGCGCATCAAAATACCCCGGAATCAGTTGTCAAATTCTAGAGAGGACGTCATGACCTTAAATTTGCAGGCCTGTGTTACATAGAATTATGTTTTTCTTTAAAACTACTTGCTTTAAAATTTATTTTGACAATTTTATTTATTACTAACTATTTGGAACTACTTAAAACTGTTTAGAAAACTACTTACTACTAGATCTTAAAAGCTACTTTTTGTTGAACCGTATTGAACTATTTTTATACTTTATAAAGGGCTGATGCTGTTAGTGAGCATTTTGCCTTCAATTAGTTGCAATTCAACACCAATTTTGAAATTGGAAGAAGGCAAATACATTAGATAACGTAACACTTTCCTTTTTTATTTTGTAACGACCTCGTTCAATGACGTTTTGGTTATTTGGTAATTTCCATATTTTTTTATGTTTGAAATAATTATTTAATTGTGGATAAAAAAAACCAAAGATATGCAATGTATAGCAAGTCGGTCTTTTAGAAGTAGTTCTTATCCACGCCCTTGTTGTTTTCCACACAAGGGCTGAAAATCGCCCAGTTCCGCTCGCCTTGGGCAAATAGAAGTTACTTTTTGCAGGTCGAAGTATCCGAATAACTTCAATCGGAGTTGCGGAATCGCATTTGCAGCGTTAATTAAGTTTTTCTTCACAAGTACCTACTTTAAATTTTAATCTAACAATTTCGTTTGTGATTAACTATGCGAAGCTACTTCTCAAACTACTTATTACTACATCTCGAAACCTACTTCGTATAACTACTTCAAGAATATTATATTTTTTTTATGTAGCAATCTTCGCATAATTATTTTGCAATAGGAAAAAAATCGCAAGTGGGTGTCTTATTTTACCAATTTCAGTACTGCAAAAAAAAAGTCAACAGACAAGTGGGTAGTAGACGAGCAAATTTGCTGTTGGCCATAAATCAGAAAAAAAAATCAATCTCCGTGCGCACGTTGTCGCAAGCCGTTTTTTGCAAATCAAATTGTTCTTTGATTTTTTTGCCAGGTCCCTTCAATCACATCAGAGATAACTTCGGTCTTCGCCTTTAATTAGAAAAGTGATATAGCGGTTTACATTTTGGCCTTACGCAGAGACGTTGATGTATTGTTCGTAATATTTGGCTTCCATTAAATTTTCTCTTGTTGCATTTTGTTGGCGAACTCGCGTGAAATTTCGAGCGAAGATATTACGTTACATCGAAACGAGTTATTAATAGTTTCGTTTATAATTGGGAAGGTCTCAAAAGGGAAAATCTCTAATTTCTATGCAAATAAATAAACATCGCGCCGGACGAGCGAAGCGAAAGACGAGCCGAAATAATAATTCGAAACTGATGTAACGCTAATTCCGAAAATAAATCTCTCCCTTTTTTATATATAATTATTTTCATTGCTGTTGCGTAGGAATTTTATAAGCGGCCAAGTTTACTATCGGAATTTCTTTCAAACGTCAAAGAAAATAAATAATTTTCGCCGGATGAAAGTTAGCAGACGTCTCTAATTGTTTATCGGCGCACCGCGACGCATTTTTCGGAATGCTGTTTTCTTCGACGTTAACCCTCCGTATACTAAGTTTATTTAAATTAACTTAATTTCTATTTTTTGATGCGGTGATTGCGGATTTAAAATAGTGCATATTTTAATCAAGGCACTACTGTACATATCTTTTGAATGTAAATTTGAAAAATCCGCAAACAACTTAATAAAACTTTATTGGCCCAAAAAATGTGTTATTAAATCCTCTCACAAGATCCATGGGAAATTTTAATAAACTTTTGTCAATTGCAATTAATTTTCTTTTTGAAAAAACTGATGAAAAGGGAAAGGATAGACAAAGGCCTCCACAAATTTTGGTTTAGTAAATAAGGGGCCCGTGTTCTTAAAATTAAAGGCTTAGATAAACAACTAATCCAAAAAAACTGGTGCGTGCACTTATGTATGGACGCTGGAAGTTATACTTCTTTGGCGTGACTGAATTAAACTTATTTTTCGATTTACACAGTGGATAGGTACTGGAGAAAAACGTGTAAATTGAAATCATATTTTGTTTGTATGA
Source organism: Sinopyrophorus schimmeli (assembly GCA_036325965.1). NCBI lineage: Eukaryota > Metazoa > Arthropoda > Insecta > Coleoptera > Elateridae > Sinopyrophorus > Sinopyrophorus schimmeli. The sequence goes on from JARFIZ010000394.1 coordinate 249,580, forward strand.
GAAACCGTGTAAATGGAAAACAAAGCGCAATATGCATAAATTTGTTCGTACCTTTCGAAATTATTTATTTTTTTTACGTAAAATAACTAAAAGTAAATATCTTGTACAGTAGGGGGGTCGAAAAATTACTAAAAAGTATGAGGATACAAATTATAGCTTATAAGAAAAGGAATTTTTGAAAAAAAAATAATTAAGAAATTAAACAATAATTTTTATCATATATTGGAATTAAAATCCAATGCACATTCACAAAAAATGTAATTCGACGCCATCTACGATGAGAAAACTAACTTAAAAAAGAAAAAAACTGATTATATTCGAAATGATTAAATTTTAGGGTAAGAGTGGGTATTACTGCGGGTGCATGTATTACTACCGATCTTTTTATTTTTAGTATAAATAAATGATATATAAGTTTGTATAATTTGAAAAAAAAATATGAATAACATTTTATGCTTCTAAAATAATAACAACATACTAATTTTACATGTATGACAATTATTGAATTAATTATTAATTATTAAATATAGGAGGGTTGAAATCAACCATAGTAATAGAGACGTCGCTAGTTTCATGTGCATGTAGGTATTACTGCGGATGTCAAATGCGCTCATTCTAACCTATAAAAATTATGCAGTAGCAAAATTATTCGTGAACAGAAATAAATAATGGGCAAAGTTAATAATAAATCCAATATAAATACCTACTCTCTTGCTTCCAAGTTTTTTACCATGTTTAATGCAATTTTAAAGCTCAACAGCTATTCGCAGTAATTCCCACACCGTAATAGGAGCAAACTACTTTTTCACCCGCAGTAATACATGCATGGAGACTCTTCTTTAAAATGTTTATTAATTAAAGAAAATATTAATTTGTCACGCTGTTGATTTTTTTTTAAGTTCAAAATAAGGGAAACTTTGATATAAAATAAAAAAATTATCGATATTTTGAAATAGATTTAAAAAAAATACTACCAAAGTAAAGCTTTGCTTAAAAACCGCAGTAATACCTACACTTAGTCTAATTATGTTAAAAAATGGAGCAAAAATCGATAACTTTTGGCAATTTTCAAACTAATGTTGTTTAAAAACAAAAAATATTTAAAAATATACACATTTATTATTATTTTTTCTAAAACTAATTGAATAATTTTAATCGTTCCCTTTCACTTGCACTGACAAAATATTCGTATCTTCTCGCTCCCTTCCACTCATTGCTATGGTAAATACATTTTTTGAATATAAAATCGATTTTTACTAAATTAAATTAAAAATTTTTATTTAAAAGAGCGCACGGTAAATTATACAAATATAATAAAGACAAGATGTCGCATTCGAGCGAAAAGTGGCACATTTCCGAGCGAGGAGCAAATGAAGCGCGACGCGGAGCGCGCGCTATTTTCGAGATCGGAATGTGCCACTTTGAGCTCGAATGTCGCACTCGGTTTTAAGCATGATTCATAATATTTTAGGGCAATAAATTAGACGAAAAACTAATTGAATAATTTTAATCGTTCCCTTTCACTTGCACTGACAAAATATTCGTATCTTCTCGCTCCCTTCCACTCATTGCTATGGTACATACATTTTTTGAATATAAAATCGATTTTTACTAAATTAAATTAAAATTTTTGATTTGAAAGAGCGCACGGTAAATTATACAAATATAATAAAGACAAAGATGTGCGCATTCGAGCGAAAAGTGGCACATTTCCGAGCGAGGGAGGCAAATGAAGCGCGACGCGAGCGGCGCGCTTCATTTTCCCGAGATCGGAATGTGCCACTTTGAGCTCGAATGCACACTCGGTTTTAAGCTCGATTACCAAACGTCCCGTTTTAACAAAAATAAAATTATTCACGTTACTTATACCCCACCTAGTACACGGAAGGTTAAAAAAAAAACGTTATTACCTAAATTATTAGAGTGTAACTAAATATTTATGCTGGAAGCTTTTAAAGTTGGAAGCGCATAAAAAGACTAGCTTATCTGCGGATTAACAAAGCGAATTTCATATCTAATTCGACGCGGTGGCCAAATGAAGATTACTTCCCAACTTCGAGAATCTAATGGTGTATTTCTGGGTTTTAGGACTCCCATTCTGGCTAATCCTAATCGCTTAGTATGCGACACATATCGGCTGACATTTGCGATATTTTAAACACTCTTCTGATGAAACGTCAACTGTTAATACGCTCTCGGAATTAATATTAATTCTTATTTACTCTCGATAAGCAATAATTAATTTAGTTGTTAATTCAACTCGTCCCGTTTAATATTCCTCGTCTGCTCTCGAAGCGAACGTCTAAGCAGCGGTTCCCAACCGTTTTTGTTTAATTTCGATGTCCTCCTCTTCTATGTAACGTATTGTAACACGTTTGCACGAGGGTTGCGAATATTGACAGTCGGTCACTTATTTTAATAACAATTACGATTTATTTACTTAATAATTAGTTAATTTACGTTGATTTTAATGCAATAAATTGGTAGGGAACACTGACCTTCCACAAAACGCAACTTAGTCTTAGACTGATTATTACGGAAGTCGGCCGTGCTTATATTTGTGCCACGGTATCAGTATCACTGCTTTTAGAAAGAACAAGATAATTTTCATCTTTAATGATACCAGCATTCGAGGTTTTATGAGATAGACGTTTCTCGAACGCGTGTTTATATTAATCTATCGCGTTCGCTACAATATAATTTTTTTTATATGTAAAAGTTGAATTATTTCATAAATGAAGCCTAGTTACAACTCATTTAAGACAGAAGATTTAGGCTTTAGCAAGAAATCACTGGGAAATTATCGAGAAAAAAACAATAAATAAATATTCAACTCATAAAGAGGTAGAACACTAAAAATCAAGTGCGTTTTCAAATTGTCGCCGTGTGGGGCGTGGGACCCGCGTTGAGAAACGCTGGTCTAAAGCCAAAAATTATTTACTGCAAAAAAAAAGCTATCTCCTTCCACCTTTCTTTATGAACCAAGTAAAGCTACAAATTTCACCGACACCGAACTGGCATTTTTTCAATAAAACATCTACTCACGTCAATAAACATTTATAAAATTTTCTTACCAAAGGTTAACCTTTTCTTTTCGTGCGTTTCTTTAGCTGAAAAGTTCGCCTTTTCGTTGCGGAAAAAAGCGAGACCCGTTTTACAAAAATGACAACCCAACAATTAGCTTTTTGATATGGCAATAAAGCGAAAAGGCAATCGTTTTCAGAAACGTTGCGGTTTCTTTAAAAAGAAATGTTTTTTTTTGTTGCATTAATAATTGGGTTTTAAGGGAAAAATAAGTTGAAAAAATTTTGTAGGTAGAGGGCATTTGGTTTGGTTCGAATATGCCTTTGATTTTTTGAAGTTATACTTTTTGGTGGGTGCCGGAAGTTTCGCGCGCACTGTTAACGAAAATTAATCAGTACGAAGTTAGGCATGTAAGAAAGTTTATTAATTATTGCGAATCGTGCTTAAAACCGAGTGTGCGCATTCGAGCTCAAAGTGGCACATTCCGATCTCGGGAAAATGAAGCGCGCCGCTCCGCGTCGCGCTTCATTTGCCTCCCTCGCTCGGAAATGTGCCACTTTTCGCTCGAATGCGCACATCTTCGTATTTATCGATTTGTCTTAATTAATCTTTTCACTTTCAAATCAAAAAAATAAATTTTGTTTAGTAAGTATGGATTTTATGTTCAAAAAATGTATTTACCATAGTAATAAGTGGAAGTGAGCGAAAAGATACGATAGTTTCGTAGGTGCGAGTGAGAAAAAACGATTAAATTAATTTTTTGTCTAATTTATGCGCCTAAATTTTGTGAATCTTGCTTAAAACCGAGTGTGCACATTCGAGCTCAAAGTGGCACATTCCGATCTCGGGAAAATGAAGCGCGCCGCTCCGCGTCGCGCTTCATTTGCCTCCCTCGCTCGGAAATGTGCCACTTTTCGCTCGAATGCGCACATCTTCGTTTATTTGGAATTGTCCGTTTACTCTTTTTAGTAAATTTAATCGAATAAATTAAAAATTGAAATTAACTGTTATTTTTAATTACAAATGGTTTCTATTAGTAAATAATTCTGTAATTCAAAAATAATTTTTTTGACTTTTCTTAGAAGGGTATAATTATTTTGTATTTAGATATGCTTTAGAACAATTTGTTGAAAAGCAACATTTATTACGAAAAAAAGTTTTTTTAAATTTAAAGTTGCATATTTCACAACTTTGAACTTTGTGCGCCTGTACTCTTCTGGTTAATGATTTTTTTTAATCGCCCAAAACACCTTTTGCTTAAATTTAATCCAATTTAAATTTGTTTAAACTGCATTTAATTTGGAGTATTAGTTTTTGAGTAATTTTCATATTTTTATCTTCGATTCTATTGCTCCTATTTTATTTAAGCTTTCTTTGTATTAATTTAGCGGTAAAAACATGTCATTTTTTGAAAACGAGTAGAAATTTTAAATCGGAGTTTGTAATAAATTACAAAGCATTAAATTTAGTATAAAGTCCGCAACTTTTACGGTTTTACCTCAAGCCAAAACACAGTAGCAATTTTTCAAAGTTCAAATTTAACATTTTAAAATTTTTAATAATAAAGGATTTTTTTAAAAAAAATTTTAGACATACCTTTTCTAAAATTTAATCATCCTTTCATTTGTAAAAATTTTATGTCAATCAGACCTTTCTCAAAATCTATCTAATTTAACGTGCAATTATTCAAAAAAACCACACAAAGCTTATCCACGACTTTCTTTAATTTTTTCACCATGTCCTTTTTATTCCCCCTTTTCGAGAGTTATACAAAAAATGCAAATCTAAAAACAAACGGCTATATTTAATAGAACAGAAAGGAATTCGTACTTGAATGTTATCAGAAAATGCAAAAATTTTCCAATTCATCATTCCTAACGATTTATGCAGTGACCCATTTCCGCGAGTAAATAAAATGTAGCAATTTCCAATTACCATTGTTAGCAATTGATGGGTGTACAAACAATTAGGGCGCCGAACGTAGAATTTACCAGTTTGAATAATAAGCGTTTCCGAAAAAAAATAAATCAAAGACGACGAAGAAAATGCGTTTAGCGAAGTTTGCTTTATACAATTACACGCTTGTTATCAGAAATGAACTTTGGGCTTTGACCCTTATGCCCAAACGCACAACAATAGCTCCTAACAATATTACAACCTTTGCAACGCATTGTAGCTTGTTCAAAGAAATCCGAAGAAAAATTCTATTTCGGTTTGCACACAAGCGAAAGAAACGTACACTTTTTTCTTCTAACGTTGGCGCAGCAACTTTTCCCTAACAAGTTTTGGAATTTTTAATTTTTAATAAAGGCTTTATTAGATCGCCCAAAAAAGTTTCTTCGGCAACTTTCGAATTTATGGCGCCCGACTTATTTATAATTAAGGCTTAAGTTAATGTTTTCGGAGTGCTCGCATTTTGTAATAACGCCGAGAATGCATTTCTGTTTGTTTTCGTTAAAAGTTTGCGGGCGATCGAAGCGTATTGTGACGTATCGAGTTTTGAAAATGGGCCCCATTAGGAAACGACACTTTTTTAAGATGGGGTTGCAAACAGTTGGCTTAAATTCGAGCTTTTTTTCGTTTAATTATGTTTTTCTTCACTGATAATTTGAATCTAACGATTTTATTTGTTATTCGCTATTTGGAACTAATTTTTAAACTACAGTGAAGCCTCAATTATCTGTTTTATTTAGTGATTAATATTTGTTGCGTTTTTTGTAAACATATACCTAACAATTTGACCAAGTTTTTGCTTGTTAAAACGGGAGGCTTTGTAATCGCGCTTAAAATCGAGTGTGCACATTCGAGCTCAAAGTGGCACATTTCCGATCTCGGGAAAATGAAGCGCGCCGCTCCGCGTCGCGCTTCATTTGCCTCCCTCGCTCGGAAATGTGCCACTTTTCGCTCGAACGCGCACATCCTCCTATTTATTGATTTGCCTTAATTAATATTTTCACTTTCAAATCAAAAAATTTAATTTGGTTAAGGCAATATGGATTTTATGTTCGAAAAATGTATTTACCATAGCAATAAATGGAAGTGAGCGAAAAGATACGATAATTTCGTAGGTGCGAGCGAGAGAAAACGATTAATTTAATATTTTGTTTGATTTATTGGCTTAAAGTTTGTAAATCATGCTTAAAATCAGTGTGCATTCGAGCTCAAAGTGGCACATTTCCGATCTGGAAAATGAAGCGCGCCGCTCGCGTCGCGCTTCATTTGCCTCCTCGCTCGGAAATGTGCCACTTCGCTCGAAGCGCACATTTCCCATTTATTGATTTGCCTTAATTAATATTTTCACTTTCAAATCAAAAAATGTAATTTGGTTTAGTAAATATGGATTTTATGTTTGAAAAATGTATTTACCTTAGCAATAAGTGGAAGTGAACGAAAAGATACGATAATTTCGTAGGTGCGAGTGAGAGAAAACGATTAAATTATTATTTTGTTTGGTTTGTTGGCTTAAATTTGTAAATCATGCTTAAAATCAGTGTGCATTCGAGCTCAAAGTGGCACATTCCGATCTCGGAAAATGAAGCGCGCCGCTCCGCGTCGCGCTTCATTTCTCCTCGCTCGGAAATGTGCCACTTTTCGCTCGAATGCGCACATCTTGTATTTATTGATTTGCCTTAATTAATCTTTTCACTTTCAAATCAAAAAAATAAATTTTGTTTAGTAAGTATGGATTTTATGTTCAAAAAATGTATTTACCGTAGTAATAAGTGGAAGTGAGCAAAAAGATACGATAGTTTCGTAGGTGCGAGTAAGAAAAAACGATTAAATTAATTTTTTGTCTAATTTATGGGCCTAAATTTTGTGAATCATGCTTAAAACCGAGTGTGCACATTCGAGCTCAAAGTGGCACATTCCGATCTCGGGAAAATGAAGCGCGCCGCTCCGCGTCGCGCTTCATTTGCCTCCCTCGCTCGGAAATGTGCCACTTTTCGCTCGAATGCGCACATCTTTGTATTTATTGATTTGCCTTAATTAATCTTTTCACTTTCAAATCAAAAAAATAAATTTTGTTTAGTAAGTATGGATTTTATGTTCAAAAAATGTATTTACCGTAGTAATAAGTGGAAGTGAGCAAAAAGATACGATAGTTTCGTAGGTGCGAGTAAGAAAAAACGATTAAATTAATTTTTGTCTAATTTATGGGCCTAAATTTTGTGAATCATGCTTAAAATCAGTGTGACATTCGAGCTCAAGTGGCACATTCCGATCTCGAAAATGAAGCGCGCCGCTCCGCGTCGCGCTTCATTTGCCTCCTCGCTCGGAAATGTGCCACTTTTCGCTCGAATGCGCACATCTTTATTTATTGATTTGCCTTAATTAATCTTTTCACTTTCAAATCAAAAAATAAATTTTGTTTAGTAATATGGATTTTATGTTCAAAAATGTATTTACCGTAGTAATAAGTGGAAGTGAGCAAAAGATACGATAGTTTCGTAGGTGCGAGTAAGAAAAACGATTAAATTAATTTTTTGTCTAATTTATGGGCTAAATTTTGTGAATCATGCTTAAAATCAGTGTGACATTCGAGCTCAAAGTGGCACATTCCGATCTGAAAATGAAGCGCGCGCTCCGCGTCGCGCTTCATTTCTCCTCGCTCGGAAATGTGCCACTTTTCGCTCGAATGCGCACATCTTTATTTATTGATTTGCCTTAATTAATCTTTTCACTTTCAAATCAAAAAATAAATTTTGTTTAGTAATATGGATTTTATGTTCAAAAAATGTATTTACCGTAGTAATAAGTGGAAGTGAGCAAAAAGATACGATAGTTTCGTAGTGCGAGTAAGAAAAAACGATTAAATTAATTTTTTGTCTAATTTATGGGCCTAAATTTTGTGAATCATGCTTAAAATCGAGTGTGCACATTCGAGCTCAAAGTGGCACATTCCGATCTCGGGAAAATGAAGCGCGCCGCTCCGCGTCGCGCTTCATTTGCCTCCTCGCTGGAAATGTGCCACTTTTCGCTCGAATGCGCACATCTCGTGTTTCTTTGATTCGTATAATTTACTGTCCTCTTCAAAATCAAAATTTTGAATTTAATTTATAAATATGATTTTATTTCGAAAACGTATTTACCTAGAATAGTGGAAGGAGCAAAGATACGATAATTTGTCAGTGCAAGTGAGAGGAAACGATTAAAATTATACAATTAATATTTCGTGTAATTTATTGGTCTAAATTATTGCGAATCATTAACAAATTGCCATGAAATTAATTTGTATTTGAATAAGGAGGCAAGAATAAAATTTTTGTTAGGTTTTCTTAAGATTCGATATCGTAATTGACACGTGTCATTGGACTTTAGTCCTAAACAAGACTCATAGTTTATAAGTTGAAGAAAATCTTAATTTTGAATTTAATTTAATAAAAGTCATTCTAATTCGTAAAGAAATACAGTGAACAAAAAAAGTATCTGAACACACATATTTTATTGTTTATTACAAAATATTCTTTCACAGTAGCAGCGAAAGTGATATGTATCAATTGCTCACATACTGTACAATATATATGTACTAGGGTGTCCGTTATTTCCCAAATTGATTTTTTTCTTCTGTTCGCATAAATTTTTTGGTTTTTCCTAAAAAATATCCATCCCAAAAGAAAACTCTTAGTTTTCAAATTAAACCGTCAAAAGCATTTAATTCCTATTTAAATACCATGAAAAATTTCGCACTTTATGCATTTAATTTTTTCATTGAAACAAATAACAATACGGCACTGACTATATATATAGTTTTATAGAAATTGGGCGCTCTCAAAAAGGTCTCTTTGATTTTTGATAATTTCACTCCTTCGAAAGTTATTCAAGATTAAAGTCAGGTTCATGGTTAATTTTATAATTTTATGATTCTCTTTACTTTCAAGAACCATTTGTGGTACTTGAATGCTGAAACTGCTGCTCTGGCTTTTTGATCCGAATGTGTCATCTCCCATAGAACGTAAAACGATTAAAGCATTAAAAACTAATGAGATTTAGATTTTGATTGCCTTAACCAGGGTCGGCAACCTGTGGCTCCGGAGCCGCATGCGGCTTTTAGAAAAGTTTGTGGCTCCTGAATATTAAATATTTCTGTATAAAACCATCTCAAAATTTAGATGCAATCTTTTAGCGGCTCTTCCATGTTTTTATTTTTTTATTCAATATAGATTTGGCTCTTTGTCACTGAAATAAATCTTTATTTAATATTATTTACAATGTATTGTTTACGTTATTGTAGCTATTAAGTTTTTTTAATTATTATAGATTGGTGGAATGATTTTATTAAAAAGAATCGTAGCAAAACTTGAAAACTGTGATATTCACTATGGGACAAAACTTTAATTTTAAATAACTTACGAAGGAGTGAAATTATGAAAAAATCACAAGAGACCTATTTTGTAGACCGTTTAATTATCTATAAAATATGTCTGGGTCATTGCCGTATTGTTATTTGTTTCAGAGAAAAAAAATTAAATGCAAAAAGTCTGACATTCCCATGTTATTTAAATGGGAAATGTAACATGCTTTCGGCACAGTTTAATTTAAAAACTAAGAGTTTTTTTTGGGATGGATATTTTTTTTAGGGAAAAAACTATAAATTTATGGGGCGGCAGCAAAAAAAAATCAACTTGGGAAATAACGGACACCCTAATGTACTTCGGTCATTGTCGATCAGTGGTATCTTGACTCCAGGATCAACGTGTAATAAATAAAAATGTAGGAGTATATTTGTTATATATTATTCTTTATTTTATTTTAGTTTATTTTGCTTCAGATAATATGCCTAGCAAGTCAAATTAAAAGTTAAATTTTTTTTAAGTTTTTGAATAGTTAAATTTCAGTATACGAGAAATGTTTTGTTAATTTTTGAAACAATTTTAGTGTTATATCAAAAAAGAACATTAATAGTTTGTACAATCTAGAAATAAATAATAAATATATACTTTTCATGAGACGGGTCTAGGTACATCACCCTTTGTTATATCTAAGCCATAGTTCCACGAATTTTTAAATCTTAAAGCAATGTGAATAAGCAGTTGCTAATGCTTTTAATTTTTTTTATAAAGTGCACCTTATTAGTGCCCCAATATGGTACCAATTACTTTATTAACAAATTGTTACATATTCATTTTGAAAAAAATTACAAATAAAAAGAGTCGAGGTACAACAAGTTTCTTTACATATTTATATCCGTAAGACCTTAAAAGTAATGTAACATGCATTAGAAAACAATTAAACTTTTATACAAAAAGTAGGAGTATAATAAGGCCTACGGTTAAATTTAGTAGGCTTTAATAACCGCCGACCGCCTATGTAAGAAAATCAAAATAAAAAATATTTGGTCCATGATACGTCATTCAAATATTTAAAATCATCGAAGCTTGAACGAATAAAGAGAATAAATATGATTTTACATAGCTAAGTGTAATATTTCAAAAAATACTAACGTTTGATTTGAACCGATTTTTATTATTCATGTTGCCTGGCCGCATTTTACGATATATGATGCTACATTTGGGGCAGGTAGCGGAATATGCCGCCTCCACAAACTTGTAGAGACATCTAGGTGTTTGTGTGTGTGGCCTTAAGCCAAAGCGGTTATTTTAAATACGATTTTTGTTAATTAGGCCTTATTAGCCTACAGGCCTTATTACTCGCAAATACCTTACTTTTTGTTGAACTGTACCGCAGTTCTTTTATACGTTATAAGTGCTGATGTTGTTGGTCAGCATTTCGGCGTCAAATTTTCAAAATTAGAAAAGGGCAATACGGTGGATGACGTAACAACATGTAATGTTACAGCAGAGGTATCGTAATATATCGCAAGATTTTGATCTCAAGAGTTAGGAAAGCTCGTTACGGTTAACTCCCTCATATTGCTGTTTGCTCTTAAAATTAAACCAAAATTAGCTCGGTTAATGTAAATTAACATTATTAATAATTAATATTTGCAGAATCAGGTTTTCGCGCTTTTGTATGTTAGGGAGGACGAGTTGTTTACGTTATTTTACTACCTTTTCGTATTATGAAACTTTCACAAACAGAACAATAACAATAAATTGAAGAAGTGATGGGTCACAAAGTTGCTGATTAAATTTTTTTCGGTTATTTAATTAATTATTATGGGATTGGGCGCAAGATATAGCATTAAAAACACTTTGAACTTCGTTTGTTAAGCTTTTCTTAAAATTATTAAATATGGCCAAAGTACTAAAATAAAATATGGTCGTTTTAAAAAAAAAACAAACTTCAAACTCTTTAAATTCGTATTAACAATAATTTAAATTTTTGTGCATTAAAAATAACTTAAATAAAATTCTAATTTTTACAAATTAACAGCTACAACCATTTTAATTGAAGAATTGATGGTTTTTTCTTTTTCAGATTAAACAGTTAATGACAATTTTGGATGAAATTAAATTTTCTATGAAAAAGGTCAAAAAGTCAAAATTGTAAAGCTATTAGTTTATGAAATAAGTACATTCAAACGTCTAAGAACCTAAAATATCTTAATTTGTTGAGTTTATCGTATTAAAATTTCGATATTAAATTTTTAAATAACCGTTCATTGTCTATTATACTTATTTGTAATGATAAAGTGGCTGAAAATAACAATTTTAATCCAAAACTAATATTTAAAGAATTTTTGTCTATACGCGCACGCTAATTTCCACAATGATGCGATTTTCAGTGATGTATTGAGATAAGCTTGGGCTAACATTTAGTTTTTGTTGCATTTAACTCAGTTGACACACAAAAAAGATACATGAGCGCTGTTTTTAAGCCTAAGTAGTGCAATTTAAAAAAAATCATAAACCACTATGTTTTTTTGGTATGATATATTGAAATTAAAACATTTAAAAATACTTTTGTGAACCTGGTGCAGGCCAGCTTATAAATAATTTATTATTAACACACTATTCATACGTCCATTGCCTGCTAAAATTTTTCTCTCAACGAGCCAAAAGAAGTATAACGTCAAAAACACAAATCGTCAACAAAAAGACATAAACAAGCCAATCGTAGTGGCGTTTTCTCTTAATACTCGAAGTCTCAATAAATTTTAAAACTTTTAATCATATTTGATCAAAATACAAATTAAAATATACTGTATCTCTAATATGAATATTACGGACTTTGCGCTTTTCAAAATGTAATTGATTAATGTCCGATAACACCATTGCCGGATCAAATATCCAATGAGTGGCGAAGTTTTTGATGTTTGGCAACAATCGCCCAGCTTGTTTGTTTTTTCCCGAAGAAGTGTCCTCTCTAACAATAGCGAGAATGTTATTTGACAAATTTACAGCGAGAGCTATTGAAAGAAGGCAAACTTTGAGGGTCTCTCGAAATGTCATTGTTCTTGCACTTAAAATATCGTCTTCCATCGCAAACTTCCGATGTAATTAACTCTTTAAAAACAGAGATCCGTTTCAGTAACTCAAATAAATGCAAAGCTTCTAAATTTAATATTAAGCGTGTATTTATAATACGAGTTTAATTAAAAGTTAAAATAAGGTAAGAGCTAGGGTTTTTGTTGCCTTACAAAAGAACGCCATACACAATTAAAATGTCAAGAACGGCACTCGCTTTTAATTTCATCTTTTACGACTTATTTACTCTTAAAATTTTCAAACTTTTCATCTAAACGGGATTATAACGTGTCGGGGCTTCGTCCTTAATAGACTTCTCAAAATATTCGACCCTCATCATTGCCCAAATGACCGAAAAAAGAAAACCCTTCACGGACTGTTCTGGTTACAATTTTTTTTGCTTTTTCGAAACATCAAAAATGTTTTCTATTTGTAAATAATTCTGTAATTCAAAATTAATTTTTTTGACTTTTCTTAGAAGGGTATAAGGTAACGGACAGACGGACGGACGGACAGACAGACAGACAGACAGACAGACAGACAGACAGACAGACAGACAGACAGACAGACAGACAGAGAGAGTTATTTTCGCCTTTGTAATATTAGTTTGGGACATTAATTTTTTTTTAAAAATAAATTAAGTGTTGTGAATTGTGCTTAAAGTGGAGTGTGCACATTCGAGCTCAAAGTGGCACATTCCGATCTCGGGAAAATGAAGCGCGCCGCTCCGCGTCGCGCTTCATTTGCCTCCCTCGCTCGGAAATGTGCCACTTTTCGCTCGAAAGCGCACATCTTCGTATTTATTGATTTGCCTTAATTAATCTTTTCACTTTCAAATCAAAAAATTAAATTTAGTTTAGTAAGTATGGATTTTATGTTCAAAAAATGTATTTACCATGGTAATAAGTGGAAGTGAGCGAAAAGATACGATAGTTTGTAGGTGCGAGTGAGAAAAAACGATTAAATTAATTTTTTGTCTAATTTATGGGCCTAAATTTTGTGAATCATGCTTAAAACCGAGTGTGCACATTCGAGCTCAAAGTGGCACATTCCGATCTCGGGAAAATGAAGCGCGCCGCTCCGCGTCGCGCTTCATTTGCCTCCCTCGCTCGGAAATGTGCCACTTTTCGCTCGAATGCGCACATCTTCGTTTATTTGGAATTGTCCGTTTTCTCTTTTTAGTAAATTTAATCGAATAAATTAAAAATTGAAATTAACTGTTATTTTTAATTACAAATGGTTTCTATTAGTAAATAATTCTGTAATTCAAAATTAATTTTTTTGACTTTTCTTAGAAGGGTATAATTATTTTGTATTTCGATATGCTTTAGAACAATTTGTTGAAAAACAACATTTATTACGAAAAAAAGCTTTTTTAAATTTAAAATTGCATATTTCACAACTTTGAACTTTGTGCGCCTGTACTCTTCTGGTTAATGATTTTTTTTAATCGCCCAAAACACCTTTTGCTTAAATTTAATCCAATTTAAATTTGTTTAAACTGCATTTAATTTGGAGTATTAGTTTTTGAGTAATTTTCATATTTTTATCTTCGATTCTATTGCTCCTATTTTATTTAAGCTTTCTTTGTATTAATTTAGCGGTAAAAAAATGTCATTTTTTAAAAACGAGTAGAAATTTTTAAATCGGAGTTTGTAATAAATTACAAAGCATTAAATTTAGTATAAAGTCCGCAACTTTTACGGTTTTACCTCAAGCCAAAACGCAGTAGCAATTTTTCAAAGTTCAATTTTTAACATTTTAAAATTTTTAATAATAAAGAATATTTTTAATAAAACTTTCAGACATACATTTTCTAAAATTTAATCATCCTTTCATTTGTAAAAATTGTATGTCAATCAGACCTTTCTCAAAATCCATTTAATTTAACGTGCAATTACTCAAAAAACAACACAAAGCTTATCCACGACTTCCTTTAATTTTTTCCACCATGTATTTCGTGTCTTTTTCATAAAACAATTAAAATGTCGAGAACGGCACTCGCTTTTAATTTCATCTTTTACGACTTATTTACTCTTAAAATTTTCAAGCTTTTTATCTAAACGGGATTATAACGTTTCGAGCCTTCATCCTTAATAGACTTCTCAAAATATTCGACCCTCATCAGCGCTCTAATCATTGCTCAAATGACCCCAAAAAAGGAAACTCTTCACAAACCGTTCTGGTTACAATTTTTTTCGCTTTTTCGAAACATCAAAAATGTTATGAATTTGCTTCCTGGCCGACGGAGCCCCGCAAAAAATCGATGAAGCAATCAGCAATAAGTTAAAGGCAATTAACTTTTACGTACGCGAATGAGATTTTAATTCGGCCATAAAATTCTATAGCGTTCCCCTACAGCGAAATTGAAGGTAAATATCGTTAAATTTTTGGTGTCTACATTCGTAATTATTAATGTTGCAGTCCCAACTCTTTTTATGTTATTACGATCAAATGTGAAGCTTTCATTCGGGATTACTAATCAAAATACTAAAGCCATTAGCTAATGGTGCTGTATAAAAAGAATGCTAAAAATAATAAGCAGTTATTTTTATCATTAAAGAATATAAGAAATCTCATAACTAGGAAAATAAATGTGTATGTGAAGGACGTTGTATCGGGTCGAAAAGAAAGTAATTTCGGTTTCTCAGTTTGAAATAAAACTCAATTTTTTTATATAAAGAATGGATTTAAATGTATCATTTTGTTTAATGACCTTTTTGACATCTTTTTCATATTTCGCGCACTTAAAAAGTTTTGTAAGGATCAAAATAAATGACAATCTGATAGTGTAAGGGCAGGGGTAAATGGCGAATGCGACATAATTATTGACGAGTTCTTGAGATGTGTAAGGTCGAGCGTTGTCATGGTAAAATGTAACGTCTTGACCATTAGCCGATTCTGGTCGTTTATCTTTGATTTCTTTCTCTAATTTCATCAGTTGTTGACAGTAAACGTCTGATTTGGTCGTTTTGGTGTCTTGGGGACAGCTCAAAATACACAACACTTTTATAATATCGCCAAACTAAAAGCTTGATCTGTTTTTTGATGTGATTGAACTTTTGATGTGGTTTTCCTGGTTGGACACGCTTGGACCATGATCATTTTCGACTAGTTACCCATTTATTCATCACCAATAATGATTCGTTTTGAAAAAGTATCGATTTTGTTGTGTTCGGAGATGCATATCACAAATACTTGTTCCTCGTATTAAATAAATCTCTTTGAATTGATGTGGAACCCAAATATTGAGATTATTAACACGTCCAAGACATTTTAAATGATTTGCAAGTATTGTGTGCGATACATTTAACTTCTCTTCAATATGTCAATCTGCTTCAATTATGCAAAACATTTATCCAAATTGTTTATTTGCAATAAGTAACTAAATACAACGATACAGTAAAACCTCGATAAGTCAAAGTCGAAGGGAGAGCAAAAAAAAATTCGTTATATCAAAAACTCGAGTTACCAAAAGAAGTTCAGTTAAATACTGATTAATATTTGTTGCGTTTTTTGTAAACATATACCTTAACAATTTGACTAAGTTTTTTCTTGTTAAAACGGAACGCTTCGTAATCGTGCTTAAAACCGAGTGTGCGCATTCGAGCTCAAAGTGGCACATTCCGATCTCGGGAAAATGAAGCGCGCCGCTCCGCGTCGCGCTTCATTTGCCTCCCTCGCTCGGAAATGTGCCACTTTTCGCTCGAACGCGCACATCCTCGTATTTTTTGGATTTGTCTACTTTATAAATATTTTAAATATTGATTTTTTATTCGAGAAACGTTTTTACCATAGCAATGAGTGGAGGGAAGCGAAAAGATAGGACAATCTGGTCAATACGAGTGAGATAGATCGATTAAATGGTTGCCTATATTTAATTTTCGATATTAAATGCGTTTTGATTGAATTATAACTAAAGAAAGTAAATTAATTATTGTGAATCGTGCTTAAAACCGAGTGCGCGCATTCGAGCTCAAAGTGGCACATTCCGATCTCGGAAAATGAAGCCGCCGCTTCGCGTCGCGCTTCATTTGCTCCTCGCTCGGAAATGTGCCACTTTTCGCTCGAATGCGCACATCCTCGTATTTATTGGATTTGCCTATATTATTACAGTTGAACCTCGATAAGTAGAAGTCGAAGAGACAGCAAAATAATTCGTCATATCAAAACTCGAGTTACCAAAAGAAGTTCAGTTAAATACTTCCGTATATATATATCATTATTTTTATAGAAAATAACCAAAATTGATCTACAATCATTAACATTATTTATTTATTAAGACCCTAAAAATATAGTTATTTACATATTATTTACTGTTAAATTGAAAGTAATCTAAAATTGTCTTTTGCTTCATTGCTCCAAAATGTTCGTTTCTACAAATTTTTCAATTATCTTACCGATAATAATATATCTGTAGGAACATCTTCTTGAGCACATAGCAATAGAAAATAGTATCTATTGCATTGTAAACTTGAGTTGTTGAAGGATGTTTACTGTAACATCTGTATCACTTTCATATTCACTTTCACTTTCACAGTTTTTCTTATTTTCTTCTAGCACTTTACTTATAATGCTTTCATCGCTAGGAATTTCAGCAACTTCCAAATCTTTATCAACGTTGACATTTGTCATTTGTATCTTCAGCAGCTACAATTAGGTCTCTGTTTTTAAAATGGTTGATAAAGTGTTTGCGGTAATACCAAAATCTTTAGCTATATCCTTTTTCTTTTGAGCCCACGTCCACTTCTTTTATAAGATTAATTTTCTCCCTTATGGTTAAACTTTTAATTTTCGTTTACACTCCATGTTAATACGTAAATAATTTTAGAAAAGTATTAAACATTTTAGATTTTCCGTTATATCTGTTACAAACTATAAAGAACGTAAAACACATTTGTTAGTCTTCGTAGTCGACGAATAACTAGCAAATTGAAAACTAAAATGTAAATAGTTTCTTTTTGTAAAATAAACGGTAAAACCATCTCAAATTTATAACTGTTCATAAGGCATTTAAACATAAATTAGTTTTAAATCCAATTGAAGTGCCCCGTCAAAACATTCTTGTAGTATAAACCTTTATTCGTAGTTAACAATAGAGCTTTTAAAGCATCAATAACACCAAACCGAGCCGTCGTTAATCCTGTCTCAGGTAGCGAAATTTTTAGAAAAGTTGTAAAATGTAACTTCGAGTCATCGACCTATTTACTAATGGAAACTTGAATTTAATGAACTGTAAAACGCTTCGACTAATTAAATAATTCGATTTATTAAATTTCGAGTTATTGACATAAAAATATTAACGTTGAGATAGGCAAGTCCTAGGGAAACTGGTTCGAGTTCGAGCTATCAAAAATTCGGCTTATCGGCGTTCGACTTATGGAAGTTCGACTGTATTTGGTTATCAAACTAAGTCCTACAAAAAAAATCATCGCTATTGGTTTTTGCACAAAAAGCCATTTGCGTTGTGCACATTTCGGCACACTTACAACATTTCTTTCTCCGGCCGCGAAATTAGTATTTTATTTAAAAAAGGGAGGAAAGCCGGCTACCCCAGGGATATCTTGCGAAATTTTAGAGGAGCACAGATAACTCAATAAAGCAGAAGCTTTCGACGATTTTTTTTTTAATAAATAAACGTCTGAAACTTTAAAAGACGAACGCAACAAGTTTGTTCAAAGTTTGATATTCTGTAATGTCTGTTTTACGTGGGCTGTATCTCATTTCTAGGACTTTGGGGAAATTAAACATGCGAAATTATTCATCAACGCTTGGGAAAACGATCGATATTGATATACGAACTTCAATACTTATATTTTTCGTCCTACAAACAATTCGGGCTTATCTTTCGATCCTTTGTCCTGTTACGTTTTATTTTTTTTTTTGAAATCTCGCAGAAGAAAAACGGTATGCAAATACTCGCGCACGCACACACCTTTTGAAATGCGGGGTTTTTTGTGTCGATTCGTTTAAAAATGGACAAGCAAAAGGATAAACCGAAATTATCCTCGCTTTTAATTTTAATTACGACGGGGTGGAACAAAAACAGGTCCTTTCGCTTTATAAAATTGATAAATCCAATTTAATTAAGGGGATTTGCTTTTAATTACACTTAGAAAAATGAATTACCCTTTTTTTTTGGCAAATTACGTTCCTTTTAAGAAAATCGAAATTGTGTTTACGATTTACGCCGATTAATCAGTTATGCGGTGTCTTACTTACGGTGGTCGATGTCGAAAGAGAAGTACAAACGACCTAATAAATTACTGATATTATTAAATTCCGAAGCAGTGGTTCGAAAATTTTGTGGGCCCTAACAAATTACCAGATTTCTCTTAATTAAGCGGGCGAAATTAATAAGACTTACGTCTTAGCGCTCGGGAACGAAGAAGAATGTAAATGAATTAATCAGAAATATCTAAATTATCCAAAAAATCAAACCCAGTTCAAAAATCTCTTAGATTAAGGGAGGTATCGAGCTCCCAATTTTTAATAATGTATTTAATCACGTACTGAATAAGAAAATTATGTCATTTTATTTTAAAAATTATTTTTCAAAATTGTGCTTTATGGCCTTTGAGATTTTTGAACTTATCTTAATTAAAAAGCTTTGAATTATCAAAAAAATAACACCCCGTTCAAAAATCTGTTAGAATAAGGGAGGTATCGAGCTCCCAATTTTTAATAATATATTTAACCACGTTCTGATTAACCCCTTGCCATACAATGACGTCTAGAGACGTCCGATCGTTTAGGGTGTCATTGTAGATTTTGACGTCTTTAAGACGTCAAGAACTGTATTCAATTTTATGTTCCCAAAAAGTTTTGTTTTCAACAATAATTTTGTTAAAAGGCACAAAATTGGCGATTTGGGAATTTTGTTATTAATATAATTCTCTAATATTTAATTGCGAATTGTCAGAGAGTAAATTAATTCTTGTAAAGTGTACTTAAAGCCGAGTGTGCGCATTCGAGCTCAAAGTGGCACATTTCCGATCTCGGAAAATGAAGCGCGCCGCTCCGCGTCGCGCTTCATTTGCTTCCTCGCTCGAAAATGTGCCACTTTTCGCTCGAACGCGCACATCTTCGTATTTATTCAATTTGTTTAAATTACTTTTTGAATTTAAAAGGAAATAGCAATGTATTCAAATAAAACGACATATGCGCAGTAACATATAGTTTATAGCCACTGGTCTAGCTATACACAAGCGCAACATAGCGCGTTGTTATATTTAATTTAGTCGCGCCAAAGAAGTATTACTTCTAACGTGCGTACATAAGTACATGCACCGGTTTTTTTACATAGAATGAAATTCAGTTTTAAACATTTAGCAAAATTATTAAAGTAAACTCGAAGAATAAATTATTTTAAGTTTTAGACAACTCAAATTAAATAAATTAATAACTTGGAAAATTTTAAAATATATTTAAGAATTTTAGAAATTTTTAATTATCAATTTTTTGTATAACACAAATTGAATAAAACAAAACTTTATTCGGTAAATTTAAAAGGACATTTTGATGAAAAAATCATTATGTATTTTCAGAAAACTCAAATAGAGTAAATATAGAATTTGTGGTTTTCAAAAACTTTGAAGATCATTAATTTACGCAAATAAAATTAATATTGAGAAAACTCAATAAATAAATTATCTTAATTGTTCAGAAATATTAAATTTATAAAATTAAATACAGTCAAACCTCGATAGGTCGAAGTTGAAGAGAAACTAAAAATAATTCGCGTTATCAAAATTCGAGCTATCGATATAAAAATATTTTTAGTTTATGTTTTTAAAATTTACTTATTGTTTTTTTTTTCTTAATAATTTCCTAGTGATTTCTTGCTAAAACCTAAATCTTGTGTCTTGAACAAGTTGTAATGTGGCTTTATTTATGGAATAATTCAATTTTTAAATATAAAAAAATATTTATATGTTATATATTATATGCATCAAAATTTTAGAATGACTTAGGTGGCGAATGTTAAAAAAAGATTGGGAAACACTGCTCTACATATTTCAAAATATCTTAAAACTATGAATTATTTAATTTATGTTATTTGTGTATGCTCATAACAGTTAAGTTAAGCCAAGTTAATTGTTTTTTTCGGATTCATCAAATTCGGTTTTTTTGTATGTCAAAGGGTTAAGAAAATTATGTCATTTTATTTTAAAAAAATTATTTTTCAAAATTGAGCCTAAGGCCTTTAAGATTTTTGAACTTGCCTTAATTAGAAAGGTTTGCATTATTAAAAAAATAACACCCCGTTCATAAATCTTTTCAATTAAGGGAGGTATCGAGCTCCCAACTGTTTAATAAAATATTTACAATGTATTTAATAGCAAAATTGTTTAATTTTCTTTTCGAATTTATTTTCCAAAGTTTAGCCTTATGGCTTTTGAGATTTTTGGACGAACCTTAATCATAAAGGTCTGAATTATAAAAAATAAACACCCCGTTCATAAATCTCTTCAATTAAGGGAGGTATCGAGCTCCCAACTTTTTAATAAAATATTTACAATGTATTTAATAGCAAAATTGTTTAATTTTCTTTTCGAATTTATTTTCCAAAGTTTAGCTTTATGGCTTTTGAGATTTTTGAACGAACCTTAATCAGAAAGGTCTGAATTATCAAAAAAATAACACCCTGTTCCAAAATCTCTTAAAATAAGCGAGGTATCGAGCTCCCAATTTTTAATAATATATTTAACCAGGTACTGAATAAGAAAATTATGTCATTTTATTATAAAAATTATTTTTCAAAGTTGAGCCTAAGGCCTTTGAGATTTTTGAACTTGCCTTAATTAGAAAGGTTTGAATTATCAAAAAAATAAAACCCCGGTCAAAAATCTCTTAGAATAAGGGAGGTATCGAGCTCCCAATTTTTAATAATATATTTAACCACGAACTGAATAAGAAAATTATGTCATTTTATTTTAAAAATTATTTTTCAAAATTAAGCCATAAGACTTTTGAGATTTTTGAACTCACCTTAATTTCTTTGCGCTGAATTGATCAAAAATAACATCCCCGGGTCGCAAAGATCTTAACAAAGGGAGTATCGAACCCAATTTTAATAACTACATTTTGCCGGGCGCTCATTTCTAAATTAAAAAATTAGTCATTAATATTTTAAAGATTATTTTCAAAGTAGAGCTTAGATTTTCTCTTTTCGGAGATTTTGAATTACTTTAATACTTTGAATTATCAAAAATTTATGAAAGTTTTCGAGACCCATTCCCATTCTTAAATAAACCGTCGCAGATTTTGGATTACTAAACACGCGTACGTCAATTAAACTTGAATAAGAATTCCATTTTTAGTCATTTTAAATATTTATTCAAAGTTATTTTAAACAATAAAGCCATAAGCTTTTGCCGGATTTGTATATTCGCTTGAATTTTAATCGTTTGCATTCGAATGAAAGTTCTGTAACAAATGATAGAAGATTGCCTTCGACGAAAATGCACATTTCCGGCGAGGAGGCAAATGAAGCGCGACGCGGAGCGGCCGCTTCATTCCGAGATCGGAATGTGCCACTTTGAGCTCGAATGGCACACTCGGTTTTAAGCACGATTCACAATAATTAATTTATTCAAAAATTAATTACTTAAACTAACTTTATAAAGGCTAAAGTAACTCTGTCTGTCTGTCTGTCTGTCTGTCTGTCTGTAGTCTGTCTGTCTGTCTGTCTGTCTGTCTGTCTGTCTGTCTGTCTGTCTGATCTGTCCGTGTGTCTGTTACCTTTTCCCGCCTAAAAATTGAATTTGTCGGGTCATTCGAGCGAAACACATTTCCCAGTGTCTGAACACCGGAGCCGCGCCAATTTTGGATCGAATGTGCCCTTTGGCTCAATTCAATCTTTTAAACGATTCCTTTTTTATTTAAAAAATTTATTATTAAACACTTTTATAAACAAATAACCCGCCTGTCTTTTTGCCGGCTTTATTGGTCAGTCAAATTGGTTGGTCTTTTTGTCCGGGGTTTGATTTTCCCCATAAAAAGAATTTTCGTGGGTAAAATCGAATAAAAACGAAGATGTGCGCATTCGAGCGAAAAGTGGCACATTTCCGAGCGAGGGAGGCAAATGAAGCGCGACGCGGAGCGGCGCGCTTCATTTTCCCGAGATCGGAATGTGCCACTTTGAGCTCGAATGTGCACACTCGGTTTTAAGCACGATTCACAATAATTAATTTATTTCAAAAAAAAATTAATTACTTAAACTAACTTTATAAAGGCTAAAGTAACTCTGTCTGTCTGTCTGTCTGTCTGTCTGTCTGTCTGTCCTGTCTGTCTGTCTGTCTGTCTGTCTGTCTGTCTGTCTGTCTGTCTGTCTGTCCGTGTGTCTGTTACCTTTTCCCGCCTAAAAAATTGAATTTGTCGGGGTCATTTTATATTCGAGCAAATACAGTGCGTGGGTCCCGCTACATTCAAAAATGTTAAAAACAACCATCTTCAAGAAGCTGTCTTTAGATGCACATAAGGAACATGTGTAACCCAATTAAATATGGATCGTAGATTTTTTTAAGCTGCGAAATTTAGTTTTCTTGTTTATCTTTCGACTTTGCTCAGCTGCGGCGGTGTGTGAGCTTAAAGTTCAAAGTAAACAGAAGAAACATGTTTTCTCCTTCGGAAGATATGGAAATGCTCCAACCCCCAAACATTTCGAATTATTAATGCTAATTAAATACCGCGTTCCCATCCCCTTTTCTAAATTATTCATCGATTCGGCCGGATCGCGTCGGCGGGCTTAATTTAAAGTTTCGTCCCGGTCGCCCCCTTTTTTGTTATAAATAATTTGGGCAATCGTCGAGGGAGGGAAAGGGCTTTAAGCTCCGAATTATGTCGGCAAATTACCTATCAATCAGAAATGTTATGCATTATTTGGTCGACCTACGTCACGAATCCGAATAGATTTGATATTGGCAGGCCATGCGTCGCCCCCGAAATCAGCAGAATATGTTTCGCACAGCTGCAGCTATTGTGGGGCGGCGCAGGATGGGGCCAAAAGATCGAAAAAATGTTACCACGAGCTTTTGAGAGGAAAATTAAACAGTTTGGGTGAAAGAGGGGTGGCACTTGGCTGAGAAAGTTGGTCCCTCGTGGAACTTTGAAATTATCGCATCCATCAATTTTTTGATTTTTGCAATTAAGAAATATATTGTTATTTTTGATTAAATATTAGATAGTCGGAAAGGTATTGTAAATCGAGTATTCAAATAAATGAAAAATTGGTACATTTCCCATATGGAAAATTTATTTCTGAAAATCACTGTATGAAAACAAAAAACACCTCTGTTTAGGGAGTAAACAACTTACAGGCTGAAAATAAAAGTTTTTGTATCAAATTATAATCAAAATATGACAATAAATTTTTTATAATAAATATATTAATAACTAAATATTATATATTACTTTAAAATTAAGAAAAAATTAATTTTTATCACAAATTTGGTCCATAGAGTATGTATTTGGCAAAGTATTGGTTCGGTAACAATATACAGTCGAACTTCCATAAGTCGAACGCCGATAAGACGAATTTTTGATGGCTCGAACTCGAACCTGTTTCTTTAAGATTTGCCTATCTCAACGTTAATATTTTTATGTCAATAAATCGAATTATTTAATAAGTCGAAGCATTTTACAATTCTTTAAATTCAAGTTTCCATTAGTAAATAGGTTGATGACTCGAAGTTACATTTTACAACTTTTCTAAAAATTTCGCTACCTGAGAAAGGATTAAGGACGGGTGCGGTTCGGTGTTATTGCTGCTTAACAGGTCTATTCTATGAAAAGGTTTTTTACTACAAGCTGTTTTGACGGCGGCACTTCAATTGGATTTAAAAACTAATTTATGTTTAGGCGTGAAAAGGTAACTGACAGATAGACAGACAGACAGCCAGAGTTACTTTCGTTTTTATAATATTAGTTAGGATAATTAATTTTTTTTAGAAAATAAGTTAAGTATTGTGAATCGTGCTTAATGTGAAGTGTGCACATTCGAGCTCAAAGTGGCACATTCCGATCTCGGGAAAATGAAGCGCGCCGCTCCGCGTCGCGCTTCATTTGCTTCCCTCGCTCGGAAATGTGCCACTTTTCGCTCGAACGTGCACATCCTCGTATTTATTCATTTGCCTTAATTAATCTTTTCACTTTCAAATCAAAAAATTAAAAGTAAATATGAATTTTACGTTCAAGAAACGTATTTGCCATAGTAATGAGTGGAAGTGGGCGAAAAGATACGAAAATTTAGTAAATGCGAGTGAGAGAAAACGATTAAATTATTTATTTAATTTTTGAATAATTTATTAGCCTAAATTTGTGAATGGTGCTTAAAATCAGTGTGCATTCGAGCTCAAGTGGCACATTCCGATCTCGGAATGAAGCGCGCCGCTCCGCGTCGCGCTTCATTTGCTTCCTCGCTCGGAAATGTGCCACTTTTCGCTCGAATGTGCACATCTTGGTATTTATTTACATTTATGATTACATTTAATTTAGTTATGCCAAAAAGTATAACTTTTCACGGGCGTCCATAAGTACACGCACCTTTCTTTATCATTTAATAATTGTTGTAAATAATATGAAAATTTTCAGCTTAACCACTTTAATAAATTTTATGTACAGTTAATCTTTAATACCTCCACAACTCGAATTCTTTGATAACTCAAGTTGGAAAGTGGTTCTCGACAAAATGCCTATTTAAAAAGGCAGAATTGAAACTATTCTAATATAACTATGGTTACGAAGTGATTAACCTTTCTGATTGGTCAATTATCTAACGGCCATAATGGTGTATCAAAAATGAGCCAATCACAGTGACTTATTTAAAGCGGGATTTTTAAAGTATGCTTTAAACCACTTACAGTTCTAATTACGTTATATAAAATACCATTTCACATAAAAGATATATACATACACAAATATATATTTAATTTTTAAGTTTTTTTATTAACTCGAATTATTGATAATTCGAATTAATTTTGGTGTCCCTTCGACTTCGACTTATCGAGGTTCGACTGTATTTACATATTATTTTAACAAAAAATTATATTTTAAAGTAATCATACAAGAAAAACAATAACAATTAATGCAACCAACAAATTTACAACAACAAAGTGTTCGTACTTCCTACATCAGTGTTTCCCAATCTTTTTTGTGCCATGCCCCACCTAAACTTTCAAAAATTTATTATGTCCCCTCATGTAACAAATGCATAATTTTTGTTATTTATAATTTTTAATTTTTCACTAAGTACCTTAAATGATGGACTTAAATTTACAATCTGGAAAAGTTTAATTGCCCCTCGAGCAATCGAATTGCCCCCCTGTGGGCCCCACGTTGGGAAACACTGCCCTACATATATAAAACAATCATTTGTGTTGTTTTTTTCTGCAAATTTGCCCTTCTGAAAATCAATTTCGCCCTTTATCAAATCAATTCCACCTTTTTACAAAACTATTTCGTCCTTTTTCAACCCAAGTATTTCTTTTTAAATGGTGTACTTTTTTCTTTAAGTTTTTCAGCAAAAAAAGTCAATTTAAATGCAAAGTAAGTGTTAAAAAATTTTTAATTTCAATCATTGGTAATTTTTTTTTGGGTTTTTTGATTTTCTTTTAGTTATTTTTAAACGTTAAGTTTTTTGGCTTTATTAAATTTTGCAAAGAGCTGTTTACTCTTAACAGATACTTCTTTTAGTCAAAAAGATTCGATTTTTATATAAAAACTAAAAAAAAAGTATTTAAGAAGAAATATTTGATTTACAAAACGAAAAATGATTTTCCAAAGACATTGACTTTCAAAAGACTGAATTTGGGGTGCAAAACTAGTATAGCTTATTGGTTTTTGTTTGGTAACCACTTATTTCTAGAACCAAGAACGAAATCTGCACATTTTGAGTAACTTCTACCCTTATTTTATTCGACTTTTACAATAGTTTATTTTTGAAATCACTTATTAATACTACTTCCTTTTTTTAATTTTTTGTTTCAATGTTTATTAGGACTCTGAGGGAATTCTGAAGTTATTTAGCCAAAATCGCAAGACTTATATGGATATTTTTTATAAAGACCTAAAACTGTCGGATTCGCAATAAAAAAAAAGTGTTTAACCACCTGCCCTTCGAAAAACGATAAGTTTCTCTTATCCCCTGTTTTCTTATTCTTAAAATCGCTAACCATAAATCAAGGGTTAGACATCCAAGATTTGGAATCAAATCGAAATAGAGAATCACTTATGTTCTAGAATTAATCTCGTATAAGTAATTAATTCGAATAGGAAGTTTCGATTGCTTCCGTTTCAATAAACCAAAAGTTCGAATTAAGTCTTCCATCCCCCTTAGAATGCGATTTTCCCAAAATTTTGTTTACTTAATTGTTTGCCTTGCTCTTTAAATTTAGAATTCAATTTAAATTTAATTTATTGAAAAGGTAAATATAATTTAATTCGGTCGCGGATATGATTTTTCTTCTTTTCCGTCGCCGACAGAACGACCCTTTCGATATTTCTAAATTAAACCGATTTAAGCAAAAGTTTTAATGAAAAAGGGATCCGAACAATGTCCGCGCTGCTTCTGGCCAAACTTTTAAATCCTGATAATCGCTGTTTAAAGAGAAGAGCGGTCCCAGAAGCCCGAAAGAGTGCGTTTCAATTGCTCCGAAGAGAGTAATTGTGGTTCTTTTACAATTTCGAAATACGAAATTAGCGAGGGCTGCTTTTGCTTTTTTTTATTTGACAAACGAATGTAATTTGGGATATCAGGTGCTTTTTGAGGCTTTGGTTATTATGTAAATGGTCCGCTGTTTATCACGGGGGTGTAAGTAGATTTAAGGCTTACGGATAAGATGCGAAAGAAGGTTTTGTCTTTGTTAAGGCAAAACTAATACATATCCTGTTTACTTTGTTTTGCCATTAAAGGTCGTCCAACTAAGCGTCTTTAGTCACTATTTAAGTATACACCGGGGATGGTAAATTTAATTATAAGGCACTCAACGAAATGGTTTTGAGCTAAACTAAAACTACCCCAAAATAGTTCCATTATTATTTACTTCAAAATTTGTTACTGTAAAGAAAAGTAAGGTAAAGGGCCCAGTTTCTGACACTTTAAGAGTGACAGCTGGATAACTTATAAAAAATTTAATTTAAATACAGTCGAACTTCCATAAGTCGAACGCCGATAAGACGAATTTTTGATGGCTCGAACTCGAACCTGTTTCTCTAAGATTTGCCTATCTCAACGTTAATATTTTTATGTCAATAAATCGAATTATTTAATAAGTCGAACCGTTTTAGAATTCTTTAAATTCAAGTTTTCATTAGTAAATAGGTCGATGACTCGAAGTTAAATTTTACAACTTTTCTAAAAATTACGCTACCTGAGAGAGGATTAAGGACGGGTGCGGTTCGGTGTTATTGCTGCTTAACAGGTCCATTCTATGAAAAGGTTTTATACTACAAGCTGTTTTGACGGCGGCACTTCAATTGGATTTAAAAACTAATTTATGTTTAGGCGTGAAAGGGTAACTGACAGATAGACAGACAGACAGCCAGAGTTACTTTCGCTTTTATAATATTAGTTAGGATAATTACATTTTTTTAGCAAATAAGTTAAGTATTGTGAATCGTGCTTAATGTGAGTGTGCATTCGAGCTCAAAGTGGCACATTCCGATCTCGGGAAAATGAAGCGCGCCGCTCCGCGTCGCGCTTCATTTGCTTCCCTCGCTCGGAAATGTGCCACTTTTCGCTCGAACGTGCACATCCTCGTATTTATTGATTTGCCTTAATTAATCTTTTCACTTTCAAATCAAAAAATTAAAAGTAAATATGAATTTTATGTTCAAGAAACGTATTTGCCATAGTAATGAGTGGAAGTGGGCGAAAAGATACGAAAATTTAGTAAATGCGAGTGAGAGAAAACGATTAAATTATTTATTTAATTTTTTGAATAATTTATTAGCCTAAATTTTGTGAATGGTGCTTAAAATCGAGTGTGCACATTCGAGCTCAAAGTGGCACATTCCGATCTCGGGAAAATGAAGCGCGCCGCTCCGCGTCGCGCTTCATTTGCTTCCTCGCTCGGAAATGTGCCACTTTTCGCTCGAATGTGCACATCCTGGTATTTATTTACATTTATGATTACATTTAATTTAGTTATGCCAAGAAGTATAACTTCTCACGGGCGTGCATAAGTACACGCACCTTTCTTTATCATTTAACAATTGTTGTAAGTAATATGAAAATTTTCAGCTTAACCACTTTAATAAATTTTATGTACAGTTAAACTTTAATAACTCCACAACTCGAATTCTTTGATAACTCAAGTTGGAAAGTGTTTCTCGACAAAATGCCTATTTCAAAAAGGTAGAATTGAAACTATTCTAATATAACTATGATTACGAAGTGATTAACCTTTCTGATTGGTCAATTAGCTAACGGCCATAATGGTGTATTAAAAATGAGCCAATCACAGTGACTTATTTAAAGCGGGATTTTTAAAGTATGCTTTAAACCACATACAGTTCTAATTACGTTATATAAAATACCATTTCACATAAAAGATATATACATACACAAATATATATTTAATTTTTAAGCTTTTTTTAATAACTCGAATTATTGATAATTCGAATTAATTTTGACTTCGACTTATCGAGGTTCGACTGTAATTAATTTTTTTTTTCATATATAAGTTCACGATTTCTAGAAAAGGTCATATGCGTAAAATAATTATTTGAAGCAGATTAATAATTTAAATTAATGTCTTAAAAAATAATGTTTGAATCCCAGTTTCTGACACTTAAAATTTTATTGCTGTAGTTTCTGACACTGGCATCTGCCTAGTTTCTGACACTCCATATGTAAAAATTATTCGTCATTTATTAGGTTATACACTATCAAATTTAAATTTATTATAATCAAACATAATTTGTTATAATGTATCATTTATTATAAATAAAATGTTAATTTTTTCAACACAAAAATAATTAAAATAATAAAATTAAATATTATAAAAGCAAACACGTAAACATAACATAGGCTAGAATTTGAGTGTCAATAACTGTAACATACCTATAAAATTCAGCCTATACTTTGTCCGGGCAACAGAAATAGTTAAGCCACTCCCAAAAATGTGCGCTAAATTTAAATAGAATTTTTTCTATTGGCTTAATTTTCAAAGCACGTAACACAAGCAACCATATAAGCATTTATGTCCTGCAAGAACGGGGACAAACTTGATTATTAATTTGTACCGTGTGAAACTGGGCACTGCATACATTGGTTGAATTTAGTGAGGCGTGGCTTAACTATTTCTGTTGGCCGGACAGAGTATAGTTATTGACACTCTTATTTTAATAATAAAATATAATTTACTATGATGTTTTAATATTTAAAAATAAAGAGTAGTTAATTATTAATCGAATCATATATTTTTTATAATATTTTTATATTTACTTGATTAAATCACTAATTCAATAGTCGAACGCTCTTCTGTCAATTGCTTAGACTATAACCAAAAAATGGCTTTCACAATCACTCTGGGCTTAAATATTATTTTATATTAAGTTAGTTTTTTTTTGGAAAAATTAATTTATCATTTTGAGGTAATTTTCTTTTTATTAATTCAAAGTAAAGTTGAAAGTGTCAGAAACCGGGTCAGTGTCAATAACAGGGTCTTTTACCTTATATCATTATATTATCCTTATACTACTTGTCAGACGAATAAGTACTGTAACTTAATTTAGTTATAAATGGCCATATACTGTTCAAAAACATACTCCAAGTCAAATGGCGTCACGTGCAATTTTTTTGAGTTATGGTATCAGTCTCAGTACTTATTTGTCTGACACCCTGTACATAGTAAGAAAACAAATTTTCTTTATTAAACGAAATTTTTTATTAACGCTGGCGAATACAAAATACATTTTTGCAAACGTAAATTTGATTACATCGATGGCACAAGTGTGAGTGTTCTCAAATTCTTTCAAAATCACATTTCTTGCTTTAAGCCGTGTTTTGGTTAGAAATAAAACCTTAAAAGTGGCAGGATTTATATTACATTTTAATTTAAGAAAACCTCCAGTAAAAGATTTCTGCTTGTTTACAAGAACTGTTCTTTTTCCTGCTAATTACTTCAATACAATACAAGCAAAACACTTCAAGATGGCAAAATACAAATTACTCATAAATTAAATGCGACTTTTACAGATCGAAAAAGAAACAAATTCAAGTAAATAGGTTTCCTGGAGTTTTTTTTTAACTTGCAGATGTACAAGCGCGCGAAGATCAAAGACATAACATCTAAACTTAACAAAAAATTCGATGCCATTTCTAAAGTAATGCTTTATTGAATCACTACATTTATTCAAATTCAACGTTACCAGCAATCGCAAAACTTACATTGAAGTTTTTTTTTTTAGATATTCATTAGTAGAAAGAAAATTGGGACCAAAGACAATTCAATTTAAATTTCAATGTTCTCAAAATGTTGGAGGAACTTACCTCTTCTTTAAAATCGACTAATATTGCGTGATAGATCTCAAACTATTGTTGTTCACTGAAAAAAGTATGTGTCGTAAAGCAACTTTCGTAAAACTAAAAATCTTAGAGTGAACGCATCCGAGCGTCGCGACGTTTGGATGGAAACTAAAAGCGCCGGTTGCTATGGTCCACGATGCGTGTAGGGATGCTGGAGTTTATGTTTTATGTTATTTGCAATTAATTTTAAAGATCTAATGAAATATAAATCGCACGATAAAGCGAACCTAGCAACAATAGAAAAGCTGAAATTTTAATTAAGTAACAAACTTCTCTAAATTTATCTTAACACATCAGTGGAAGTAAAGGTCTAATTTGTGTATTGTAGACTGCGATAATGCCTTTACATCTAATTCTGTTAATTAATTTACGGCAAACGAGCTTTAAATATCCGCAATAACAATAATTTTGGGAACGCTTCCAGCCAAACATTTCGTTTCGACTCACAAATTTTTAACAAAATGAAATTTATTGCCGATTTTTAATAAAAACTAAAATATGTAAGGGTTCGGGCACTGGCAGCTAAAATTCTTGGGTCGTCCGAAGCAAATAATTGGAAAAATGTCCAAGATTTCTGTCGGTGCTGTGACAACTAACAAGTGGTCACAAAACCCTCCAAATTATTGCATTATTTTTTCAAACGCATTCCCCAGGGATCTACCTCAGCAGGTGTTATTGTCTTCTTCTTTCGTTGCGTTTCAAATGGGGGATATTCGTTGTGCGAGAAGAGAAAAAATATTACGACCTTTTTTCTGACTTACTTTTAATTCCAAGTGCCCCTCGAAAAGGGAAAAAAACGCGTTTAATGAAGTTCGTCATATGAAAAATAAAAAATCCAATTTCCACCGACGCTTAATGGAAAACGATTTTTAGAGCACATAAAAAGAGGAATAAAAAAGCTCGCGCAAAAGGGCTCTTGCTAAAAAATAAATATTTAAGAATTTAGAAAGCAAACCCACCTGTTTTCAGCATATATTGATTAGTTTAATACAGTTAACCCCATAAATTAAGGGATGTTAATTCTAACATGAAGTCTTAGTACTTAGTTAACAATGGCAACCAATTAGTACGAAATAATGAGCATTTCGAATGCAAAAAATTTACACAAGTTTAAATCTATTCAATTAATTAAGGCGTAGGTACTCTACAAGCAATCTTTTTTAGATAACAACTAAACTTAATTTAGTAACTAAATATTATGTTAAAATTTAAATCAATAAAATTCTAATTATTAAAGTTTAAATTAATTTAAATTAAAAATAACACAGCCTTATAAATCGAATAAAAGCTCCAGGTAAATCGCGTTGCTATAGGAACGCGCTTATTTTTGTAAAAAGCTGGGAATCCAATAACGAACTTGTATTTACTTATGGGTAATTAAATATCCAACAGAGTGTATTTTCCATTTTCACATACATTTCCTTTTTTATACAATTATTAAAAAAATACAGTATTACACTTTATGCACCACCAGATGAAGGATAATAAACAATGCTGCAATAAAACTGCAAAAACAAAATTAAATCGTTATAATTTCGCTTTTAAGCTGCTCATAAGTTTTTCAAGTTTGAGGGCCTTTTGCATGTTACCAGATATTTTTAATTTCCCAGTCATAAACGCCGTGGCTGGTTTTATTTTGCCCGTGAACATATTAAAAAAGTTTTTACTGTCCATAGTTAACGTTGCATCTGGATTTTCTGGAGCTGGGCCTTTTCCGCAAGAGCCTGTGCCATTCTTCAAATCGATAAACCTAAAAACATCGTTCCAGTGACCATATTAGTAGTATTTATTGAGAACATTTACCATTTTCCGGCCTCGTCGCCTGTGACAACAAATTGGAAAATTGCCTGTGTATTTTCTACGATTTTAGGTCCCAAAGAACCTTCGATCGCTTTAAATACGTCTGGTATTTTGCCATCTGAAGCACCACTTGCTTCTTGTTTAACTTCTTTTGCTGGATTCGTATTAGTTACTCTAGGACTAAAATTATCAGTCAGATTACTGTCTACGTAAAAATCTAAAGTTAAGTTGTCTTTATTGGCCGGATTGCAAGCATATTGATCTAAGTCTTGCACCCCAGCTTGCACTAGAACTTCATCATCAATAAAGAATTGACCAGTTGGTTTTGGTTCTTGAGTTAGAATACAATAAGCAGCATCTGCCATAATGTCAGGCTTACGGCTATAGTTCTTGCCCATATCTTCACCCATTAGCATTCGAACTGCTGCTGTATCAATAGCTGCAATAATAGTGCTTAAGAATTATCAAATTGATTGCTTATTCTTAAGATTACCAGTTCTGGGCCATAATGCATTAACAGCTATATTAAAGGGCTTGAATTCTTCATGCATTCCCAGCACACACATAGACATTCCATATTTTGCCATTGTATAAGCGACATGTGGAGCAAACCAATGTGGTTTCATGCTCAAAGGTGGAGAAAGATTCAAAATATGAGCATTTGAGCTTTTCTTCAAATATGGAAGACAAATCTTAGATCTAGGTCAACAAAATTAGTAATAACAATAAATTCTAGCAAAAGTCTTACACCAAAAAAGTTCCTCTCGTATTAATATTGTGCATCAAATCGTATCTTTTCATATCAGTTTGATCGGTTGGAGTTAAAGATATGGCAGAAGCATTATTAATAAGTATATCAATACCACCAAATTTTTTAACTGCTTCTTCCACTGCTGATTTTATTTGATTTTCGTCACGAACGTCTACCACACAGGCTAATCCTTTACCTCCAACTTCTTCCACTGCAATGTTTATTTAAATAAGATCATCAGTACCAATTTGGTGCTTTACCCTCTTTTACTGCTGAGTAAATAGTTCCAGGGAGTTTGGGATGAGGCTCGGCTGTTTTAGCTGCAACCACTATGTTCGCTCCATCCCTCGCTGCTTTTAAAGCGATCTCTTTTCCTATGCCTCTGCTTCCACCTGTGATAAATATTGTTTTTCCGGCCAATTTCCTGAAATTCACAAATTAAATTGAGTTGTATTTAGTATTTATTTGTTACCCTGTGTTAGCTATCATCTTGCAGTATAAATTGGAGTTAATAAAGGATGTAAACTAAACTTTAAACTACAAAAACTAAAGTTCACAGATTACACTTTGGATGTGGTCTGACGTATGCAGGATACAAAGTTCAACATTCTGAAAGTAGCAAATTAGTTAAGAGAAATTGAAAAATTAATATTATACATTTACAACAGACACTAACTCATTTATTGTGAGGTAAATCCTCATTTTTCATTATTGAAAACGTGGAATAACTATCATTTATTCGAGATTTCACAACTATATTAACCTACAAATTGAAAACCATAACAAGTACACAAATACTGAATTTATATATAAAATAAATATTCTATCTCTAGTAACATGTCCAAGCTCTTTTTGATTTTTTTGGCTAGTTTCCATACAAAATTCACTTTCTCACAACTTTTAGAACCCATTGATTTAACATGGCCCTTTGATAACAATACAATTTATTGGCCCAATATTCAACCTTTTACTTTCTCCAAGAAAATAGCAGAGTTTCAGGAGAACAAAGACTGGTAAATTTTACAAAACATGAGTTTGCTAAAATAAGGATAACTTAAATGCAGGTATTCCATGAATGAATTTTGTGCTGGTGAACATGGAGGAACACATTTTGATGCTCCTTACCATTTCTTTCAAAGTGGATGGAAAGTAGGAGATATACCTCTTTCCAGATTAATTGCAAACGGTACACCTTGATTTAGTAATCAAATCTTTTTCTATTTGAAGTCTTTTTTTAGGCATAACAATAAATCTTAAAAATGAAGTGGATTTAAACAATGCCACATTATTATTACCAAAGCATCTGGAACAATGGGAACTTAAACACGGTTCCATGCCAAATAATTCTGTTATTTTAGTCAACTTTGGTTGGTCTAGATTTTATAAAGATAAAAACTTATACCTGGGAGTTGATGAAAATAATCATTTAAATTTTCCTGGTAAAAATAAAGTAAAAGCATCATTTAGTTTTGGAAGAGATAATGCTTGTAGGAATATCTGAGGCTGCTGCTAATTGGATTGCCAAAAAAGGGAACATAGTTGGAGTTGGAGTTGATACATCCAGTGGAGATCCTGGCAATACTTCTGATTTTATTGTACATAAGATCCTTGCAAAACACCAAATTTATATACTGGAGAACGTTAAAATCCCTTCAGAGTTTCCTGGTACAGATATTATTTAATAATCAATAGCTTGAAAAACTAAAAATTTATTATTGTAGAAAGTAATTATATTTTATATGTTATGCCTATGAAAATACAAGAAGGAACTGGAGCACCACTTCGACTACTTGCTACTCCAAAGAAATGAATTTCTACAACTTGAGCTAGCCATGTGATAATTGTATTTAACATCATGACAATCCATTTATAAAAATTATTTCCATTAATTAATAATAAATAAGGGTAAGTTTTTATAGCGGAAATTATTTCCGGGGACGTTTCCCTGCCTTACTTTTGACGGGCCTGAAAATAAATTAAGAATTAATACACGATTCATTTATGACAAATAATAAAATACGTACTCTGAATCTGACGAAGTATCAGAGATAAGGGCATTTGTTACAGACTTATGAGAATCATTTGATGTGGAATCTTGCTCTATTTGATTAATCTCAGTAGTAAGCGGCGAGGCCTTAAATGTTGATATGAAATAAAAGCTAACTTAATCTGAAAGTAAAATCTTTTACGTACGTCACAATTTTCGACGATAGTTTGTAAGGACGATTGGCCTCGACGTTTACGCCTTTTATGTGCCTTCTTTTTGTCCACAGTTTTTCTGTGAGTCGTTTCATCGGATGAACTAGATGTATGTGTATCTAAAAATTGCATATAAATATAGTATTGGTTTAAAAAATTCAACAAAACCCTTACTTGACACTATAGGTGTGGAAGAAGCGTTTGGGATGACATTACTATTAATAGATTGGTCTGTTGGATTATTTATTTTGTCCAACTGTGAATTTAGATTTTTAAAATATTTTCAATTTTTTGTTTGGCCCGTTTGTCTGTGATACACTAGAATAAATTAATGATTAAAATACAACTCCAAAAATTCGAATATAACTTACATTGAGAACTGATTCCATTTGGTTAATAAGATCTTGTAAAGCGAGATGATCTTCTATTTCGAGTTCTAAATAAATTAATAATCTAATAAGTAGTGTCACACATTTATTTGATGGGTCGGACAATATCTTGTAACAAACAGAAAACGCCAAATCCTTGTGTATGCAAACTGCTTCCTAAACAAATAAAATTACGTTAGAATTTACAGCATAAAAAATGTACTTTACCGATTCTCTAACAACAGATGTGATGGCACTTAAAAACCTCAATGTGTCTTCTATATCAATTTCTGCTAAAGGGCTTGTGCGAGGGGCTTCTATAATACCCGTGAGTATTGGTATCACAGTACTTTCCAAAAGTTCCCTACTATTTTCCACTTCTTGTGCAAATAACATAAAACCATTTCCCAAAATCTGTTGTAACTTTTGATCATGTTTTTCTACAATTACATGTTTATTAACTTGAGAGATATAAAAGTATTAAGAAAATTACCGGTCATGGGATTAAGCCATTTAAGAATCATTCTGGTTAACATCGTTGATGAAACTGATATTCCTGATACAAGAAGTGTACTCAAGCCCATAGCGGCCTGTTCTCTTAATTCTTCAATCTACAATTAATAAATTTAGATTAATGTGCGTTTCCATTAAAGCTCATAAAAGCAAACCTCGTCGTCCAACAAATTCAATAAAATTTCAATAATCTGATTGTGTGAAACCGAAGTAAAATTCAAAGCTGTCGAACTTTCAAGTTGATCAGAATTGTGTAAACGTCTAGCACTTCCAGCAGAGCTTCCTGATTTTTTGTTATCGTTCAAAATTTCGATTCCATACAAACGAGTTAAATCTGAAAATGCCGCAATTGAAAGTAGTAACAAATCCTTATTGTAATTGGGAAGCAGTTCATACAAAATGATCTAAAACATAGTAAGTTAAATTAAATCGTAGGAAGATGCGATGGACTTACTGGAGAAATAAGGGCTTCCAAATAATCTTTTACTAAATTGCGATCTAAAAGGCAATACAAAATAACACATTTAAAAGCTTTCACATAAATGTTTTCGTTATTCTTGGCTAAAAGTGGTGTCACAAATTCGTCCTTTAATACTCTTAAAGGAATAGTTAATACTCTTAAGTTTGGATGACTAAGAGTTTCATTTAAAATATTTAAACAACGTAGAGTTGTGATATCATCCACTAATACAGTTTCGATTAATTCTGTGACAGACATTTCCTCAAATTGTTTTGTGACTGCTTGTACCTCCTTCTTCAAAGAGCTAGCTTTTTCAAATTCGCTCTCTTTTACTGCTTTTTCTAAGTCATCGTTTAATACATTTATTTTTACCCTTAATTGTGCAAGCTAAAACAACTAGATGAAATAACAAAAACAAAATAGAATTCTATCGTACGAAAAATTCGTGATCCTGCTGATTTGCAAAGTGTTGGACAGGCTTATCAACTTTAACTGTTCGAATTTTTGATATTATATTCAGAATATCTCTACTTAAGCAATCCATATATAAATCTATTTTTGCTAAAATATGTACCATTTCCTTTATCACAAAACTACGCAAGTTTCCCATAATAAGCATATCTTCAATTAACTTTTTAAGAGTTTTTCGGCCAGTTTCATCGCTTATATCAAAACAACCTGCTATCTTAAATAAACTACATAAAACGTATTGAAATTCCAAATACTCCATCGTCGTAGTGTTCTCTGATGTATTATTTTTAAAATACCTAAAATAATGTATAAATAATATGAAAACAATTAATGTTTAATATACGTACTCCTCAATATACGAACAGAAATGTATTAATTCTGGCAATATATCCTCTAAATCGGTGCTTTGATTCTTATAATAATTTATCAAAATATACCAAAACAAAGCAGCTTCATTAGTTAATTGGTTTACAGGTACCAAATTATTTTCCAATGGCAAATATTCTAGTAAACTTGTAAAACCCTTACATCTGTAAAATATATCAAATTACAATCTGTAAAAATTTGTTAGAAGAGCGGTGCCTACTTTAGGAATGCTTCGATCACATGTTTCGCGATCATTTCGCTTTTAACTAAATCTTGCTCATATGCGTCCAATTTTAAGGCTTTCAAAAATGCCAGGTAGTTACCATTATAGGCGCTTAACCATTTATGTAAGGTATCTTCTATAAAAATGCCTTTTACTTGTGCATGCTTTTCGTTAAAACCACTGTCGAGAACAAATTGTCTATTTACAATAGTTATAACTTGTGGATTTAAAATTGCACATCTTTTATAAGCAGCTGAACGTACATTATGCTCTGAATCTTGTACCCTTTCTAATATTTTTGGAATTGTTATTAAGGTGAAAGCTATTGATTCTACAACTTCCTTTCGAACCTACAATAATATGCTTAGTAAAAAAATAAACACATTTTCTGATACTTACAATTAATGAGCGATCATATATATGCTTTAAAAGGGCTTTTATAACAGGACATGCTGTGTTATCAGCTTGCTGTAATCTTGTTAAAGCTTTTACAGCTTGTATTCGAATATTTGGCTTTTCATCCTATTTTTACAAAACAAATTTATTAAAACATTTGTAAAATTAGTGTTTATTACCTCTAAGCTTTGTAACATGGCTTTTTCTAAAGATTCCGCTAAAATTCCATCAATAACAGCATCTTCCTTTAAATTTTTTAAAAAAATATGGACTAATTGGCAAGTCCTAAACCGTACAGACATTTGAGTCAGATTATTAAACTAAAATGAGTAAAAATTAATTATTAAGCTAGTTAAAAGTTTAACAAGTACTTTTAAAATGTTTATCATAATAGTTTTTGTGAATGGGTGACAATCAGTGTCATTATCATCAGTAGTACTCGAGGTCGAAGCCAAACCTGCAATAAATGAACCGAAGAATTCCATTACCCTTTCTGCGTATGGGTTTTTGGGCTGAAGATCTTTAACAAATATGATTTCCACACAGCGCATAAATTCTATTTCAAAATCTTCAGATGAAGTCTAAAGAAACAATTTAAGTTAGGTTAACTTATGGTCAAAATCAAGTTACTTACATCAGTATATAATTTAAGTAGGACCTGTCTGTATTTTTGGTGGCAGGATGTATTACATTGCACTTTATCAATTAAATCACGAACTTTATTTCGTAACATATTAAAAATTAAATTAATCTAATTTCAATTTATAACGGCTTTCTGACACTAACGCACCAAAACAACATATTCAAATACATCAAGTGTCATCTATGAACACTCTGCTGCACTAAAAGTAATAAATATTAACTGGATGGCTTAAAACTTTGTAATTTTTCGTAAATTAAATTGGTAAATCAAATGTTTTGAAGTATCTTTTTAATTATAAAGCATTATTTAAAATTACAATTAGAAAATTGAATAAAACTGATGTAGAAGTTTGTAATTTTCTTTTTAGTGCAGCAAAATGTTCATAGGGGGCACATGCA
The DNA here is from genome assembly GCA_036325965.1 of Sinopyrophorus schimmeli. NCBI lineage: Eukaryota > Metazoa > Arthropoda > Insecta > Coleoptera > Elateridae > Sinopyrophorus > Sinopyrophorus schimmeli. The sequence goes on from JARFIZ010000394.1 coordinate 289,092, forward strand.
TGCACTTTTTGTATTTATTAAGTTTTAAATATTTTAAAAGTTAATTTTATTGTATTTCGAAGGCTATAATTAGTTTCATACACTTTATAGTAACTAAATTTACGTTTAAAGTGCAAAATAAAACCCTTATTTTATGATATAATGTTCTATTAACTGGATCTAGCATCCTTTATAACGAGCGAATAATGGTCAATTAACAACGATCATTAAATACGTTGAAACTTAATTATTTGTAATTGAAGGACTCTTATAGTGTTTTGTACTATTTTTATAATGCCCTATAAGAGAAATAACATTAACAAATTGATTAAAATTGGCTCAAATTTTTGTAATTTGTTCTTTAGTGCAGTAAAGTGTTCGTAGATGGCATATGCATGCACTTTCTCTAAATTTAAACTAAATATAAAATTAGTACATTTAAAAGCTTTTAATTAGCTTATTACGTACAATAATTTTTTCTGAAAAACCTATCGAGTAGTAAACTTTCCAAAAAAGTTTAAGAACTTTAGTTGCTGTCCTTAACCCCACCATATATTTTTATTAGGTTATGTTGTTAGTTATTAATAATTTCACTGTTTTGTGTGGTTAATTTTACAATGAATTTTCTATGTAAACGTGCAATAATTATATTAAATACCAAGAGATTGGTGCACAATTCAGCAGGTAGCAAAGAGAAATGGGATTTATTGACTGCAGTTTGTTTGGAAAGAAAACCAATCATTACACCAACCCTTACTGACTTGGAACAGAAGTACAAAAAGTTATTAGAAGAACTCGAATTTGAAAAGAGCCTAAAGAGTGATCATGAATTAAGGCACGAAAACGACTTAAAACAACAAGATATATTAAAGAAAGGTGATGGAGACATTGATGTAATGGTTAAAGAGACTGCACAAGACTTTCTTGATGCAAGCACCGATGAACTTACTAAATTTAAATTTCCTAATAGGATTACAGAAGCTGATGAGTCAAAAAATGTAAAATCTTTAAGTCGAAAGCTTGATAAACACCTCGTATTGGTTGTCAAGCAAAAAATTGATAAAGATACTTTATATATGTTACCACAATCGTTGAGACAGGATGGCGAGACTTTAAGACAAACAGCAGAGAGAATACTATTTGAAACCTGTGGTAAAAGTGTTAAAGCTCAATTTTATAGCAATGCACCTTCAGGGTTTTACAAATATAAATATCCTTTAAAGGTACAAAAAGAATCCAACAGTGTTGGGGCTAAAATCTTTATATACTTTGCCCGACACCGAACTGGCGAATTACAATCGGAAAACTTAGATTTTAAGTGGTTAGATAGGAATGAACTTGATAAAGAATTAAATAAGAATTATTATCATAGTGTAAAACAGTTCTTAATTGATGAATAAGTAGTCTTTATTAGGGTGTTCCAAAAAAATAAAAAATATCACAGAATACGTTGAAAGACCTATACATTCTGTACAAATTTCAGCCTTTAATTTCAATTTTAAGACGCCCCTCATCGAACTTAAAGATTTCCCGATTAAATAACATAGGAAAATGATTTTTTTACATTTTTTACTTCCACAAACTATGTAATCATTTTGTTTTTATAAAATTAATTAATGATCCTTTAGCAGCATTCAATTCTCTACAAAAAATCTTATTAAAGGTACAGATTAAAATAAATTCGCCTGTGAGACGTGATGGATTACTAATTTTATACAAAGAATATATGATTACATAATGGCCAGGAATAAATAATATTAAAAAATAATTTTCCTATGCTATTTAAATGGGAAATCTCTAAGTTTGACGAGGGGCCTCTTCAAATGGGAATTAAGGCCTAGGATTAGGACAGAATTTTTATTTCGACGTTTCCTGCAATATTTTCATATGATTGAAGAAAAACCATATCAATTTTTTTTGAACACCCTATTCTTTATAGAGATAACACATAAATATTTTTAGTAAGTTATATGATTTAAATGTAATTACTAGAATTAATATAACTTAATCTTAAATTTTAGATTCGTTTCTTTTGGGATTTAATTGGTTCTGTATTTCATCAAAGGATTTACCTTTGGTCTCTGGTAAAACGATCATAGCAAATATTGCACCTAAAACACAAACACAACCATAAAACCAAAATCCTACATGTATCCCCCAAGTATCTGTAATGGGTTGAAAGATTTTAACCGATGTAAAACTCAAAATTGCTCCATAAAAGGTCGAAGTGGATACTGCAATTCCTTTAATGTTTGTTGCAAACAATTCTCCCAGTAAAACGTAAGGAACCCCAAATATTCCAATGGGATTCATTAAAAGAAAGAGCAACAAGCCACCCGTTGGTAGCCAAGATAAATTTTCAATATTCGTTCCTACAACATTCTGAAGATAAAAATAAGCACCTTCTCCAGCCAATGCCACAGCACAACCCAATGCCGAGACAATCAGCAACGTTTTTCTACCGAGCTTATCAATAATAGCAGCCGAAAGGGTAGCTAAAAAAATGAAAAATCATTATTTCAGCCTGGTTTTGAAATTATTTTTCATGCCAGCAATAATTTGAATAACACCTCCAACAACACTCGAGACTTCTGGAGAAATACTACTTCCGCTTAGTTGAACAATAGTTTGCATATAAGCTTCGACGGCTAAGAAACCAGAAAACGATTGAAGAGCCTTAACACCTAAAAAATACAATTAATTTTGTTTTAAATTAAAATAATAGCAAGTACCAGCAATTATAAACAATGGTTTATGATTCTCTCGGTTCGTAAATAATTCTTTTGGTGTGGAAGGATTTTGTAAGTCGTGCATAACAATTTTTTCGATTTCTTGCAAACGGTCTTCGATTACTTTGGTCGGATCGCTATTCTTTGAGAGTCTCTTTAAATTCTTGCGGGCGCCGTCTTTGTTGTTGATTCTAATCAAATAATAGGGTGATTCAGGCATGAAGATAAAAGTAATAAAGAAAATAATGGGAACCATGCAACAGGTGACATTTAAAACTGTGTAGGATACAAATGGACCTACGCTGAAGACGTAAAGACTTCCCACGATCCGAAGAATATTCAAAGCTGTTGTAAGTCTTCCTCTGATATCTTTTTCTGAGATTTCGCTAATGTAGATGGGACTTGCCTAAAACTTTAATTTTAGTTTTCAGAAGGATTTTGAATTTCTTTCTACTCACACTTATGGATAATCCTAGACCGATTCCTCCAACGAACCGGGAAACGCAAAGTACTACCACCGATTTTGTGAACATGATTACAAACCATGGTGCACCTAATGGAAAGGCCGAGAAAAGAATCGACTTCTTGCTCCCAATTTTTCCAATCAACCAAGCTGCTAATAAGCAACCGGGAATCGAGCCCATTACAAAACTGGAAACGATCCATGAAGCTTCTGCCTGAAGAAATATTCATATAATAAAAAATTGGGGAAGTAAAAAAATTTACTTGGGTAATTTTTCTACCGATTGGAGAATCGTCGCTCATAAGCTTTGGTAGAGTCGGAGAGGACCAAGCCATATACATGGAAGTGCATGCTGTTGGTATAGTGGCTGGAAAAAATTGTCTTTCTTTAGATGACAATCTGTAATGAAAATTAAAGAGATTTTATCTCACCTAAAGTTGCCGATAGGTATTGAACCGGTCTTTTATCTTTAGTGATACTACACTTCATATTAAAAATCCTTAAAATAAAGATGCAATTAGGTTTTATCTTTCAGAAGTTTTACTTGAACAAAACACCTTTTATGCAATGTTTATTGATGGATTTAATCTTGAATACGCACAAAAGGGTTTAGGGAAATTTGATAAGCTTAGTTTAAAATAATTTGTCCCATTTTTTATTGGGGTATCTTTAAACAAATAATGGATAACAATAAGACTGGTTAGGGATACAATAAGTTTATCATTATAAGGAAGACTTTACACAATTATTATTAGAAACTTTTGAAAAAAATATTGGTAATTGGGGTGATAAAGTACTTCAAGGTTCATTTATAGATGTTTATCTGGTAATCCAATACAACAATTACGATATGATTAATGTTGCATTAAATATTTAAATTTGAAGCACCATTTGTAACTTTTAATTACTCTTGAGCGGCTTTCTTTTGCCTACTCTTTATTCTAAAATTTGTTCTTTTGAAAACTCAAACCGAAAGGTTTTATTTGATAACCTTTGACTCTTTTTTGCTTTAGTTAATAAATCGATTATTGTAGAGAAATTTTAAAATCTTAATATAAAGTTTTTATTGCTTTGTTTTTGCTCTATTTATTTTCTTGTTATTTAAGTACTTGTGGTTTAATTAATCTCAAAACAATTTAATTTAGAAAAGAATTGTTTAACATTTAGATTTTGAATCTACGATTAAAGTTTGATTAATAAGTTTTTATTGTAGATAATGCAAATTTAAAACTTTAAACATAATGGATCTTCCAAATTTCTTTTATAGATTTTGTTACAAATTTGTAAATGCTGCATTGATTGTATTTTAATATAATGTTTTATTAACAATACATTAAAAAGATTAACGTAAGAATTAACTTATTTAAAAACTTTACGAATAAATAAAAAAGTTATTTAAAAAATTTTCAAACTTTTGAAAACTAATACAATTGGTAACACTGTAAATTTTTAACTTAACCTTATCGATCTAATGTAAACATTGAATTATTGCTAAATGTTTATTCAAAGCAAATATTTTCGTCTATAAATCACAAGGGGCTTTCAAGTGCATTATCTTAAATATTATTGCAATGTGAACAAACTGTAATAAGTCAAAAGTAAGATTACAATTCTTTTTATATTTTTCTCGAAGGGCTGTACAAAAATCTCAAGCGATGGCTGGTATGTTTGATCAATTTGAGCAACCTGCTTCAAAACCCAAAAATAATAACACATGGGTAAGTAGCTACTTAATTGCATATAAATCTTTATTAATATTTTGCATTTGTAGAACCCTCAAGGTTTTATCCACATGAAGCTCGAGCAGGATACACCAATCTTTAGTAAAACTAAAATGAATTTTACTCCTTCTGATAAAATAACTCATGCAGCTGTATCGAACAAGAATCTTGTAGTGGCTATGGCAAATAGCATGTTATTTCGAATGAATTTACAACAACCAGATAGACAAGAGGGTAAACAATGAGCCCCCACGATTATTATATTACCACGTTATAATTTTATTTAACTTAATTATTTTTGTAGAAATCTCCTTAACAAAATATACCAGTACTGGTAGATTGACAAATTTATTCTTGGATCCTACGGGGAATCATTTGTTGATAAGTTTTTCACCGAAAGGAACAGAGGGCACACCAGAATTAGTGTACCTCTCACATAAAACCAACAAGTTGAGGCCTACAACTAAATTTCGAGGACACGATTTTACTGTTGTTGGTTGGAATTTAACTAATGAATCTGAAACTTCTACTGGTTCTATTTTGTTAGGTATAGTTTGATCTTACTTGAAGAGTATTCTTTCTAATAACTTTTAATTATATGAAGGTACATCAAAAGGACTGATTTTTGAGACTGAAATTGTGTTGGAAGGTGATAAATTTTTTACTTCAGGATTTTCAACAAGTTTAGAACAATATTGGAGACAAGTAAGCATAGATTTATTTCAAAATGTTTCTAAATTATAAACAAATTTAATTTTCTAAGCTTCCTAATTATTTGCCTTTATATGGCAGTAGAGAAGTGGATGGTTTGGTATGTTCCCAATTAATAACTTACTTTTTACTCGTGTTATTTTAAATGCTTTAAATTTTATTAACAATTTACTCTTTCTAGGTATTCGATATAGGAAAAGGTACAGATATGCCCATCACTGGTTTGGATTTTTTTCGAATTCCAAATACAGAGAAATATTCTATTTTTGTTGCTACACCAACAAGACTTTATTATTTTAATGGAAGGACTAACCCTGATGAAAAGCCATTGCTACAACAAGTATTTAACAAATACTTAAATATACCAGAAAAGGATACATACACTGAGGTTCAAAGTAATTTCAGATACTCTCGTTTAAGGTTTTGGGCTGAGAATTTAATTTATCCACGTTCTTTTGGGTGGTTGACAAAACAATCCATTATTTATGGAGAAGTAATTATTTTTCTGTCTTTGTATAAATCCTATACTTATTCAATCTGTTTACAGATCGATTCTGCAAGACAAGAAGACATAGAAGCAATAATCGATAATTGTCAAACTATTAAATACCCAAAACCTTTGTATGAAGACTATTCGGTTTCACAGAAGCCCCCTTTTGCTTGCGTTATTACAGAATTTCATATTCTTTTAGCCTACACTGATAAGATTAAAGGAGTATCAATTTTAAACAAAGAAGTTGTTTATGAAGACAACTACAATGAAGCTTTTGGAAGGCTAATTAACATTGTAAAAGATCCTCAAACAAGTATTTTATTTTCTAAAATTTAAACTAAACACCTAAATAAAATTAAATAAATTTTAGATATGATTTGGGCTATAACAGAAAACGCCGTCTTTCGTTTTAAAGTCACAAAGGAGGAACGCAACGTTTGGCAGATCTACTGCGAAAATAAAAAGTTTGATTTAGCAAAGAAATACTCCGAAAACAATCCGGTGCATTACAACCACGTTTTAATAAAAGAAGCCGATGAGTTATTTGAAAATGGGAAGTATTTAGTAAGTGCCGAAAGGTATGCAGAAGCACACTCGAGTTTTGAAGAAGTTTGCCTTAAATTTATACAAGTCAATAAACAGGACGCCTTAAAAACTTTCTTGTGCAAAAAGCTTAAGACTTTGATGCCTCAAGATAAAACACAAACCACTTTGATTGTTATTTGGGTCGTTGAGCTTTACTTGGATAAATTAGAAGAACTAAGAATTACTGCAAAAGAGCAAAGCACCGAGTATTTCGATTTACAAAAAGAGTTCCAAGCTTTTCTTGCAATGCCACAGGTTTCACAGTGTATTAAAGATAACAAATCCACCATTTACGATCTTATGGCTAGTCATGGCGATAAAATGAATTCCATACAATTAACAATCGTCCACAAAGACTTTGAGAAAGTGAGTGGATATTTAAAAAAGTATCCTATAGATCAATCTTTCTTAAAAAATTTATTTCAGTTAATAAGGCAACATATTTATAAGAATAGTTTTCACGAAGCTTTAGATGTTTTAAAAAGCCAAAATCAAAAAGAATTATTCTATCAATTTGCTCCTATATTAATTCAAGAAATACCCAAGTATGCAGTCAAGGCTTTAATCGATCAAGGCCCCAATTTAGTCCCCATCAAATTATTACCAGCACTTGTAAGTTGTAACGGCGAATTTCATTCAAAGGAAGTTATTAAATATTTAGAGTACTGCGTTGAACGTTTGAAAAGTACAGAAAGAGCAATACACAATTTGTTGGTCTCACTTTATGCAAAATATGATTCTGAAAAGTTAATGATTTACTTAGATCGACAAGGACAAGAGATCACAATGGTTAATTAAAATTATAAATGTGCCATTATTTTATGATCTATTTGTTATGATTTTAGGTCAATTATAATGTACATTTTGCATTAAGATTGTGTCAGGAATGCAATTTAACACAAGCATGTGTTCAGCTATCTGCATTATTAGGCTTATGGGAATCTGCTGTGGATTTAGCTCTTACTATAAATGTAGACTTGGCTAAACAATATGCTAATATGCCTCCACAAAATGATTTGGAATTAAGAAAGAAATTATGGCTAAAAATTGGTGTGTATATTATTAATGTGAACTGTTTGCACTCCTTTTATTTTAATTTAACTCTAACTTTAAATTGAATTTGCTTCAAACAATAATAATTATTTTTATATAAAGTGTAACTTAAGCTTTACTTAAATTGTAAGTGAAATTGTTATAAACATTACGTTTTTAATGATTTAATTTTAAACTTTCAGCACAACATGTTGTAAGTGGTAAAGACAATATAGAACAAGCTATGGAATTCTTAGGAGACTGTGAACTTTTGAGGATTGAAGATATTTTACCATTCTTTTCAGATTTTGTGACAATAGATCATTTTAAAAACGCCATTTGTAACTCTTTGAAGGTAATCGTATTGTAATCAAATTTTTTGTTAAGCTCTTAATTCGGTGCCAGATTAAACATAGCAAGAAGCTTAGGCTGTTATAAATTCAACACATATAACATTTTTAATTGAGATTAAGAATTGAAAGTCTCTTTTAAAGCTTCAAAATAATCTGGCACTACTGTGACAAAATTTTCGTTAATTTATTCTATAAAATATATTGTAGGAATACAATCAGCATATTCAGGACTTAAAAGATGAAATGGAAGAAGCCACACAATCTACAGAAGTTGTTCGAAAAGAAATCCAATCGTTTCGAAATCGCCACACTTTTATAAGCACCGGCGATGTGTGCGAAATTTGCAATTTTATTTTAATAACACGTCCATTTTATCTGTTTTCTTGCAATCACAAATTTCATACTGATTGCTTGTTGAAGGAACTGTCCCCTTTCTTAGGTAACATTTAATTTTTAAATATGAAAAGCTTTTATTACATTGTGAATTGTAGGGCCTGCAAAGAAAAACAAATTAGCCGATTTACAAAGACAATTAAAAGTTTTAAACTCACAAACGAATGCAGATAATTTAAGCACTGCGTCGTCTGGTATTACAGCAAAAGATGCTGTTAAAGCTGAAATTGATAATATCGTAGCTAGTGAGTGTCTGTTTTGTGGCGAAAATATGATTCGAAACATCGATTTACCATTCATTGATGAGAGAGATTATGATAGAATCATGAAGGAGTGGGAATAATTTTACTGTATATTATTTTATTAATCCAGAAATGTTTAAAAACCAAATTATTTGATTAATGGAAGGATTGCCATTAAATATAGTACACAATAGTATGAAGACTTTATTAAAACTAGATAGAAAGAATAAATATTACAACCCACAAACGAACTAAAAAATCAAACATTATCTTTACATCTTTTCTTTTTGATTAATCATTTTCCAAAGCAGTGAACTAATAACACCTAAACCAAAGATAATGGTATAGGGTAAATATTTTAAAGACACTGGTATACGAGCTCTGAGCATTCTAGTTAAATAATTTAATTTTGAATCTGAATAAGGTGGATAGCGAGCTGCGCTTAAACGCTCTCCAAGACTTCCTAAATCTTTAACCAAAATGCTTTTCTTATGGACAAATGTATCAAAACTGTATTTTCCATGGTATGCACCCATCCCACTATTTCCAACGCCTCCAAAGGGTAAACTTTCTGGTGTAATATGCATTAAAGTATCGTTAACACCCACTCCACCGCAAGAAGTGTTTTCTAACACCAAATCAGTAATTTTACGGTCATTTGAGAAAATGTAGAGTGCCAAAGGCTTCTCATTGGAATTTATGTGTTTGATCGCTTCGTTTACATCGTTGATGTAAATTATAGGCAAAATAGGACCAAATATTTCTTCCTGCATGATGGGATCAGTCGGTTTAACATCACTAATTATTGTTGGCTGAATATACCGCTCGTCTTCGTCCATTTTTCCACCAACAGCAATTTTCCCCATTTGCATTAATTTAGACAGACGTTCAAAATGGTTTTTATTAATGATCCTAGCAAAATCTGGAGATTTTTGCATGTCGTCGCCGTACCATTCTTTAAGTATTCCACGAGCTTGTTCGATGAACTTCTCTCCAACTTCTTTCTTGCAGAGAATGTAATCGGGGGCTACGCATGTTTGTCCAGCATTAACACATTTACCCCAAAGAATTCGTCGTGTTGCTATACTAATATCGGCCGATTTGTCCAAATAAAGAGGACTCTTACCGCCAAGTTCCAAAGTGGTAGGTGTTAAGTATTTATTGGCGGCTGCGTGCACCAATCTTCCTGTTCTTGTCGAACCGGTGAAGAAGATGTAATCGAAGCGATGTTCCAACAGTTCCACTGTTTCTTGAGGACCTCCAAGAATGACCGGGTAACATTCATTATCTAAGTATTTAGGGATTAACTCAGATATTAATTTTGCAGTCGCTGGCGCTAATTCGGATGGTTTTATGATAACACAATTGCCTGCTGCAATGGCAGACGCAACTGGAAGTAAAGTTACCTGAACAGGATAATTCCACGCCCCGATTACTAAAACTAGTCCGTAAGGGTCGTTATAAATTAACAGCTCATCCATAATGTTGACAAAGGACTTTTGTGGTTTTTGGGGCTGCGCCCATTTCCTTAAGTTTTCAAGTACATTCTTAAGGTCTCCAATCGCCAAAGCTATTTCTGTTAAAATTGATTCTTGCTTGGATTTGTGTAAGTCTTCCGATAACGCTTTAAGGAGCTGTGGGGTGTTTTCTTTGTACAGCCGGAGCAAGTTTCGTAGTTGTTTTTCTCGAAAATCTATAGATTTGGTGCGACCACTTTCGAAGGCCTCTCTTGCTGTTTGAATAATTTCAGATTGAGTTTTCATGATTTATGACCTGAAAAGAAATTGAATAGGTTACAAAATTAAATGAATAGGCTTTCTTGGATGTAAAATGAAAAAATGAATTATACTTACTACTAGTTTGTGAGATTTGAAAAACAAAGTGCGACTTTAAGTATTTAAACAACTATTAAGTAGTTTTCCATGTATTAATTGTGTGTAATTATTAATATTACTTGTTTTTCAGGTACGATGTTTTTATGGATTTCCAACGATGCGTTTACTTAACTAGTCGTTAATTTCAACATACAGCAAATGAAGTTTTAAAAGTTATTATTGAAGTAACAAAGTCTAAATTTAGAGTGTTAAATATAACTTTACTATGGAGTATAATCACAGGAAACAGAATTAAGTACACCGAATTTTAAAGTTTCAAAAATAAAAACAATTATTTGAAATTATGCACTAATCACAAAATGAAGCTTGTTATCAAGGAGCAAGAATATTTCTAAATAAAACAGCACAAATAACTTTGGTAAAGTAACAGACGCGACCATCACATTTGTGTATTACTGATTAATATAATTTAATTATTTTTTAGTGTATCACCCTGACCTATAGCCTCGCAAACTTTTCTCAGCCTTAGATTATTTAATCTCAACAATCTATGGGAGAACTAATGAAATTTATATAAACACAGGCTTTTGTGTTACTCGCTGAGATTTAATTTAATTTTAGTTTAGTTTACTACAATAATTTTAAATAAGAAGAATTCTAATATTTCGAAAAGAACGAGAAAAGCACTTGACCTAGAAACATTTAAAATGATATGGAAGCACTTAAACAAATAATTATGCTATAAACTTATAAAATTCTAAACATTGATTGTTTCAGATGCAAAATTTTGAATTAAATTGTGAACAGGGTTGATAAACAAATTTATTAACACCCCAGGTTTTTATTAACACAACTTGATGCAAAGTTTTTGAACGATTTTTATATTTTTTATTAAAGATTAGGAACCATTTAGGTCTAATTAAAAGCACTACATACTTACAAAACTATTTTGTGATGACTATTGAAAAACAGAGTTGGTTTTAAATAACAAAGAGATGATAAAATTACACAAACACCTTATCAGAACTATTAATAGAGCGTAGTTTCTGTGTACATTTAGTACGACTACAAAAGTGCCTTAACAGAACTTGAATTGATAATATATTATGACCTTTGGCACACCACATGCATTTATAAACAATATTCTTTTAATTATTTTTAATAAAACACGCAAAATTTATAATTACAAATCTATTGGAATATGCAAATAAGTATTTAATTGTAGTTATCCCAATTTAAAACATACATATGTTTGTACATATATGTATAACACATATTTTTCTGCAATTCAAACGTTTTCAAATTGCAAAATGGATAAACTAAAAGTGCTTAGTTTATTTTTTACATTGACTCTATTGGCAAAAATATAAATTCTCCTATAGCTCATAAGCACTGCATTAAATAGTATTTCTGTTTTAAAATTTTTAAATAATGAATATAAAATTGTGAAAGTGATTTGAAATTAAAAAATTGATTGTCTGGGTTCCTTTACATATACTAATCATGAATGCCATTAATATTTTAGTTTACATTGACCGCAAAATTATATAACAATTATACATTCCATTTACTATTCGTTGACAAGTTATTTTTAACTGATTTCCATACAAATATAAGAAATATGAACTGTTTAACTAATTAATAATTGCAGATTGTGAGCACTTAATGATTATAATGAAATGTTCAAAAATAACATTAGCTATAATTGTAAAAAACTTCACTTATGTGCTTTAAATTTTAAAACATATCATGTTTTGATTAAGGTGCTACAAGACACATTTTTAAAATTAAATTGATTTCAACAGTAATAGCCGTCTATCTAGTAAATTGCTTAAGAAGCCATTATAATGCCACATAATTCCAGTTTCTAGAACAAAATTAAGTTATCCATTAATACCTGATGTAAAACACGATACATTATTAATAGATATTTAAATTGTGGCAGTATTTAAAAAAAAATGCTTTTATTGGAAGTTGCTGAAATTTTCATTAAAAGCACCCATTTAAATTAAAACACGGTTATTTAAGCATGTTGATATAATTTATTACTCTTCTTCGTGTAAATTATTATTTTTAAAGTGTGGGAAAATAGTTTCTAGTCTTTTTCTATTTTAAACTTTCAAATTTGACAATAACAATTATCTTTGGATGCCACCGCGGTACAAACGACCTTAACTTATGAATGAAAGTTGTAAACTGACCTATCTTACTAATTTGGGCTCCGCCTAAACGTAGTAAAACCGCATGGTGTTGTTTGGAATATTACATTGCACAGCTTCCAGTCTAATTTAATTTATCTTGGGCATATTAGCACTTATACAACATTTATTTAAATAAAGTGGTTTGTTAATAAGCATATTAAGAGCAACATTTGTCTTCTTCCTTGAGCAATGCAATCAAAAGTTTGATTTGTAAATAATTAATTGTTGAATGTTTACTTCCTGAAAGTAAAGCATTACGAAAACTGACGGAAGTTTTAAATTAAAAGCGCTGCCTCAGCAAAGCAATTTTCGCACATATTTAAATGCGGCATCGATTTCATTTCATCGAAGTTCCGATCAGGATTTTGGTGAAAATGTTTAAAAAACTGGTGGTGTTTGTCGTGTTCTCATCTCTGGGTAAGTAGCTTTAAAGTTATTCAAAATGCAGCGGATTTAAAGCTATTTTCTTCTCAGGTTTTACTGTAAGAGCTCTTAGTGCCGACCCCAAATTTGATTGTTTTCATATCTGCAAGAAATATGGAGCGGAAACAGATTATAATCACAAACTCTCTTCGTGCAAGTGCATAATTGTTGATACTATGAGTGGTCATTAATTTTAATCATTTGCTTTGATTCTTTATTAACTCTCTAACTTTCCAGATGAAGAAGTGGCTCGACTAAAACAAAACGCTGAAATCTTAGATTTAATCGTCGTTGGGAAGTCTGCGATGAGAAGAAAAAGAGGCTTATCTTCCTCAGATTCTATCTTAGGTAGCGAAGTTCCTTTCAGACGATCTTTTAAGTTAGGTGGTGGAAGACTCGTAAATCCTATCTCGCAAAGAGACGCATTCGATTCCCTCACAAACGTTAGAACCAGACTTCATAACTTATCAAGAAATAGAGTTAATGCAAGGACTGCCCAAGCACAAATCGATGCCATAAGAAACTCCTTAAGAGACTTATCCCAACGTGTAGTAGTCTTAACACCCGAACAAAGAGCTCGATTAGCTGCAGAAAGGGCCCGAAGACAACAAAGACTCAATTTGCTTAGAACCAATACTAGTGGCAGATTAATCAACAGACCTTTCCTTGTTGGGGCTTCTGCCAATAATACTTCTGAGGATAACACAGAAAATGAGGAATCTTCTAATGGGACTCAAGGTATAATCACACAACCTAAAGAACTTTATGATTAATCCATTTTTATAATTTATTTATTGTTTTTAATTTAATATATAATTAGTATAAAATATTCTATCGTCTACCTTTACCCTTGTTCTTGCCTTTGCCTCCTCCACCAGTATTTTGACTCTGATCACCCCCAGCTTTCATCTGCCGAGTCTTTAACTTGGGGATCATTTCACCTACATGATACATTAAGCTTTCTCTCGAGGTAAATTTCTCATCAACAAATGATCCATCGTCATTCCTCAGTTGAACACGGATACGACCACGATATAACAATTCCTTACTGCGCTCTCGACTGAACAGCTTGTTTTCAACTCCAACTTGTAAACCAGCAGCTACTAAAATATCACGGATTTCCTGATGTGTGGGGTTTTCCACACACTTCTCTTTAGCTATTTTGCGACCCTGGGCTAAGGTCTTTTTACTGTTGATATATGCGGGGTAAATACAGATCCATCTGGAAAGAACTCGGGTTAAGTCAAATTTGTTTGGAGGAATTGGTTACCTTTCGCGATCGCTGTGTTTTTTGTCAGGGCTCCAAGATAGAAGGGGTGCTGCTGATGATGTCGTAGCCATTTCTTGTACGATTTAATTTTATGGAATTAAGTATTATGATAAAAGGTTTTGTAGGTTATGTTAACTTTAAGCAAAGTACAGAACCTAACAGTTCGAGCTGTTTCAAATAGGTGGCATTGTGTTCTAAATTTCAATTTAAATTAAGTGTTATTATATTTTGGATTTTTAATACATTAAATTTAGATAAATTATCGGTGCAATTTAATCTACAAAGTTTTTGAGTATATTTAACTTTACAATAATTGTTTTTATGTAAAAGAAGGGTAAATATAAGTACACAGCTTGATGAACGGTTCAAGCTGTTTCGAATAGATGGTGTTAGTGTTTTTAAATTCGAATTTGTTGGAATTGTTACTTTTGAATTTTGGATCTTTAATATATTAAATAAATACTCCTTTCAAAATTATTAGTTGTAGGGTTTAATTTACAAAGTCTCTTATATAATTGAGTTAAAGGTGATTGGTTTTACGTCTTTACTAAAGATGTGAGTGTATGTACTTAGTTATTGTAAGAATAGAAAGGAAATTAACATTATAATCAGTTCAGGTATGTAGCATTAACATCAGCATCCGAAGAAGCATATCTCTCATCTTCAGTCTCCGACCTGGTGACCTATGCGTAGAATTCTAAGATTATTTCATAACTGTATAAAGAAAACAACAGTCTACATTCACCGGTGGGTCGTGAACAACTGCAGAGTTTCAGTGTGAAGTGTTCAATAAGCACATACACCTGAAAGGTGTTAAAAGGGCCCTTCGAGCAAGATGATCAAAATCTGTCTGTTGGGATTAGCTTTTTTGATTTTTTCCAATAATGCACAGGTATGTTTTTGATTATTTTTTTATGGACATCGAAGATTAGCTTTTGGTCCTTCATACCTAATTTGTTTAAATTAAAAATTAGACGTCCAACTCAAAAAAAACTCCGCATTACCATTTTTGGTTTTGTGCCTACGTTGAAAAACATTACTCCAGTGTTTATTTATAGACTTTTAGTGGTTTAATTGCCAAATTTTATGCGTCCATGACTTTGAAAGGTAACTGCTGGATGACTTAAAAAAAAAAGCAAATAAAATGCTAATCGTTGAACTTGTACCGATAAAAAAAGGTGTAAGTATTAGTTTCTCATGGTTTTGCATAAGTTTGTTATGAAATATTAATTTCGAAACGCTGAGTAATTGATTTTTTTTTATTTTAATTTATTTCCTCTTACATTGGTGCTCCGGCTTTTATTGCAGACTCTTTGTTTTTGTTAAAATATTTATTTTATTTCCACAGATAAATATCAAGGTGTTTTGACCTAAATCAATGCTAAAAACCCCCACACTCACACATACACACACACACACCCACCTTAATACGAATACTTCGAATTTAAATTTACAAAAAAAAACTGGAGGAATCTTCGGACTTACACAATCACATGGCCCTGAAATAATTATGTACTAAAATGGCAAGGTAATAGAATTTATTGTATCAATCGGGAAGCTAGATTTTTTCAACTAATGACTTATTTTTGGAATGTTGTTCTTAATTTGTTCAGAAGACATTTAAGAGGAGTGAGTCTTCGTTTATAAATGAATATTGTGAGAGATCCATTGAGTAAAATGCCAAGTTTGTCACAATATTAATAATTATATAATTGATTGATATTTATGCCAGCAATAATTATTTTTTAATTTTAATATTTATATCTGGCAATAAAGCTTCGCTTGTATGAACGTTTAAAAGGAATTACAAAGAATGCTTTTCATAATGAATAGGTCATCCTATAATTTTTCTGCGTGGGTTGTTTGGTAAATGATTTAAATACTCTTATTTTGTAACGAAACTATTTTACTTCTCAAGGCCTCATACCTGTAATTTTTTTTCTACAGCTTTGAAAACGTTTATAATAGATGAATCTGTGTCGATTTTAATGAGGTTTTAATCAATAAAAACGCTTATATGATGAAATATACTTTCATGTTTTCTTTTGTATTTTTTGAAATTGTTTTGGGGTAGTCTATTTTTTGGTTTTATTTTTGGCAGACAAGTTCAAGGCTTTAGACTGTGTCGCTTTGTAAGTTACTAACAAAATAATCGTGTTCAAGATGGGAATTTTACCCTTAATTTTTTCAAAATTTTTAAATGGTATTTTGTTATTTTTCTAAATTGTATTTTAAACTAAAAGTATGATGAATTTAAATCTGTAAGATTTTTAGAAATATTTTTACACACTTTACACGTTAGTTTTAATTTATAAATAAAAAATTATTCATATTTTTGGAAATTGCATGGGGAGCGCAAAATTATTCGAAAAACCGCTAGTCGGATTTCATTAATTTTTTAACACAACATTCTACCTAAAAATACAAGGAGACCTTTTTGATTTTACTTTTCTAACTTAACAAATAAAAGTTTAATCCCGGAATTTCGAAAATTAACACGATTTTTATTAGCTCTTATTTACTCAAAAATCCAATATAGTATTGTCAATATTTTTATTCCAATTATGTAAGAAGCTTTAAAAAATACAAAATAAATTAGTTTAAATAAAAATAATAGTTTATTTTAATTTAAGAACAAAGCGATTGGATACATTTAATATAAACTTTGTCTTTTACAGATTGAAAGCAGATTTTCTTGTGAAAATCGTCCCTCGGGGTACTATGCAGATTTACAAACAGGATGTCAAGTATGCAATTATAATCAATAAATATCTTTAAATTAATTAATCTTCTTGTAGGTTTATCATATGTGCGATGGCTTAGGAAGGCAATTCAGTTATTCCTGCCCCAATGCAACTCTTTTTCAGCAAAGGATGCTAATTTGTGATCATTGGTACATGGTTAATTGTAGTAAATCAGAGGTGGACTACAGGGCTAACCTTTTGATCGGTCAAAAAGACAAACCCTTCGTCGAAGACTCCGAAACCGATCCTTACTCCAGAACCCCACGTCCCGATCTGCTCTCAAATGCAGAGACTAGAGAATATAATTTTATTTATAGAAATGGAAAATCGCAGTACATTTCTAATTTAAATCTGGTCGGTGTCGAAACAGATGGGGAGAACAATGGGTCTACTGCACCCACAAATAGACCATCTTATTCTTTGCCTAGTCATTGGTTTACTGAGCTTAACAAAGAAGCAGTCACAACTCAACGTACACAAGTTAAGACAATCAAATTAATTAAAACTGATAGCAGCAAGAAGAGTTCTCCAGAAATTAATAAAGTCAAAGTGAAACCTTTGAAACACAAAATTTTAGAACAGAAACAACCTTCTATGTATTTTCAACCTCCAGAAATTGAATCGACTACTGAATTATTAAATTTAGTATCTTCGACAACCATCGAAACCAAAAGCACCAATGATGTTAAAGAAAGTACTGATGAAGAATGGAAAAAACTAAGACTTTTATTTTTGATTCCAGATTATCAGTTTCCTTTAGATTCAGCTTATAGACCTGGGTATGATAGTGGACAAAGCTCTTTTGAAGTAAAACATATTCCTACTACTTCTTAAAAAGATATCTAATTGTTATTATAAACAATTGTAATTTATTTATTTGTGTAACTTAAGTTTTATTTTTAGCAATTTATTTGTGGTTTGTATCTGACCAACTATTGCTATTTTTAACTTTGTAATAGTTTATAGTTTATAATCTAATTAAACGTGAGCTGTTTAATTAATAATTTTAATTTATTTTTGAATTAAAACGCCTCTGCTTATGCAACTATTCTGTCACGGATTTTAGGGTTGCATAAGCAATAATTTCAATATGTATCATATTTAATAAATTATTATTTTATTATTTTACCTTAACTTAAGTTTGTAAATTTTAGCTTCACGAAAAGGTATGGTAATCATTAAACACCAAATAATTACATTTCAATTACAAGAAGATTTAAAGGAATACGACCAAGGGTATTTAGTTTTAGCTTAGAGTTTATTGGCAGCGCTGGACGTGATGCTTGACTAACCCTAACGTTTGTTTATATACAAATTTCGATTATTCTTCTTAAATGTTGCTATAAAGTGTTATGAAAAACTTTAACGATGTCTTTAAATTCGTTTAGTGAAAGAATTGAGGTGAAGTTATAATATATTAATCTCTAGCACTTATAAAGTACTTAATTCTTTTTAGGACTACGAGGTTCATAATTTGCTTGGTAAAGGTGGATTTGCTACAGTATACCATGCTAGATGTATCAAGAATGGCTTGGAAGTTGCCATTAAAATGGTAGTAGTTATTACAGATTGTTTAAAAATACTTTATGTCCAATTTATTTTGATAGATCGATAAGAAACTGATGCAATCAACTGGCATGGTAAATCGTGTAAAACAAGAAGTTTCGATCCATTCTAGACTAAAGCACCCTTCTATTCTGGAATTGTATACATTTTTTGAGGATGCAAACTATGTATATTTAGTTTTAGAGTTGTGCCATAATGGAGAACTTCAACAATATTTAAAGAAAAGCAGCCAGGTTGTTTGATGTTTTATTACTTTCATCTGTGGTTTAATAACAATAATTTTTAGGTTTTATCTGAGATGGAAGCTAGCCATATTATGAGACAAATAGTTGAAGGCATGCAATACTTACATTCACATAACATTGTCCATAGAGATATGTCTTTATCGAATTTATTATTAACAAAAACCATGCACATTGTAAGTTTGTTTGTAAATCGGGGAACTGTTTTTACAAAGGAATTATTTTAGAAAATTGCTGATTTTGGTTTGGCAAAGCAATTATCAAGACCAGATGAGAGACACCTCACAATGTGTGGAACACCGAATTTTATTTCACCAGAAGTTATATCGAGGGGTGCCCATGGTTTGGAGGCTGATGTATGGGGTTTGGGATGTTTATTATATACTTTATTAGTTGGAACACCACCTTTTGATGCAAATGCTGTACATAGCACTTTTAATAGGGTTGTTAATGCAAATTATAAATTACCCATGCATCTCTCACCAGAAGTGAAGGATTTAATTAATTCTTTATTACAAAAAAACCCGAAGGATCGTCTTTCACTCGACTTAATTCTCGAGCATCCTTTTATCAAACGCCACGATGTTAGTACACTTTAATTTAGTTTTAATTAACTACAATTTTATGTTACACAAAATATTTTTTAGATGCTCAATGCTGCTTCTTCGAGGTTAACACAAGACAGTGGAATTCACACAATGTCTAGCCGTAGAGACAGCGCCTTCAGCGATAGCGTCTTGCCCAAAAGTTGCACAAATTCCAATACTTGCTTAAGATACACTCACAGCGACTGCTCGCCCTGTGTTCAACATCATTCCTCAGACTTTTCCCCTATAATGGTTAATTCTTTGCATAAATCACAAAATTGTTCGAATTTTTTGTCGGAACCAAATCAAATTTCTTGTTGCTGCTCCCTCAAAGCGATGGGAAGCAGTAATCACACCACTTCCTGCTGCTTGAGAGCTCCACAATACTACAACGGCTACACACATCAAGAAAACGTAAAACAACCCAAAGAACATCCTCCTGACAAGCTTAAAATTAGAAAGACAAAGGATTTAAATCAATTATCGTCACATCGCTTGCTCCCAACGCGGCATCAAACCAAAAATGCGATCCTCACAATTTTAGACACCGGAGAGGTGTGTTTGGAACTAATCAAAAAGTATGGTAACTCGAAGAAAGAGATGGTACGCGAAGTCTGCAGGATATCTAAAGATGGTGCTAAAATTAAATGGTACGAACCTAATGGAGGTAAAGGAACACCTCCATCTATGCAACCACCACCTTTACCTTTAGAAGGAACTTATAAAATTTATACCTTCGATAACTTGCCTGAGAGTCATTGGAAAAAGTACTCCTACGCTTCTAAGTTTATTGATTTAGTTAAAGCGAAGACTCCCAAAGTCACTTATTATACTGACAAAGCAAAATGTTTGCTAATGGAAAATCTTGTAGATTTCGAAGCTTGTTTTTACGAAGGTAATCGATGTAATGTAATCCATTTATTTTTAAGCTTGTTTTAATTGTAGGAGGGAAAGTAATAAGGTCTTCGACTGAAGGCAATACGGTTTCTGATAGCTCAGGATTCAGTCGAACCTTAAATAGCGCTAGCGATTCAAATAATTTACCAGAGAATTTATCAAGTTTATGGAGCTACAGCGAAATGATTAGAAATCATTGTCTTTTGCTTGAAAACACTTTGAAGCAACTTTCTGGTGAGAATTTTCCAGTTATTGTGGGTCGAAGACCGCTCAATCAACCGACAACTAATAAAGAAAATCAGTGTCCCACGATGGTACGTTTTTTTAATTCTAAACTGTCTCATTATACAGGTTTTTCACTCCAAAGTCACTCTTTTGTAAATAAAATCGACCCTTTTGCAAATCAAATTCGTCCTTTTCCAAATTAAATTTACTTTTTACTAATTAAAATTTAAAGGTGAATTTTATGTGTAAAAGGACCAATTTGTTTTGCAAAAGGGTAAATTTGGAGTGCAAAATCCATAATAAAACACTAGAAGAACATTTAGTAATAGCATAGTTAATTCAATAATAGTAATTCAAAGGTATTCATGGACAATTAACATGTAGTTTTTAATTAATCATAATTTTTTAATCGTCAACATTTCGTATATACATTCAGTCTTTAGCAAGGCTCTAAACTCATTTACACAACTCAATTTATATAATTACAAATAATACATATTGAAGGCATGCTTCAAATACGATATTACTTCTATTACTTGCCATGAATACCTTTGAATTATTATTATTTAACAATAATTTTTTGTTAAAATATTATTTTGACTTGTGATACTTTTTAGCCCTCCTTTGGCATCTCTTTAACGAGCACAAAAGGAGGTTCGGAGTATACAAATACATCGAGATCGAAGGCAATAACAGTGCCAGGTGTTGGAATAGCTGTCGAGCAGTCCAATGGAAGAATTCATGTGCAATGTTACGATGGTGAACAGGTATGGGTTAACGATAAGCATAGTATTACGTATCAGTATAATGATGGTCGTATCATTAATTA
Source organism: Sinopyrophorus schimmeli (assembly GCA_036325965.1). Lineage (NCBI taxonomy): Eukaryota > Metazoa > Arthropoda > Insecta > Coleoptera > Elateridae > Sinopyrophorus > Sinopyrophorus schimmeli. The sequence continues at coordinate 310,612 of JARFIZ010000394.1, forward strand.
TTCGGCCAACGAAAATATTCCTCATAAAATATTGGAGAGATTACAGCAGATACTAAAAATGTTTCCAATGCCAAATGCTAAAGCAACACCCAGTTTTTGGTAGCATTTTTGTTAAATTTTAATAGTAAAACATAATTGAGACTACAAGTTTAATGCTCTCTTAACACTGCCTGTGGTTCATTGGTGCCTCTACAACGTTAGAGATGCTTTATGAATTATCCTTTTCCATTAAATGGACTTAAATCTATTTTTTATACGTAAATAAGTGCCTTTTATATTTGTACTATTATAGGATAGATTATTTATAAATCAATTAAATATGTATGTTATTACTTTTTATTATCTGCTGAATTTTATAATAATGTACAAGATATTCGTCGAGCTTTGGGATTTATTCCACATCCTCAGTCGCTCCTAAACTAATTTCCTTTGATCAACGAGCAAAGCCTGATGGCTAAGCTTGTTTATTACAGTGAAATGGGTCAATAAATCTAACATCTAAAGAGCCAAACTCATCACATCTGGATCTCTAATGCTGAAGGAATCTCATTAATACCTTTATAGAAGCATGCGCTTGGAATTATTGGCTATGTTTAATGGCAGCCAAGTGCACTAACATTATCTTCCATCTTTGACCTTATGATGTACATTTTCTACGGCTTATTGGATTAAAAGACTCCTGAGGATTACATCTGCAACGTTGTGCCCTGTAATGATTGTGCCTTCTTTGTAGGAACTTAGTTGACGTAGTTGTTCCAATTGCTGAAATTAGAAAACTTTACCAAGATGGTTACAAAATGATCGATTCACTTACACATGCATGGAAAGCTCCAAATTCAACGGGGTTATTAAAACTGCTTGGATTCTGCCGACTAAATTTAAGATAACCATTTGTTCGACTGGAGTAGGTGATAGATTTGTTGCTTTTCAACAAAACCCATGTGGGGTCTCACCTCAAGCAGCATGTTAAGTCGAATGGACGTCTGGGTAGAAAGATTATGGGCTTGAAGGGCCCAAAACCAAGCCATTTATTTAGAAATAAATTCAATTCAATATAAACAACAACAAACCAACAAATATGAAGTTAGGAAATAAATAGTCTTAGTAACTTAGTAACTTTTGCAATACCAATGCAAATTTTAGTTCATGACAATGTTTATAGATGGCAGCTTAGAATTGTTTTGAAACTTTTAAAATAGTGTCATGTTTGTATGCATTAATAATGTATTTATTCAATGTGTTAAATATTTAATTTAGTTTTAGATGTTACTTCGGTTTAGTTTATGATGAATCTGTGGTATCGAACAAAACAAATGGTTTGGAATATCAAATTTAAAAGAAGAAAATACAGAAGTTAATGTTTATAATAAATGGAACATGGATTTCAATTTCATATTAGAGAACCAGTTTTAAGTTATGGTTTTATTTTGCTAACTGTTTCGACTTAATTGATATTCATGATGGGCTCATAAAAACCACATTTATACCGAATTAACCTGTTTCAAAGATTAGCATCAATTATTATTAATTAATAGAGGACTGCATAAGAATTTATATAAGTAATACGATTAGAAAATTTATACTAACTTTTTATTTGTAGTTTTAATAATTAGAATTGAACCACGTCTATGGAAAGTACAGTGAATTGATTTATGTATGGAATAAGATCAGGGGTCATATTTTCATTAGTAATTTGATAAAGCATACATTCCCCTTCCAAAAGTTTGCATCATTAAACGGGATCTGAAGGTTACTTCTTCCAGCACTTACGAGTAGTATTGTGTATAGATTTAAACAACAAATAGCCATGAAGATTTTTGTAATCGTATTTATAAGTCTTGTTAATCTCATACATATTAAGTTGGTGACCTCTCAACAAGATCTCATAGGTATTATTTTTAAATTAATTAAAATCTTGCGGTTTAAACTGTAAAATTAGAATAAGCTTGTTTATTTGTGAGAAATCGTTGTTGTGATTACTCATACTGTTGATAAGACTTAATTTTTATAAATAAACAGGAAAACAGCTTAGGGAAATGTAGAGAAGCAAAATTTACTCTATCAGCAAACCAAAGATAAAGAATTGTTATAGGTAGTAATATTTAGGATTTTCCCACGATTATTCATGTACCTTTTTAAGCATAAAAAATTAATTACTGTAATTGTAGGAGACTTCTGCACTTTACAAGCAACAGGAGCCCAGGGACAATGCCAATTGTTATCAAATTGTCCGGTTGCCGTAAGCGCACTTCAAGCTCAGGGTGTCTTTCCTCAAACGTGCGGCTTTCTGGGACCTCAGCCTATTGTGTGCTGCACAGGAATAATTCCACCTGTGACAACAGCAAAACCAACGAAACCTACTACAAAAAAACCTCTTCCAACGACTAAGCCTACGGGTTTAGCTATAGGAGAAAAGAGCAGAAGAAGTAAGTCTTAAATACATACAAATTAAAACTAATTATAATGTTTTAGAATGCTTGGAGTATAGTAAATATGCCGAAGAAGAAGTAGTTCCAATACCTGGTCAACCCCCGATAAGAACGCTCGATTGCCCCATCGAAGCAATCACAAATATCGTTGGTGGAACTGAAACTAAACCGAAAGAATTTCCTCATATGGTTATTAGTCACGATAAACTTTTGATTAACTATATTGTTATATTTAATTGTAGGCTTTGCTTGGTTTTGACGGAGACGATAATAAAATAGCTTGGCAATGTGGAGGCTCTTTGATCAGTGAACGATTCGTTTTAACGGCAGCTCATTGCTTATACGATTTGCAATTGTAAGTTTATTATTAGTGTAAACATTTATTTTTTTATATACACAACTAACATTTTAGGGGCGACGTAAAATACGTGAGAATCGGAGATTTAGAATTAGACACAGATCGGGACGACGCCCAGCCCCAAGAGTTTACGATATCTCAAAAAATTAGGCACCCCGAATACAAACCACCTTCTCAATACAACGACATAGCCTTGCTCCAACTCAATAAAGCTGCCAATTTAAACACTTACGCAAGACCAGCTTGTTTGTATATAAAGCCATCAATGAGTGCCACTTTTGCTGTAGCATCAGGCTGGGGGAAAATCGGTTTCACCGATGACATCAGCAAAAAGTTACTCAAAGTAACTCTAGAGTTTTTCCCACAAGCCGAATGTAACAATTCCTATCGGAAGAACATCGGGAACCGGCTTCAATATGGTATTGTGGAAGAATCGCAAGTTTGTGCTGGTTCTCACACGGAAAAAAAAGATACGTGTCAAGTAAGAATTGTGATTAAGTTTCTGCGTGTTTTTAAATGATTTATTTTTAAGGGTGATTCGGGCGGACCTTTGCAAATCACTGAGGCACAATATGAAGATGCATGTATGTACTCTTTGGTTGGGATCACTTCTTTTGGAAAGGGCTGTGGAGTTATCCCAGGCGTTTATACAAGGATCTCGCATTACATCGAATGGATTGAGAAGACCGTGTGGCCATAGGAGAGATAGCTTATATTTTAATTTTTAAGAATTTTTAAACGAGTGACGTAGCGAGACTAATGGTCAATTGATAATAAAACTGGCACTTTATACGTATGCTTTACAAATTTATAGAAAATTTATCTTTATGCTAAGTTTGCTTTGAAGAGCAACGCTATGTTAGTCCTGCTTTTAATATTTATCTTTTACCAGTGCGAAGAAATGGATTTAGGTAACTAAGACACCCCACACTAATTTATTTAACTTCTACTGTATTTAGGCGATAAGTGCACTTTAAATAATGGGGAGAGAACCTTATGCGAAAAGATAAAAAAATATCCGAATTGCAATTTAAACTTACCACAAAATATGCATCTCAAGCAGAGTTGGTTCAATCATAAGTTTACAAAGATTTGCTCCCCCAAACTTAGTTTAAAATGACAATTGAGTGAGTATATTAATGTTTTTATGAGGGCACAGTAACAGATTTAATTTTTTAGAGTGTGAAGCTTATGTTAATAAGTCTAAGAATAAAATAAAGGCCGTGATTGTTGAAGGCAAGCCTTCAAGAAGACGAGAACATCCTCATATGGTAATACAATTAATTCTTATGACTTCCTATAAATTTTGGATGTCTCACAGGTGGTTTTATATTATATTATATTTAAATATTTGAAGCAGAAGATATTTATATCATTGAATTAAATCTTCAATGATTCATAGTGAGTCACCGTATCTTATTTCTGGAAATTTAAAAATGCATTTCCCAAAGTTAAGACAAACCAGTTTATAAGAAGTTAGCAATAAATAACCAATTTGCTAAACCTATAATTAAATTAAGATGACGTTACTATTATGGAACTTTGAACAACAACTACATTTAGAAAGAAATAAAAGTTTAGTGATACTCAGGTATCGAAACGAATAGTTGTAGACGAAGTAATTTCGAGGGTTCATTTCAGAACAGCTTCAAACATGAAAAAGGCTGTATTAATTTTTTCTGTGGTATTCCCATCTTTAATATTGTCGGTTAAAAGTCAATTAAGAGGTAAGCTTTACTTGTGATCGATTTGTTTTATTAAAAATTGAAATTTTAGGTAATGCTTATCAGTTCGAGAGACTTAATCGAGGAGGACATTGCGTCCTCATAAGCAAGTACCATTATGCCAGGAATTGGATCCAGGAAAACATATATCCTCCTGTGTGCGGCTTTATTGAAAATGAACCCGTTTTTTGTTGCCCTCGTCAAGGCACCTTTAAACCATTTTCCATGGGTTCTTTTTTATTGGAATCCAAAGTCGAACAAAGTAAATTATTTAATATTTTTATTAAATGAATAATGATCGACTTAACATTTTAGATTATAAAGAATATTTTGATATAATCAAAGATCCATTGGACCCATCCAGCTCTCAATTGCATGTAATGGTCGTTGGGGGTGTTCGAGCCTCAGCAAAAGAATTTATACCAATGGTTAGTTTACTTGATGGATTTTTAAAAGGAAATTTGGCTATTACAAAGTAATTTTAGAATGATATTGATTTACCTGATGAAAGGGGCATTCAATTACAGTTTAATCGAACATTAATCCACGAACAATTTGATTTAATTGCTTCGCATTGTTTATTCTCGGAAGATCCGTAAGTTTATGGTTACCTATGTCTTTGTATTTTGAAATATATTATTTGTAGTGCCGAATTCAAATTTGTGCGAATTGGAGATTTAAATTTGAAGACTATAACCGACGATGCGGATCATCAGAACTTTAGTAGCTTTGATTCTTTTTGGGAATCTGATTATCAGCTACTTTTTAAGTATATCCATATTCCCTTAATTAAATTAGACGAACTTGTTCGATATACTCAATACGTTCTGTCGACAAGTCTTTTCAAAACTAATCATTTGCTGGAGCACGAGGAAGGTTCGGTTATTGGTTGGGGAAAAGTCAACATCCAGGAAACTGCTGATAACTTACTTAAGGTAAATCGTTCGTGTTTTATTAAGGACGAATGCAGGCAAGTTTAGACTAATCTTTCATAAAGGAGGATGCTTAATAAGAACATAGACAGGACACAGTTGCGTGCTGGAGGAATCGATAAATTGAATGATACTTGTTAGGTGTTTTAATTTTATTTAATTTATTTGGGCTTTTAATTAATGTACGTATAAGTCCAATTTCTGCTTACATTTTGATTTATTTCAGGGTGATTCTGTTGGAACTATGCAAAGAGAATCGGCAGAGGATTCTAAGCAATCGTATCCATTTGCAATGTCCTCCATTGGGATGGGTTGTGGGTTAAAATTCGAAAGTAGGTTGATGGTGGTTCTTGCCAAATTAAAATAATAATTACGGTGAAGTGTGAGTACAACTTTATTTACAATTTTGGTGACTGTTATGCTGATTTTGTTAAATTAATTGTTCTTATTTGCAGACGTTTGAACGTCGATATAGATAAGAATCAATAATTAGTCGTTAATGACAACTAAAGAATTACTTTAATAACAGTAAAGAATTACATTCGATATCTTAATTGTAAATCTTTCTTTCCCAAGCCTTCAATGTGGGGATTTACTATTTTTAGATTTGGGTTCAGGTTTTATTGCTTACATAAGACGTGAGTTACCTATAAGATTTTTATGATATATAATTATTAGGATCATTATATATAAATTTAAGTGGTGTTGATGCACGAACTGTGATTTAAGTCGTCAGAGTGGTTTCCAGGTTTTCTTAAAGCGTCTTGAGATAATTTATGTTATATAACTTAAGGCCTTAATATTTCGGCAATAAAACAACACAACACGTCTTATAAAATAAAGTTAAATATGAAGAAGAATTAAAATCGAAACCGACGTGTTACAGGTCTTTTACTACAAGTGCGTCCTCACTTCTTTGTTATCCCATGTAGTCTCTTTTTCAGATCACAACAGATTATTTAATTACACCAAAGATTTATCTTTACGATTCCTGCTCGAAGAACATTTTTAATATATCGAAAAACTTTTCTTCGAACCCCATCAAAGTAAAGATCCAAATCTATGCTTTTGTAGATGTTGATGAAAGAAAATACTCTTGTCTGGTAATCCTCCAATTAAAATAGTTTTATTTAATTTTAAAATAGATTTTTTTTTAGGGAGGTTTTAGAGGGCCACTTCTTGATATCTATAGGAGTACAATTTAAAGTTGATTAATCGGAATTACTTTTTTGGGATACTTGTGGGTTGCCTGTTTACTAGGCGTTTATTTACATATTTTTCATTGTGTCGCTGATCGAAAGTATTTATTGGAAAAACAATACGTTTTACAATTAATAAATCAAATTGTTTATTTGTACACTTATGAGAAACAGGATATAAAATCACAGTCACAGGTATATTTTATTTACTTTATTACAATGGGAATTATTTCGAATTGAAGGCTCATGTTGTTAGGATGTAATTTAAAATTCTTAATAAGTTTTTTTTTAAAGGAATTTTAAAAGAGTACTTAACGACTATATGCTAATTATTAATTTATTTGTTTAGTGCTTCATATTTAAATAGCTGAGGTGTGAAATAATTCAAGAAGCAAAAAGTATTTAGGTCATCACCGAATGAATATTAACGAAGTAGCCCCAGGTCTTTGGGGAACTACGAGACGGTACTTTTATATTAAATCTTTAATAGTTTATAAAGTGAGTCATTGTCCTTTGGCTCTCGAAATTTCAAAACGAATTGCCCGACGATAAAACAAACAAGGTATTTACAAGTTTTTATGCATTTATGACTAAATAACAATTAAACAGCGAATCTTCTAAACGTATAATAATATGAAGATGACCTTGCCATTATGTAATTTTCGAATAAAAACTACGTTTACAAAGAAATACAAGTTCATTGATACTCAGGTATCGGAACGAATAGTTGTAGACGAAATTATTTCGACGTTTCACTTTTAAATAGCTTCCATCATGAAAGTAGCTCTGTTAATTTTTTTTGTGGTATTCCCATCTTTCATTCTTTTGGTCGAAAGTCAATTTAGAGGTAAGCTGTGTTTTTGATTGATTTATTTTATTAAAGGCTTAAAATTGTAGGTGATGCTTGTCGGTTCGAGGGGCTCAATCGAAGAGGACGTTGCGTCCTCATCAGCAAGTGCCAACATGCCAAGAGTTTGATTCAAAGAAACATCTACCCCCCAGTGTGTGGATTTGTTGGGAAAGAACCCATCGTTTGTTGTCCCCGTCAGGGCCAAGGCATCTCCAATCCGCCCCCGACGCTTCCCCCCTTATTGGAATCCAAAGCCGAACAGAGTAAATTATTTATTTTTGTTAAATCAACGATGAGCAGTTTAAAATTTTAGAATGCAAGGAATATTCGCAAATAATCAAAGAGCAAACCAACACGTTCAACTCCAAGTTGCACGTTATGGTCGTTGGGGGTGTCCGAGCGTCAGCAAAAGAATTTCCACACATGGTTGGTCTATTTGTGTGATGTATAAATTGGATAATTAAAAAGTAATTTTAGGCTGCTCTTGGTTTTGGCGATGAAAATGACATTCAATGGCAATGTGGTGGAACGCTAATCAGCGAACAATTTGTTTTGACTGCTGCTCATTGTTTATTCTCGCAAGAACTGTAAGTTTAAGGTCATCTAGTTCATTTTATATTAAAAAACACATTTTTTGTAGTGGCGGAGTTAAATTTGTTCGACTTGGAGATTTAAATTTGAAGACCGTCACCGACGATGCGGATCCTCAGAATTTTAATATCGTTGAGACCTTTCGGCATCCGGATTACAAACCACCTTCTCAGTACAACGACATAGCTTTAGTTAAATTAGATAAGCCTGTGAAATATACGCAATACGTTCTTCCGGCTTGTCTTCAAACAACTCATCATTTGGCGGAGCACGAGACACCTTCGGCTACTGGTTGGGGCCGTTTGGGGTACATTGGGGAAACAAGTGATGAATTGATGAAAGTGAACCTTTCGTACTTTACCAACGATCAGTGCAGACAAGTATATGCCAATGTCCCACAAAGGAGGCTGCCTAATGGGATCATTGACAGGACACAATTGTGTGCTGGAGGAATCGATGAATCGAAAGACACTTGTCAGGTCTCTCAGTTTCATTTAATTTATTTAGCTTTTAGTAGATTTACCTTTAATTTGTTTATTTATGAATTGAGATTTTCTGCTTAATTTGTTTCTCTTTGGAGTACTTAAATGGTTTTAATTTCTAATTTATTTTAGGGCGATTCTGGTGGACCTTTACAAATAAAATCGTCAGAAGACCCAAAGCAATTTTATGTGATCGGAGTGACTTCCTTTGGGAAAGGTTGTGGAGTAGCAAACACCCCCGGAGTCTACACAAGAACTTCAAGTTTTATCACATGGATTGAAGAAATTGTTTGGAAGCACTAATGAGAGTTTTTAATTAAATCTGATTTAGTTCAAAGAGTTAAATAATTTAAATTTAAAGTGCTTGTATGATTGTCTTAAAATCCATTGTTTGTAGGATCTCACGGAGCTTTTAAGCTACTTCTTTTTAATTCTTCATCACTTCTAGGTCTTCCAACGCGCATTTTTAATTTTTGTTGTGTAATTAATTGGTTGTTGCTCCGCAATTGTTTGAGCAACTTATTCGCCTTGGAAGACCTGAAAAATAAGTGTTTTTAATTGATCTAAATTAATGCGATTAGTTACAAACCGTTCCTTTTGTTCTTGACGATCCTGCATTTGCTTTTTGAACGTTTCTTTCTCGATGGCTTGAACTGTTCGTTCGTCAATTGTGAACTTGTTGTTTTATTGGTATTTTAAAAGACCCACATTTGGATTTTATGAAAATAGTTCTGGAAAATTCCATTTCTGTGTATATTTTGAAAAATGTTTATATCGAAAACGGTTGGAGATATTTAGTTGAAATTTTTACTGAAGGAAGATATATTAATAGTCTATCTAATTTAAAAGATTTAAATAAAGCTCTTAAGGTACAACAGAAGTATGATTTTTAAACTTTTGATTTAATGGATAAAAATAGAAAAAAACAGAAAAGCTTAGGGATTTGTTGTTAAAAACCCGCTTGGAACTGTTTAATCAATTAACTATTACTATTGTTATTAATTAATATTGTTGTATTTAGTCCTACATTCATGCTTTTGAAAAAGTTTGTTTTAAGTAGGTTTTTAATTTATTTTTCAAAATAAATCGATAATTTTATTTAAAATAATCAAGCTTCTTATAGTTGGCGTTATCGCTTTCGATATCAGGTAACTTGGCTTTGGGGAAATTACCCTTAGCAATTACATATAAAATTGTTGTTCTTGTGCATGTAGCACTTTGTAAATATTTTCATCTACATCATAGGTCAAGGTTTAAGTTTTAAATGCAGTGCCTAAAAATCAATTTCAAATTTATAAATTAGTCTTACATTATAAGAATCAAAGCTACTTACTTGTTCTTCATATTATACTAGCAATTCTATATTTGTATAATTATTTATATTTATATGGTTCGACATGTAAAATGTAATAGAAAATTTGAATTAATTAAATTGCTTTGCTACTTCATATAAGAGTTGATAATTTAGTTATTCTATGGTTACACTAAAAATTACATTGTTGTTTAACTCCATTTATGTGCGATTAGTATAAAAATTTAATAATATATGTTCATGGATTAATCCATATACATTTAATAGTTCTTAAATTAACTAAAAGCAAGTAATTGAATTATAAATGTTTCATCTCCCGATGTACTGCTTATACATACACATAACAAGGAGTAAAAGAATACCATATTTTATGATAATTAATTAATAACGAAAAAGTCCAATGGAATTCGACTATATTATTTAGCGTCGAAATTGTTACATCTAAAAAGTAAATTCTAAATTATTATAATTAAACAAGCCTACCGTTTTATTTTACTCGGCAATCAAGTAAAGTGTCAACATCCGTAGTATGATAAGTGCCCGAAAAATTTTCTCTTTGAGTGTACCTAATAAAAATAGAATGTCGCTTAAATTCGAGATGTCATCAGTTTGTTATTGTAAGGTTAATACTTCAAATTTGTTGAATAATATATTATAAATTACTTTAAGGGGTGCAAAATCATTGTTTTGTAGTTTACTAAATAAGGAAAGGAATATTAAGGGATACTTTTATCTAAGAGCATGTAACCCAAGTCCTACTTGTGAGAGTTGATATGTCGACTGCACTTCAATATAATACTGGGAAGATTAATTTCAATAAGGTAAGAAACTTTGAACTTCTAGCAAACAAACAAAGGGTGTGAAACGTTTATAATAAATTTCTGTGTATGATAATAAGTAGTTTTACTCTAGTAGGGTATATACTGTAATAAATTGTCTACCTTCTATAGACCGAGGATATTGATTTAGTTAGAATTTCAACCCAATCCATTGGAATGATTGTTTAAACAAATACTAAGTGGGTACTTATTAAACTCTACATGCAGAATACAATATTAATTCTTACAATTGTGCATGAACTTATTTTAAAAACTAATTTTCTTTGGAATGCACATATTTTCATCATGTCTCGGGTTTATGATCGTAATTTTAATACCTCAAATTTGTTTGAATAGTACATTATTAATTATTTTAGGGGGTGCAAAGACATTGCTTTTTAGTTTACTAAATAAGGAAAGAAATATCAAGGGAGACTTATGTAAGAGCATGTAACCCAAGTCCTACTTGTGAGAGTTGATATGTCGACTGCACTTCAATGCAAAACTGGGAAGATTAATTTCAATAAGTTAAGAAACTTTGGACTTGCAGCAAACCAACAAACGGTGTGTAATGTTTAAGATATATTTCTGTAGATGATAATAAGTAGTTTTATTCTTGTAGGGTATTTACCATGGTAAATTGTTCACCGACTACAGACCTGCGATTTGATTTAGGTAGCATTTCTATCCAATCTAGTGGATGGATTGTTTAAACAAATAATAATTGGTTAAACGTTACATACTGAATACAATACTAATGAGATGGTATAATACATACTGACAAATATTAACCCTCGATGAATAGGAATTTGGAATGAAGATAATCTAATCAGATTTAAGTTATTATACTGTGTTGTACAACAGCCTTGGGAATTAAACATTAATGTGAGTAACATGAGCTTTTATGGTATTGTATTAACTGCAAATTAGTTTAATATCTTGCACGAAATATTTTTATCGCAGTTGTACTGCTTTAGTTTTAAGAAATGGCTTTGTAGGTTACTAATTCCCAATTGCCACTCACATCTAAATTTGGGATTTAGTTACGTATTTCATATATATTGTGAGATGTTCTTAAGATTAGTTCTTGAAAATATTTGTGTTAGCTTTATGGAATATTTTTATCTTAGTTGTATTGTTTTATTTTTAAGATAAATATATGTGTGATAATAATTTCTAAGTGAGAGATTAGTCTAAATATAGTAATTAACATTTAATTTGTTCTTTTATTTGTTGGTTTTGATTTATGTTTGATTTTCAGAAATTGAAGTGTTAAACATATGGTCTCTATAGATGTGTATGATGGGTTGCAGCTCGCAGCGTGACGTCATTAGAGATGGCCGTTAATGAAGATGTCTATAATACAGCCGGTAGTTCAGCCATATGTCCATTAGAGGGGGCCTTCAAAAGTGACGTCATCTCTACCACCTATCGATTGGTCTACGTCGACGCATAACGAATATAAAAATATTATGGATGGCCTCTAGAAAAGTTTTGTTTCATATTCCATTACGGAGCTAGCTTTCGATGAGAAGAGTTTGCATCGCTCTAACTTTCTCTGATGACTCGAATGCCTGTTTTTATACTAAATTCTTGTCACTTGTAAAATTAATTATATTTTTTATACATTGTAAAAGAAGTTATTATTTTTAATTTTTCAAATATGTTACTTGTATATATCATTTAATTAATCTAAGTCTTTATTATATTAATCATAATGTTGACGTGCAATATCATTTAATATTAAGAGGAATATTAAGAGGATAATATTAAGAGGAATTGAACTTTTAATAAAACAACTCTTGTCGAATGTGCACATTTAACAACAGTTGTTTTGTTAAAAGTCCAATTCCTGTTAACATTAATTAATATCTTCATTATATGTCTCGGATGCGAAGGGGTTGTTTTCGATTAAAATTTTTGTCTTCGTCTGTTGTAAACATTCATTATTCTTCACATCCGATGACATAATGTTCAGTAAATGGTGGGGTGTTTTAAGATTGTGTAGTCTTAAAATATCCCATCAAGAGCTGTACTCTGTTAACGCTGTTAAATAGGTTAATTAAATGTAAAGGGGGATGTAAGGGGACAGTGGGAAATAAAGAACTATTTACTACCTGTTGTTTCTTTTCTCACTAAAAATGTAAGGGGAATGTGTCAACTCGTAACAGGGCCATAAAAGAAAATTTGCACAAATGTAATGGTTCAAATCGCGACTTACAGTCGGCCGAGTCGGCCGAGTCGGCCGAGGTTTATCTTAGAGATTTTTAAAAATTTATCTTCGACTGGTATCGAACTCGAGACCATTTGAACAAACAACCGATCTCTAACCATCTGAGCTATGGCGTTATTATATAGAGTGTGTGTTTGAAACCTTATAAAGTACACGTTCCTATAATATTAATTTAAAAATTATGCTCTGTTAAATAGGTTAATTAAATGTAAAGGGAGATGTAAGGGGACATTGGGAAATAAAGAACTATTTACTACCTGTTGTTTCTTTTCTCACTAAAAATGTAAGGGGAATGTGTCAACTCGTAACAGGGCCATAAAAGAAAATTTGCACAAATGTAATGGTTCAAATCGCGACTTACAGTCGGCCGAGTCGGCCGAGTCGGCCGAGGGTTTATCTTAGAGATTTTTAAAAATATTTTTCAAATCACGAGTATCCTACGGTCATTCGTCATTCGTCATTCGTCTCGTTCGGCTCGTTGCTCGTTGGATTTTTCTTAGAGATTTTTAAAAATTTAACTTCGACTGGTATCGAACTCGAGACCATTTGAACAAACAACCGATCTCTAACCATCTGAGCTATGGCGTTATTATATAGAGTGTGTGTTTGAAACCTTATAAAGTACACGTTCCTATAATATTAATTTAAAAATTATTTCTTACAAATAAAATATTATTTTTATTATTATTTTTTTTCTGAAATTTCTCCAATTTTTCAAACTTCTAAGTATAAAAAACAAAAACATGTAAATAATTTTATTTATTTACCCAATTCCCCATTTACATCCCTTCACAATTAAGGTTACAGTATTTTATAATTTTATATCTATTGCTATTTTATTTTTTACACAATCTCAAAACTTGAGAGAAAGAAAGTGTAAGAGAGTGGAGGTTAAATATAAAGAGCATTGTCTCTTTATTTTTACCTTCCTCCCTTCCCCAGACAAGTTTTAAGATCGCGTATTACAAAAATGGTGTAACAACCCCTAAGTCTGAACTATTCTAATTAGGATGATCTTGACTGTGGTGTCCTGGGAAGATCTGCGCTAAAGAGTTCCTTGGTCCATCCTTGGTCCTCATGCCTGTCCATTGGTTTATATCCGTCTTACTCTCCATTTTAAATGATACATTATTAATATACATAATTAATTTTATTATAATAAAAATTAATATTACTACATTAATTAATATAATTAAAATAAACAAGTTTTAATATAATAAAAAGTTGAAACCCGTAAGATTGTTTTTATTGTTATAAATTAAAATGTAATTTGGACGTCAATCTTAGGACTTCAACTTTTTTTACAATATTTGTTAATTAAATCTTATAAATAAAAGGGAAAAGGGTGAAGGGTGAAGGTGTCGCGTTTCAATGTGAGTGGGGTGGCGGTGTTATTTTATAAATGTAATAATAAATAAAAATTAAGTGCCCTTCAAAGTGCTACATAAATCAAGGGAAGACAACAAAGAAGGTAAATATTTAAAAGATAAAGAAATGGAATATTAAAAAAAGAAGTTCAAAAAAGAATAAATTAAATAAAAAGAAAATGAAATTTATAAGAAGTGGTAATTTGTAACAAATTCCACAAATATCTAAGTAAAAATGAATTAATTTTACAATATAATTGAAAAGTTCAAGAAAGTTTGAAGAATAAACAGGACGCGAAAAATAAAAAGATTTACAAATTCAAAACGCACGGTCCAATAATTAAATGAAGAAAGGGTGGCTTTAATATTTTTAAGAATTAATTAAATAACTACAAAACAATACAAAAGGAAGCTCAAAAGTGATGGTGGGTAATTATAACGCAAACGAAGACAAGGTCTAAAAATTACCTAAGTTAAAATAAATAATAAACTAAAAATGAAATAAAACGTGTAAAGAGAATAGAAAAATCTACAGAATAAGAGAAGAGAATTAGTAAGAAAAGTAAGTACAAGTAGCAAAATAATTTTTCAATAAATATTGTAAGTTTCAAATAAGGGCGCATTATTTCTTTGTGTGTCAGAGGTCACGATAGTTCTTAGATGTTGTTTAATAATACTTAAATTAAAATAAAAGACACCCCTTTTTATTTTTACATTTTCTAATTACAAATATCGTAATTCTTTCCCCACCCTCTGCAATGTGTATTGTGTTTAATTTGTATCTTTTTAATAATAATTCTATTTTTTTCATTATTTATCAAAAATACATGGGTTAAAACCCATCGATTTTGAAATTTCAAAACGTTTTCCCAAAGCTCTGGAATAGCACGCCTACGGTTTCTTAGGCCTATCCGAAGCCAAAAAGGCTGCCAAATCCGAATTTGTATAGTTTTTAAAGATTCGTCCACAAATAACGGCGCTACAATTTTTTGAAAGTTCAAAATTGGCTCAAAATGAGCGCTAAAAATCGCAATTTTTTATTTTCGAAAAATTAACGTCGCACCCTATACATATTATACATGTATCTTATGTAAAAAAGCCTCAGGATTCCGAATCCGTGTCGTTTGTAATGATTGGATCGAAAATAAGGGCGCTACGATTTTTTTTGTGAATCAAGGGGTACGTATTTCTATTGATTTAGTTTGTATCAAAAATTTTTATTTTAGAGGGGAAGCGCGGGGAAATGACACCGGTTATAGTCATTAGGGGTACGTAGGAACGTCCCCTCGCAATATAAAGCAATTCTATTTTTTTCATTATTTATCAAAAATACATGGGTTAAAACCCATCGATTTTGAAATTTCAAAACGTTTTCCCAAAGCTCTGGAATAGCACGCCTACGGTTTCTTAGGCCTATCCGAAGCCAAAAAGGCTGCCAAATCCGAATTTGTATAGTTTTTAAAGATTCGTCCACAAATAACGGCGCTACAATTTTTTGAAAGTTCAAAATTGGCTCAAAATGAGCGCTAAAAATCGCAATTTTTTATTTTCGAAAAATTAACGTCGCACCCTATACATATTATACATGTATCTTATGTAAAAAAGCCTCAGGATTCCGAATCCGTGTCGATTGTAATGATTGGATTGAGAATAAGGGCGCTACGATTTTTTTTGTGAATCAAGGGGTACGTATTTCTATTGATTTAGTTTGTATCAAAAATTTTTATTTAAGAGGGGAAGCGCGGGAAATGACACCGGTTATAGCCATTAGGGGTACGTAGGAACGTCCCCTCGCAATATAAAGCAATTCTATTTTTTTCATTATTTATCAAAAATACATGGGTTAAAACCCATCGATTTTGAAATTTCAAAACGTTTTCCCAAAGCTCTGGAATAGCACGCCTACGGTTTCTTAGGCCTATCCGAAGCCAAAAAGGCTGCCAAATCCAAATTTGTATAGTTTTTAAAGATTCCTCCACAAATAACGGCGCTACAATTTTTTGAAAGTTCAAAATTGGCTGAAAATGAGCGCTAAAAATCGCAATTTTTTATTTTCGAAAAATTAACGTCGCACCCTATACATATTATACATGTATCTTATGTAAAAAAGCCTCAGGATTCCGAATCCGTGTCGTTTGTAACGATTGGATTGAGAATAAGGGCGCTACGATTTTTTTTGTGAATCAAGGGGTACGTATTTCTATTGATTTAGTTTGTATCAAAAATTTTTATTTAAGAGGGGAAGCGCGGGAAATGACACCGGTTATAGCCATTAGGGGTACGTAGGAACGTCCCCTCGCAATATAAAGCAATTCTATTTTTTTCATTATTTATCAAAAATACATGGGTTAAAACCCATCGATTTTGAAATTTCAAAACGTTTTCCCAAAGCTCTGGAATAGCACGCCTACGGTTTCTTAGGCCTATCCGAAGCCAAAAAGGCTGCCAAATCCAAATTTGTATAGTTTTTAAAGATTCGTCCACAAATAACGGCGCTACAATTTTTTGAAAGTTCAAAATTGGCTCAAAATGAGCGCTAAAATCGCAATTTTTATTTTCGAAAAATTAACGTCGCACCCTATACATATTATACATGTATCTTATGTAAAAAAGCCTCAGGATTCCGAATCCGTGTCGATTGTAATGATTGGATTGAGAATAAGGGCGCTACGATTTTTTGTGAATCAAGGGTACGTATTTCTATTGATTTAGTTTGTATCAAAATTTTTATTTAAGAGGAAGCGCGAGGAAATGACACCGGTTATAGCCATTAGGGTACGTAGGAACGTCCCTCGCAATATAAAGCAATTCTATTTTTCATTATTTATCAAAATACATGGGTTAAAACCCATCGATTTTGAAATTTCAAAACGTTTTCCCAAAGCTCTGGAATAGCACGCCTACGGTTTTTTAGGCCTATCCGAAGCCAAAAAGGCTGCCAAATCCAAATTTGTATAGTTTTTAAAGATTCGTCCACAAATAACGGCGCTACAATTTTTTGAAAGTTCAAAATTGGCTCAAAATGAGCGCTAAAAATCGCAATTTTTTATTTTCAAAAAATTAACGTCGCACCCTATACATATTATACAAGTATCTTATGTAAAAAAGCCTCAGGATTCCGAATCCGTGTCGTTTGTAATGATTGGATCGAAAATAAGGGCGCTACGATTTTTTTTGTGAATCAAGGGTACGTATTTCTATTGATTTAGTTTGTATCAAAAATTTTTATTTAGAGGGAAGCGCGGGAAATGACACCGGTTATAGCCATTAGGGGTACGTAGGAACGTCCCTCGCAATATAAAGCAATTCTATTTTTTCATTATTTATCAAAATACATGGGTTAAAACCCATCGATTTTGAATTTTCAAAACGTTTTCCCAAAGCTCTGGAATAGCACGCCTACGGTTTCTTAGGCCTATCCGAAGCCAAAAGGCTGCCAAATCCGATTCTGAATAGTTTTAAAGATCCGTCCACAAATAACGGCGCTACAATTTTTGAAAGTTCAAAATTGGCTCAAAATGAGCGCTAAAATCGCAATTTTTATTTTCGAAAAATTAACGTCGCACCCTATACATATTATACATGTATCTTATGTAAAAAGCCTCAGGATTCCGAATCCGTGTCGTTTGTAATGATTGGATTGAAAATAAGGGCGCTACGATTTTTTGTGAATCAAGGGTACGTATTTCTATTGATTTAGTTTGTATCAAAATTTTTATTTTAGAGGAAGCGCGGGAAATGACACCGGTTATAGTCATTAGGGTACGTAGGAACGTCCCCTCGCAATATAAAGCAATTCTATTTTTTCATTATTTATCAAAATACATGGGTTAAAACCCATCGATTTTGAATTTTTAAAACGTTTTCCCAAAGCTCTGGAATAGCACGCCTACGGTTTCTTAGGCCTATCCGAAGCCAAAAGGCTGCCAAATCCGATTTGAATAGTTTTTTAAAAATCCGTCCACAAATAACGGCGCTACAATTTTTGAAAGTTCAAAATTGGCTCAAAATGAGCGCTAAAATCGCAATTTTTATTTTCGAAAAATTAACGTCGCACCCTATACATATTATACATGTATCTTATGTAAAAAGCCTCAGGATTCCGAATCCGTGTCGTTTGTAATGATTGGATTGAAAATAAGGGCGCTACGATTTTTTGTGAATCAAGGGTACGTATTTCTATTGATTTAGTTTGTATCAAAATTTTTATTTTAGAGGGAAGCGCGGGAAATGACACCGGTTATAGTCATTAGGGGTACGTAGGAACGTCCCTCGCAATATAAAGCAATTCTATTTTTTCATTATTTATCAAAATACATGGGTTAAAACCCATCGATTTTGAATTTTCAAAACGTTTTCCCAAAGCTCTGGAATAGCACGCCTACGGTTTCTTAGGCCTATCCGAAGCCAAAAGGCTGCCAAATCCGATTCTGAATAGTTTTTTAAAAATCCGTCCACAAATAACGGCGCTACAATTTTTGAAAGTTCAAAATTGGCTCAAAATGAGCGCTAAAATCGCAATTTTTATTTTCGAAAAATTAACGTCGCACCCTATACATATTATACATGTATCTTATGTAAAAAGCCTCAGGATTCCGAATCCGTGTCGTTTGTAATGATTGGATCGAAAATAAGGGCGCTACGATTTTTTGTGAATCAAGGGTACGTATTTCTATTGATTTAGTTTGTATCAAAATTTTTATTTTAGAGGAGCGCGGGGAAATGACACCGGTTATAGCCATTAGGGTACGTAGGAACGTCCCTCGCAATATAAAGCAATTCTATTTTTTTCATTATTTATCAAAAATACATGGGTTAAAACCCATCGATTTTGAAATTTCAAAACGTTTTCCCAAAGCTCTGGAATAGCACGCCTACGGTTTCTTAGGCCTATCCGAAGCCAAAAGGCTGCCAAATCCGAATTTGTATAGTTTTAAAGATCGTCCACAAATAACGGCGCTACAATTTTTTGAAAGTTCAAAATTGGCTGAAAATGAGCGCTAAAAATCGGAATTTTTTATTTTCGAAAAATTAACGTCGCACCCTATACATATTATACATGTATCTTATGTAAAAAAGCCTCAGGATTACGAATCCGTGTCGTTTGTAATGATTGAATTGAGAATAAGGGCGCTACGATTTTTTTTGTGAATCAAGGGGTACGTATTTCTATTGATTTAGTTTGTATCAAAAATTTTTATTTAAGAGGGGAAGCGCGGGGAAATGACACCGGTTATAGCCATTAGGGGTACGCAGGAACGTCCCCTCGCAATATAAAGCAATTCTATTTTTTTCATTATTTATCAAAAATACATGGGTTAAAACCCATCGATTTTGAAATTTCAAAACGTTTTCCTAAAGCTCTGGAATAGCACGCCTACGGTTTCTTAGGCCTATCCGAAGCCAAAAAGGCTGCCAAATCCGATTCTGAATAGTTTTTTAAAAATCCCTCCACAAATAACGGCGCTACAATTTTTGAAAGTTCAAAATTGGCTCAAAATGAGCGCTAAAATCGCAATTTTTTATTTTCGAAAAATTAACGTCGCACCCTATACATATTATACATGTATCTTATGTAAAAAAGCCTCAGGATTCCGAATCCGTGTCGTTTGTAATGATTGGATTGAGAATAAGGGCGCTACGATTTTTTTTGTGAATCAAGGGGTACGTATTTCTATTGATTTAGTTTGTATCGAAAATTTTTATTTTAGAGGGGAAGCGCGGGGATATGACACCGGTTATAGTCACTAGGGGTACGTAGGAACGTCCCCTCGCAATATAAAGCAATTCTATTTTTTTCATTATTTATCAAAAATACATGGGTTAAAACCCATCGATTTTGAATTTTCAAAACGTTTTCCCAAAGCTCTGGAATAGCACGCCTACGGTTTCCTAGGCCTATCCGAAGCCAAAAAAGCTGCCAAATCCGATTCTGAATAGTTTTGAAAGATCCGTCCACAAATAACGGCGCTACAATTTTTTGAAAGTTCAAAATTGGCTCAAAATGAGCGCTAAAAATCGCAAATTTTTATTTTCGAAAAATTAACGTCGCACCCTATACATATTATACATGTATCTTATGTAAAAAAGCCTCAGGATTCCGAATCCGTGTCGTTTGTAATGATTGGATTGAGAATAAGGGCGCTACGATTTTTTTTGTGAATCAAGGGGTACGTATTTCTATTGATTTAGTTTGTATCGAAAATTTTTATTTTAGAGGGGAAGCGCGGGGATATGACACCGGTTATAGTCACTAAGAGTAGTTCAAAATAGTGCAAAAAAGGGCCCCTAAATTGCAATTTTTAACATTCCAAAAATTTACGTTGCACCTTGTACATATTTTACATGTGTCTTATGTAAAAAAGTCCTAGAATACCGAATCCGTCCCGCTTTTAATGATTGCATCAAAAATAACGGCGCTACGATTTTTTTGTAAATCAGAGGGGTACTTTTTTCGATTTACTATTTTCATCAAAAATATTTAGTTTAGAGCGAGAGCGCCAGAAAATAACACCGGCTATAGTTACCAGGGGTACGTAGGAACGTCCCCTCGCAATATAAAGCAATTCTATTTTTTTCATTTTTTGCCAAAATACATGGGTTTTTAACCCATGTTTTTTCAAAATTGAAAACGTTTTTCCAATGCTCTGGAATAGCACGCCTATGGTTTCTTAGGCCTATCCGAAGGCAAAAAGGCTGCCAAATCCGAATTTGTATAGTTTTTAAAGATCCGTCCACAAATAACGGCGCTACAATTTTTTTAAAGTTCAAAATAGTGCAAAAAAGGGGCCCTAAAATTGCAATTTTTAACATTCGAAAAATTTACGTTGCATCTTGTACATATTTTACATGTATCTTATGTAAAAAAAGTCCCAGAATACCGAATCCGTCTCGCTTTTAATGATTGCATCGAAAATAACGGCGCTACGATTTTTTTTGTGAATCAGAGAAGTACTTTTTTCGATTTACTAATTTCATCAAAAATTTTTATTTTAGAGCGAGAGCGCCAGAAAATAACACCGGCTATAGTTACCAGGGGTACGTAGGAACGTCCCCTTCCAATATAATGCAATTCTATTTTTTTCATTTTTTGCCAAAAAAAACATGGATTGTTTTTTCAAAACGTTTTCCCAAAGCTTTGGAATAGAACGCCTATAGTTTCTTTCTATTTTTTTCATTTGTTGCCGAAAAACATGGATTAAAGTATATGTTTGGGTGTGTGTTTGTGTGGAAAGAACATGTCGATTTTAACTTACCATTAGTAGATCTTAAATCTTTGCCCCATATTTGAGGGCATATTATTTCTTTGTGTGTTAGAGGTCATGATATTTCTTAGATGTTGTTTAAGAATACCTAGATTAAAATAAAACACCTTTTCTTTATTTTATATTTTCTAATTACAAATATCATAATTTTTTCGCCACTCTCTGCGATGTGTATTGTGTTTAATTTTAAATTTGATTGTATCTTTTTAGTAATAAGATTTTTTTTAAATAATTTCTAAACTGAATATTAATTTCAAATACTTACTGAAAACGTCTACTTTCAATTAACAGAAAATAATTTAAAACCAAAATAATCAGTATTTTAAAAGTGTGGTATGTAATGAACTTATGAACTACCCTACAACAATGGGTCAAACAGTAGAGCCCCCGTGCACAGCACAGGTGGCCACCGACTGTCTTCAGCTAAGAAGAAACAACATCTAAGAATATACCATGACCTTATTACCGTATACGTTATAACCTCTTATAAATTTTCTTTGTTTAAAATTTTTTAAACAATTTCAAAAAGAAATACTGTTAAAATTACATTTTTAAAGAACTAACCTCGGCTCTTTTTCAACTTCGTTAAATATAACGTCGACACACAAAAAAACAAACAGTTACAAAAAATAACTTATTAACTAACAATAAAATACAAATACAAAATAAAATTATAAATAATAATCTTACGGTCTACAACAGCATAGACTTCAATATTAAACGATAGCTCTTAATAACCTGATTCAAATAATTAATATTTTTTTTCAAAAGGCAATAGAACCCAAGTTAGTTTAAATTAAATATTTGGAGAAGTGGTGGTACAAAAAAAAAATTTTTAAATTAAAATTTTTCGCAAAATTTACACCTTGAAGGACTTGATCGCGTTATTCTCCAAAATTTAATTTAAAGCTTTATTAATGTTTTCGACTAATTTTCTGCTGATTAAAGCATTCTTAAAAAATTTAGTAGCCCCTACTAAAAGGATAATTAAATTCAAGTTTGATTAATTGATATGTAGATTTATATTTGTTTTTCAAATATTAATGAAATGTTTTTAGAAAGTAATAAAACACAAAAAATTTGGTTTTAAAGTTGTGAAAGTAATAAAGAGTTGATACACTAATCAATTTTAAAAATCGGTAGGAATTTAAAAAAAAACGGATTTTGAAATTAATCATCAACTATGGCAAATAACAACCCTTTAATTTAACAAAGGCTACCCATGGAGAAAAAAAAATAAGACCTTCATACTTACATCGTTTCGAAATGAGCACTCTTTTGTAGGGTGGCTGTCTGCAAAACTTTACATCCAAAGAGGGTTGAAGGTGGTGTGGTGTAATGCATTTAAATGTATTTAAATTCCTCTCTGTAAAATAAACAAACAATTATTAGCTTACTCAATGCCATTTGTCTTCATACCGAACACTTAAATGACTAAAGTTTCGTTGCATAAAGGTGTTAGGTAAGCAATGCGTAAGCCCCATATCTTACCATAAGGTCACAGAAGTGAGCTCTGCTTATTATCAAGCGTCTTTTAAAAATTAAATAAAATTATATGCGTACAGGATGCTAACAAATAAACAACAAATCATTTGCAAACACTTTCGGTGACGAGAAAATGTGCGCTGAAGTGTTAATTTGATAACTAAGCACAGCTATTTCGCTTAATTACGAAGTAAACGAATTAATTTCGATCATTTTCAAGTACAGCTTTATTAATATCGAACGCAAGGAATGTTTAATATTAACATATCTTAAGAAACGATTACTTTAAATAAACTTTACTTACATATATCGCCGCTAAAATTAGTTTAGCAAAAAATAATTAATATCGGATTCTACCTTAACGTAATGCTCGATAGAAGTAACGCGGTTTTACAACGAAAGGAATGTTGCGCAGGTCAGTTTACTATTTTTCATTCATAACGCCAAGGTCGTCTACACATCGATGGCCGCCGATGACGTCACGCACGTCACAATGGCCAATTAGAAATCAAACAAAAACCTAACTTTTTTTCTCCTATTTTAGAGTGTTACAATTAAGAATTTATAAGAAGAATAAATTATATAAAATGGTATAAATAAGTGTGGTTTAACTAAAATACAAGCCTTTAGTTTCCAGCAACTTACAATGAAGGAAAAGGTTTTCTACGAATTAAGGCAAGAATCAAATGATGGTTACTCGGAAGTTAAAATTTGGTCGTTTTTGAGGAAATGACTATGGACATGGTTGTTGTAGCTTTTAGACGTCCAAAACATGCAAACTGAGACTATTTCACAATTTAATCTTTAGAAGTGGAGTTTGTAGTGTTTGAAACATTGTACCGATGATCGGTGTAAATGTATCAATAACGTTAATACAAGTTTACTTATAATAATTTTATAGGATCGATTTGGAGCAGTCTTCTGCTTATTATAACTTTTACAACTTTATGGATTGGATTATTTGTATGAGTATGTACAATGGAACAAATTGGGAAGATCACTTCATACATTACATGTAATATAGATACATATGGAACTCAAGAATTTATATGAAGATATGCAAAGTAAAATTGCAATTTCTATATTAATAATGTAGCCTAATTCCTAAAAGGTCTCCATGGATAACTGAATTTAGTTATATAAATTGGAAACTAATTTTCAATAATATCGTTAAAAGCTTGTATTACGTAGCATTATGAAATATGTTTATTAAGGGATTTGCATGATGTGCTAACTAAAACTATTAAAAACCAATTTGATTATAATGTGTAAGAGTGTATTAAAATTTAAAGTATGAAAAGCAGAGACAGTAAAAAGAAAAGGACAAACAAGTTCTAATAGATAAAAGGGTTTATTTTATTTACAGGTAACTGAATATTAATTTTATTTTTTTTAATAAATAATAATATTTATTTATTTAAGGGACATAAGACTAATGGTTTTTTGAACAAGCTTATAAATACTTTAAAGCTTCGAACTGGGGAAACATAAAAATGGACAACTTTAAATGCTCTTCGAAGAACTGTTCTATTCACCTGAGTAGTCAATTTGGGAAATTATGAAATGTTTCTGAATTAATCTATGAAGAAATTTCTAAATAATTAGAAGTAAACAAAGTTGAAACAATAATGTGTTTCTAGAATTTTGTGAAGCGAACAAATGATATTTAAAATAATCACCAACTATAGCAATTAACAACCCTTTAATTTAACAAAGGCTACCCAAGGAGGAAAAAAAATAAGACGTTCATACTTACATGGTTTCCAAATGAGCATCCCTTTGGTTGTAGGTTGGCTATTTCCAAAATTTGACATCTCTCTGTAAAATAAAGAAATAATTATTAACTGACATCGTTTACAAAATGTGTGAACTTTAAAAGAAATCGTTGGAATTACCATTCACCTTAAATGAAGGGTTGTAATGAAAATTAGATGCACTAATTTATAATAATTATTAACACACAACCGTTCGGCTTCCAAGTTTATTGAAAACTGATTCAGAAACCGAAAGTTTTATGTAAGTGTTGATATACGTGATATCTGCAGACCCCAAAGCTAAGTTACCTGATATCAAAAGCCATAAGGCCAAGTAAAAAAGGCTCGATTATTTTAAATAAAATTATCGATTCATTTTGTTAAAGGAAAAACATAATACAGGGTATTACGAATGTATTTGTTCTTACTTTATTTTAATTAAACCCTTTATTTTTTAGTTTATGATCGACAAGGGATTAAACATTTCAAAAATTATCAAACGGTTACCGCTTTATTCGAATTTAAACTCTTGGTAATTTTCTAAAATATATAGTTTAGTTTATATTGGAAACTGCAAAAATTCAGGACCGTACTCAACAACCAAGAACTATTTAGCGTTTGAATTCTCAAAGAAATCGAGTTATTGTATCAGATTTTTTTTCCTAAAATAACTAATGAAAAAGTAAATTTGGCTTTGTTAAACCGTTTCTAATTTGAAATAAAATTTAAACTACCCTCCAAAAATTAGGAGAGGGGTGTACGCGAATTAATTTTGCCCGCTGTATGTTAAACAAATGTATTTTTTACTCTTATTAATAAAAGTATCGGAAGAAGTAATCTAAAATAAGTTCTATATGTGTTTTACGTTATGCAATTTGGACTTGTAGAAAATCAAAAAATAGATTGCTTTCCATTGCAGGAGAAAGTTCCTACGTACCCCTAGTAACTATATCCGGAGCCATTTCCCCCTACTAACCCTCTAACACAAAATTGTTCGCCCTATTAAAAAATGCAATTTCGCTCTAAAACCAAATTTTTAAAACGCGCTAACTATTTTATCTTTCTTAATTACGCCGAAATATTTTATTTACGAACCTATCGGACCTTAATACGTCGGAATCCGGTGCTAACTCAAAACTCCCAAAATTGAAAAAAAACATGGATGTTAATCCATTGATTAAAAGAGAAAACTACCTAACTTAAACAAATTAACAAAGAAAATACATTTTTTAATCAAAATTTATAAAATATTAATTAATTAAATAGAATGGGCACAAATTATTGTAAAAAATATTAAATTTGAAATCTTTAGAGTATTAAAAAAGGCACTAACCTATTAATTAAGTCCCGACATTTTCACATAAGTGATAATCCAAAATGGGTCAGGGATCCAAGCCAATTCTTCAATTTAAGTTAGAACTATCTACAAATAAGTAATAATAAATTAAAAATTTAATAAGTAACCCAAAACAGTCTAAAAATAAATTCAAAGTTTATACAAAATTTGAAACAAATAAAATAAAATTGATTGGAAATCAAGATCTTAACATTACTTTATCAAAACATTTATTACAAATAATAAATCTTCTCGTTAATTTAATTGTCTACAAAAAAAATACAAAGTGGAATTTGAAAGTAGTTAAAAAATCAACCTATGAAAGAAAGCATCTCCATTTTTCATAGAGATTGACTTTGTAACTAATTTAAAATAAAATTAAACGTGTAATAAGTGTTACAATCTAATTTGGCATTGTTTTTATTCTGTTTGCTAGTCCACCGAATCTGTCATTTTATAAAAACCTCCTTTAAACAAATCAAAAAGGACATACCTGTCGAATAAGTAGTTTTAGAAGATAAAATTATACAAATCCATTTTTTTTAAAGATCTACTCTTCTTCCAAAATTTAAAAGATCGAAGGACCATAATACAACCCTAAATTTGTGTTTTGCATCAAATGTAAAATACAAATTAAGATACGACTTTTCTGTTAATTAATCTTTTTTCAAAGACCTAAAAATATTAAACTATTTAAAAACGAATTAGTTGGTTTAAAAATTATAGTTACCAAAATATAAAAGATTCATATTCATCCAAAAAAAAATAAAGAAGAATCAATTTCTTCTTCCAAAAAAAGAATAAATCAAAATCGACGAATTAAAAATAAGTCCCAAATGCATTCGGTTATTGTCCATCCAAAAGCGAAATAACAAATTTACTTCGAGATAAATCACAACTAAATTTCTTCGTCCAAAATTAAGGAAAACACAATCAAATCCAGCTTAGATTTCTACTTTGAATTAAAAACGCTCAATCCATAGCGTAATTAAATACAAAAATAACGGCCCAGTTTCTATTTTTTGCCAAGAGACTCTAATTAACTTCTTCCAGAACACTAAAAAATAAAAATCTTTTAGAAATAATTGTTCTGAGCTTAAAACCTAATTTGCCATACAATATAAAACGTTTTCTTCTATCCAAAAAGCATAATAATAAAATTGGTTCGAGATCGACCAAAATTAAATATCTTCTTGCACGACCATAAGTTAAAAACGTTTTCTGCGTTTCGCCCAAACATAAAAACAATTCTTTCGGTCCAAGAAAATTGACTAAGCTCCGAATTAAATTTCTTCTTCCGAACAAGATTCGGTTTTCTTTGGCTTTTCGTAGTGGTCAATGCCCATGACGTATAAATTTATGTATATATATATAACATGAATTCTAAACGTCTGCATCATAACAATAGCTAACCCTCGGCTCGCTTATAAATATATCTCTGATACAATTACGATAGTAAGACAACAGATATATACATTTAACATCGAGATAATTAATTACTAAAGATCATTCTTGTAATCACGTCATTTCGTGTTGTTTTCTGTGCAACGGACTCACGTCTGTTTGCTGCAAGTGCATTACGATTGGAATATGAACACTGCTCTCATAATTTCGGGCCGACTGATAGCCCTGCTGCTAAAGGAACACCTGCTCTTTCCTCTGCCTATATTGTTTGTACTCTCTGGATTGTTGGTATTAAATCTGTTGGTTGTAGATTTGCTGTTGGACCATGAGCTCCCCGTTGGTGTACCCAGAATTGTTCTTGAGAACTGGAGGACCATAGAATTTATGACTAGAACTGTAAATGACCTGGAGCTGCTCGTAGAGAAAGTGCTTCGCTGAGTTATTCTGAGAAAGCATTTTGATCGGGCTTCCATGCTGGTTATAGCTGGGGTAATGCTTTGAATTAGCCGGGTTGATCGATGTACATGGGACTAAGAGCTGGGTACTGCATGGCCGAAGAGTACGCAGCAGCTCCAGGTTGCTGGTAGACCGGAGTGTAAGTGGCCTGCCTGTAAGTGCACTGGGTCACACCGTAATTTTGATGAATAACGTTCGGGGGTATCTGAGAACGTTGAACGTCAGTCATCCTCATGGCTTCCATGGTGGGCCTCATCGACATCTCAACAGATCGAAGGCCATCAGTGTTCCTAAATTTATCCGAGACCTTCTGCTAGCGCGTTCGAGTCGAAGGCAAAGAACGAGACTCGGCACTTGCAGTATCCCAATCTCTCATCAAGCTTCTTAATCGGGCTGCTTCTGCTGCTCGTTCCGATTCACTTGCAGAATCGTAATAGGGACCCTTAAATTAAAAAAAAAATAGTTGCAAGAGACGTTAGTTGTTTTTATAAAAGTAACTTACAATTTCTATTTGCTTAGATTTCTCTAAAATGATTGAGATTTTTATTTGAAGATTAAATATTTTTGGGGGCTTACACTTGAGCGAGAAGGGGTCCTCCAAAGGGCTTAACTTTGATCGTTTTTCTGGGATCACAGTCTTCTAATTTTTCATTTAGTTCGGCTTCATTACCGATGATTTTTTCTTCTTCGGGTTCTGTCTTTTCTGACGTTACTAAAATGGAAAAAAAATTAAGAAGTCATAAATGTTGTTACAAAATATTGTAAATCTTATTTGAAAAAGTTTCGTTTTTATTCTGTTAATTTGATGCTCAGAGAAAAGTTATTAATTTTTTCTGCGCTTATTAAGGGAATTTCACAAATTGCTAAAGTAATAAAATTTTTCTGAAAGTCCCAATTAAACAACACATGCATGAGTTTTATTAAATTTAAAAAAAAGTTTTTGCATTTTAGTAAATAATTTAGAACAAGTAGAAAAGTTATTATTCTTTTCTGGGCAACAAGGGTTTGTTTAATATTAAGCTAACCCTTGTAAATAAATTTGTTATTAATATAACAACCTAAGACAATTCTTGAAATGTATGAAATAGAAATGTAAGAATTACAAATGCATTTTATATGTGATTGCTAACATAAGGGTAGTTTTCGTGCTAGTATAGCATTCACATTCACTACAATGATGTGTTTAATACTAAGCTAACCCTGTAAATTAATTTAATATTGCTATAAGGTCCTAAAGCAATTTTATAAATAAATTCATTTTGATTTGTAAGAATTATCAATCAATTCTGTATGTAACGTTTAGAGTCAGTTATTATTTAAAAAGTTCAAATGCCTCGTCCTCATATGTTAATTTAATTATAATAAATTCTATTTGCAAAATACGAACATAATTAGTTAAGAATAAATAAATAGATAGGACGCAAAGTTGAAATAGTTACGAACGTGCACACCGATATTGGTGCGAGGGCGCTTTAAGTCAGGAGCGTTTTATAATTTCACTTAATTTCTTTATGTATTTTAAGAAACTTTAATTGTTGCAAATATTATAACATTTTATATATAAATATTAACTAAAAAATTCAACTATTTCTATTTTCAAACTCCGTTATTATACATTTATTAATAAAAGCGTAATGAATAATTAAAATTTCGTTTTAAATACACGCTTGGAACTAAAACAAATATAATAATAGTTTCAATAATTATTATTAGTGTTAATTGTTTCCAAAATATTAATCTTTTTTTATGTAAATAATAGTTAAAACTTAATCTTTTAGCTAAATATAACATTATGTAATAGTTTATTAAAATTGTATACTCTTAACAAATTTTATAAATGAATTTATTTAACATTGCAATTATTATCATTTAAATTTGATTCATACCAATTGAAACTGTGTAATTCACAAGAAATGTTTGTTTAATATTAAGGTAACCCTACTAAATGAATTTGTTATTGATATAACAACTTAAGACAATTTTTGAAATGTATGAAATAGAAATGTAAGAATTACAAATGCATTTTATATGTCATTGGTAAGAGTAGCTTTCGTGCTAATATAACATTTAAATTTACTACAAGGGTGTGTTTAATACTAAACTAAAACATGTGTCCAAATTTGTTGTTGCTATAAAGGCCTAAGATGATTTTTGAAATATATGTCAGGACATAACACATAAAGAGAATTGAATTATATTAAAAATGTACTACCTGTTTCTCCATAAAATGTATAGCATCAACCTTTTGGGAATCAACTTTTAAAATACTGAAATTCCTACGACATGATCGCCTAGAGATATGAACCTGGTCAATCTGCAAGTAATTGAATAGCTTCTTAAAACTTTTGCACGGTTCTTTAACACTCTAATACACTAGTGCTTGGTCTGATATAACTCGGATGCCTTGTGCAGATAAAGTAAGCAGATGTTGAACAAAGATAACGTCAGTAAATGAAACAGATGGCAAACATAGTAAAGGCTATCTTACATTCTTAGGTCTACAATACTACACTTTCCAGTCACCTTTTGTGTTATTTGCATCCACAACGTTCCTTCACAAAAAGCAACTATTACGATAACTTAGATACTCTTGAAATTGCAAAAGGTTGCTCTCATAACTCTTCTTTATATGCATATAAAAATTTATTTAGTTTTATCGAAAATTTTTAGTTTAGAGCGAGAGCGCCAGAAAATAACACCGGCTATAGTTATCAGGGGTACGTAGGAACGTCCCCTTCCAATATAAAGCAATTCTATTTTTTTCATTATTTGCCAAAGAAACATGTTCTTTCAAAATGGAAAACGTTTTTTCAAAGCTATGAAATAGCACGCCTATGGTTTTCTGGGCCTAATCGAAATATTTACGTTGCGCCCGGTACATATTTTACATGTATCTTATGTAAAAAAGTCCCAGAAAACCAAATCCGTCTCGCTTTTAATGATTGCATCAAAAATAACGGCGCTACGATTTTTTTTGTAAATCAAGGGGGTATGTTTTTCGAGTTAGTTAGTTTTATCGAAAATGTTTAGTTTAGAGCGAGAGCGCCAGAAAATAACACCGGCTATAGTTACCAGGGGTACGTAGGAACGTCCCCTCGCAATATAAAGCAATTCTATTTTTTTAATTATTTGCCAAAAAAACATGGGTTTTAACCCATGTTTTTTCAAAATGGAAAACGTTTTTTCAAAGCTATGAAATAGCACGCCTATGGTTTTCTGGGCCTATCCGAAGCCAAAAAGGCTGCCAAATCCGAATTTGTATAGTTTTTAAAGATCCGTCCACAAATAACAGCGCTACAATTTTTTTAAAGTTCAAAATAGTGCAAAAAAGGGGCCCTAAAATTGCAATTTTAATAATCGAAAAATTTACGTTGCGCCCGTACATATTTTACATGTATCTTATGTAAAAAGTCCCAGAAAACCAAATCCGTCTCGCTTTTAATGATTGCATCAAAAATAACGGCGCTACGATTTTTTGTAAATCAAGGGGTATGTTTTTCGAGTTAGTTAGTTTTATCGAAAATGTTTAGTTTAGAGCGAGAGCGCCAGAAAATAACACCGGCTATAGTTACCAGGGTACGTAGGAACGTCCCTCGCAATATAAAGCAATTCTATTTTTTAATTATTTGCCAAAAACATGGGTTTTAACCCATGTTTTTCAAAATGAAAACGTTTTTCAAAGCTATGAAATAGCACGCCTATGGTTTTTTGGGCCTATCCGAAGCCAAAAGGCTGCCAAATCCGAATTTGTATAGTTTTTAAAGATCCGTCCACAAATAACAGCGCTACAATTTTTAAAGTTCAAAATAGTGCAAAAAGGGCCCTAAAATTGCAATTTTAATAATCGAAAAATTTACGTTGCGCCGTACATATTTTACATGTATCTTATGTAAAAAGTCCCAGAATACCAATCCGTCTCGCTTTTAATGATTGCATCAAAATAACGGCGCTACGATTTTTTGTAAATCAAGGGGTATGTTTTTCGAGTTATTAGTTTTATCGAAAATGTTTAGTTTAGAGCGAGAGCGCCAGAAAATAACACCGGCTATAGTTACCAGGGGTACGTAGGAACGTCCCTCGCAATATAAACAATTCTATTTTTTAATTATTTGCCAAAAACATGGGTTTTAACCCATGTTTTTCAAAATGGAAAACGTTTTTCAAAGCTTGAAATAGCACGCCTATGGTTTCTGGGCCTATCCGAAGCCAAAAGGCTGCCAAATCCGAATTTGTATAGTTTTAAAGATCCGTCCACAAATAACAGCGCTACAATTTTTAAAGTTCAAAATAGTGCAAAAGGGCCCTAAAATTGCAATTTTAATAATCGAAAAATTTACGTTGCGCCGTACATATTTTACATGTATCTTATGTAAAAAGTCCCAGAAAAATCCGTCTCGCATTTTAATGATTGCATCAAAAATAACGTGCGCTACGATTTTTTGTAAATCAAGGGGTATGTTTTTCGAGTTAGTTAGTTTTATCGAAAATGTTTAGTTTAGAGCGAGAGCGCCAGAAAATAACACCGGCTATAGTTACCAGGGGACGTAGGAACGTCCCTCGCAATATAAAGCAATTCTATTTTTTAATTTTTGCCAAAAACATGGGTTTTAACCCATGTTTTTCAAAATGAAAACGTTTTTCAAAGCTATGAAATAGCACGCCTATGGTTTTTGGCCTATCCGAAGCCAAAAGGCTGCCAAATCCGAATTTGTATAGTTTTAAAGATCCGTCCACAAATAACGGCGCTACAATTTTTAAAGTTCAAAATAGTGCAAAAGGGCCCTAAAATTGCAATTTTAATAATCGAAAAATTTACGTTGCGCCTGTACATATTTTACATGTATCTTATGTAAAAAGTCCCAGAAACCAAATCCGTCTCGCTTTTAATGATTGCATCGAAAATAACGGCGCTACGATTTTTTGTAAATCAAGGGGTATGTTTTCGATTATTATTTTATCGAAAATTTTAGTTTAGAGCGAGAGCGCCAGAAAATAACACCGGCTATAGTTACCAGGGTACGTAGGAACGTCCCTCGCAATATAAAGCAATTCTATTTTTTAATTATTTGCCAAAAACATGGGTTTTAACCCATGTTTTTCAAAATGAAAACGTTTTTCAAAGCTATGAAATAGCACGCCTATGGTTTCTGGGCCTATCCGAAGCCAAAAGGCTGCCAAATCCGAATTTGTATAGTTTTAAAATCCGTCCACAAATAACGCGCTACAATTTTTTAAAGTTCAAAATAGTGCAAAAGGGCCCTAAAATTGCAATTTTAAAATCGAAAAATTTACGTTCGCCCGTACATATTTTACATGTATCTTATGTAAAAGTCCCAGAAACCAAATCCGTCTCGCTTTTAATGATTGCATCAAAATAACGGCGCTACGATTTTTTGTAAATCAAGGGGTATTTTTCGATTTATTAATTTATCGAAAATTTTAGTTTAGAGCGAGAGCGCCAGAAAATAACACCGGCTATAGTTACCAGGGTACGTAGGAACGTCCCTCGCAATATAAAGCAATTCTATTTTTAATATTTGCCAAAAAACATGGGTTTAACCCATGTTTTTCAAAATGAAAACGTTTTTCAAAGCTTGAAATAGCACGCCTATGGTTTTCTAGGCCTATCCGAAGCCAAAAGGCTGCCAAATCCGAATTTGTATAGTTTTTAAAGATCCGTCCACAAATAACGGCGCTACAATTTTTTAAAGTTCAAAATAGTGCAAAAAGGGCCCTAAAATTGCAATTTTTAAATCGAAAAATTTACGTTGCGCCCGTACATATTTTACATGTATCTTATGTAAAAAGTCCCAGAAACCAAATCCGTCTCGCTTTTAATGATTGCATCAAAAATAACGGCGCTACGATTTTTTTGTAAATCAAGGGGTATTTTTTCGAGTTAGTTAGTTTTATCGAAAATTTTAGTTTAGAGCGAGAGCGCCAGAAAATAACACCGGCTATAGTTACCAGGGTACGTAGGAACGTCCCTCGCAATATAAAGCAATTCTATTTTTTAATTATTTGCCAAAAACATGGGTTTTAACCCATGTTTTTCAAAATGGAAAACGTTTTTCAAAGCTATGAAATAGCACGCCTATGGTTTCTGGGCCTATCCGAAGCCAAAAGGCTGCCAAATCCGAATTTGTATAGTTTTAAAATCCGTCCACAAATAACAGCGCTACAATTTTTTAAAGTTCAAAATATGCAAAAAGGGCCCTAAAATTGCAATTTTATAATAAAAATTTACGTTGCGCCTTACATATTTTACATGTATCTTATGTAAAAGTCCCAGAAACCAAATCCGTCTCGCTTTTAATGATTGCATCGAAATAACGGCGCTACGATTTTTTTGTAAATCAAGGTATGTTTTCGATTGTTATTTATCGAAAATGTTTAGTTTAGAGCGAGACGCCAGAAAATAACACCGCTATAGTTACCAGGGTACGTAGAACGTCCCTCGCAATATAAACAATTCTATTTTTTAATTATTTGCCAAAAAACATGGGTTTAACCCATGTTTTTCAAAATGGAAAACGTTTTTCAAAGCTGAAATACACGCCTATGGTTTTCTGGCCTATCCGAAGCCAAAAGGCTGCCAAATCCGAATTGTATAGTTTTAAAGATCCGTCCACAAATAACGGCGCTACAATTTTTTAAAGTTCAAAATATGCAAAAGGGCCCTAAAATTGCAATTTTAATATCGAAAATTTACGTTGCAGCCCGTACATATTTTACATGTATCTTATGTAAAAAGTCCCAGAATACCAATCCGTCTCGCTTTTAATGATTGCATCAAAATAACGGCGCTACGATTTTTTGTAAATCAAGGGGTATGTTTTTCGAGTTATTAGTTTATCGAAAATGTTTAGTTTAGAGCGAGAGCGCCAGAAAATAACACCGGCTATAGTTACCAGGGTGTAGGAACGTCCCTCGCAATATAAAGCAATTCTATTTTTTAATTATTTGCCAAAAACATGGGTTTTAACCCATGTTTTTCAAAATGAAAACGTTTTTCAAAGCTTGAATAGCACGCCTATGGTTTCTGTAGGCCTATCCGAAGCCAAAAGCTGCCAAATCCGAATTTGTATAGTTTTAAAGATCCGTCCACAAATAACGGCGCTACAATTTTTTAAAGTTCAAAATAGTGCAAAAGGGCCCTAAAATTGCAATTTTTAATAATCGAAAAATTTACGTTGCGCCCGGTACATATTTTACATGTATCTTATGTAAAAAAGTCCCAGAAAACCAAATCCGTCTCGCTTTTAATGATTGCATCAAAAATAACGGCGCTACGATTTTTTGTAAATCAAGGGGGTATGTTTTTCGAGTTAGTTAGTTTTATCGAAAATGTTTAGTTTAGAGCGAGAGCGCCAGAAAATAACACCGGCTATAGTTACCAGGGGTACGTAGGAACGTCCCCTCGCAATATAAAGCAATTCTATTTTTTTAATTATTTGCCAAAAAAACATGGGTTTTAACCCATGTTTTTTCAAAATGGAAAACGTTTTTTCAAAGCTATGAAATAGCACGCCTATGGTTTTCTGGGCCTATCCGAAGCCAAAAAGGCTGCCAAATCCGAATTTGTATAGTTTTTAAAGATCCGTCCACAAATAACAGCGCTACAATTTTTTTAAAGTTCAAAATAGTGCAAAAAAGGGGCCCTAAAATTGCAATTTTTAATAATCGAAAAATTTACGTTGCGCCGGTACATATTTTACATGTATCTTATGTAAAAAGTCCCAGAAAACCAAATCCGTCTCGCTTTTAATGATTGCATCAAAAATAACGGCGCTACGATTTTTTGTAAATCAAGGGGTATGTTTTCGAGTTAGTTAGTTTTATCGAAAATGTTTAGTTTAGAGCGAGAGCGCCAGAAAATAACACCGGCTATAGTTACCAGGGTACGTAGGAACGTCCCCTCGCAATATAAAGCAATTCTATTTTTTTAATTATTTGCCAAAAAAACATGGGTTTTAACCCATGTTTTTTCAAAATGGAAAACGTTTTTTCAAAGCTATGAAATAGCACGCCTATGGTTTTCTGGGCCTATCCGAAGCCAAAAAGGCTGCCAAATCCGAATTTGTATAGTTTTTTAAAAATCCGTCCACAAATAACAGCGCTACAATTTTTTTAAAGTTCAAAATAGTGCAAAAAAGGGGCCCTAAAATTGCAATTTTTAATAATCGAAAAATTTACGTTGCGCCCGGTACATATTTTACATGTATCTTATGTAAAAAAGTCCCAGAAAACCAAATCCGTCTCGCTTTTAATGATTGCATCAAAAATAACGGCGCTACGATTTTTTGTAAATCAAGGGGGTATGTTTTTCGAGTTAGTTAGTTTTATCGAAAATGTTTAGTTTAGAGCGAGAGCGCCAGAAAATAACACCGGCTATAGTTACCAGGGGTACGTAGGAACGTCCCCTCGCAATATAAAGCAATTCTATTTTTTTAATTATTTGCCAAAAAAACATGGGTTTTAACCCATGTTTTTTCAAAATGGAAAACGTTTTTTCAAAGCTATGAAATAGCACGCCTATGGTTTTCTGGGCCTATCCGAAGCCAAAAAGGCTGCCAAATCCGAATTTGTATAGTTTTTAAAGATCCGTCCACAAATAACAGCGCTACAATTTTTTTAAAGTTCAAAATAGTGCAAAAAAGGGGCCCTAAAATTGCAATTTTTAATAATCGAAAAATTTACGTTGCGCCCGGTACATATTTTACATGTATCTTATGTAAAAAAGTCCCAGAAAACCAAATCCGTCTCGCTTTTAATGATTGCATCAAAAATAACGGCGCTACGATTTTTTTTGTAAATCAAGGGGGTATGTTTTTCGAGTTAGTTAGTTTTATCGAAAATGTTTAGTTTAGAGCGAGAGCGCCAGAAAATAACACCGGCTATAGTTACCAGGGGTACGTAGGAACGTCCCCTCGCAATATAAAACAATTCTATTTTTTTAATTATTTGCCAAAAAAACATGGGTTTTAACCCATGTTTTTTCAAAATGGAAAACGTTTTTTCAAAGCTATGAAATAGCACGCCTATGGTTTTCTGGGCCTATCCGAAGCCAAAAAGGCTGCCAAATCCGAATTTGTATAGTTTTTAAAGATCCGTCCACAAATAACAGCGCTACAATTTTTTTAAAGTTCAAAATAGTGCAAAAAAGTGGCCCTAAAATTGCAATTTTTAATAATCGAAAAATTTACGTTGCGCCCGGTACATATTTTACATGTATCTTATGTAAAAAAGTCCCAGAAAACCAAATCCGTCTCGCTTTTAATGATTGCATCAAAAATAACGGCGCTACGATTTTTTTTGTAAATCAAGGGGGTATGTTTTTCGAGTTAGTTAGTTTTATCGAAAATGTTTAGTTTAGAGCGAGAGCGCCAGAAAATAACACCGGCTATAGTTACCAGGGGTACGTAGGAACGTCCCCTCGCAATATAAAGCAATTCTATTTTTTTAATTATTTGCCAAAAAAACATGGGTTTTAACCCATGTTTTTTCAAAATGGAAAACGTTTTTTCAAAGCTATGAAATAGCACGCCTATGGTTTTCTGGGCCTATCCGAAGCCAAAAAGGCTGCCAAATCCGAATTTGTATAATTTTTAAAGATCCGTCCATAAATAACGGCGCTACAATTTTTTTAAAGTTCAAAATAGTGCAAAAAAGAGGCCCTAAAATTGCAATTTTTAATAATCGAAAAATTTACGTTGCGCCCTGTACATATTTTACATGTATCTTATGTAAAAAAGTCCCAGAGTACCGAATCCGTCTCGCTTTTAATGATTGCCTCGAAAATAACGGCGCTACGATTTTTTTTGTGAATCAAGGGGGTATGTTTTTCGAATTATTTAGTTTTATCGAAAATGTTTAGTTTAGAGCGAGAGCGCCTGAAAATAACACCGGCTATAGTTACCAGGGGTACGTAGGAACGTCCCCTCGCAATATAAAGCAATTCTATTTTTTTCATTATTTGCCAAAGAAACATGGACTAAAAGCAATCACGGCGTAAAATATATAACTGGCAAATTAGCTGATATCAAAAGCGATAAAACTAACTAAAAGAACCTCGATTATTTTAAATAAAAATTATAGATTTATTTTGTTAAAGTTAAAACAAACCCAAGTAGCTGGGACCTACCATTGCGTTCCACAAACAGCTGGAAAATATCGTCCGAGGGTCCGACTGAAAGAAGTCCGATGGCAGAAGTGGAGACTTTGGCCGATACCTCCGTTTCCCTCCCCGGGAATTGCCATTGCACTGTTGACGCTGAAATTCGGATCCTCCTAAACACATAAGAAAATAGAATTAATTTAAAATAAAAACATTAAAAATTTGAGTTTAAAGTTGTGAAAATAATGAAGAGTTGATAAACTAAACAATTCTAGAAATCGGTGGAACTTTAAGAATTAAAAAAAATCGGCTGTTTCTAGAATTTTGTGAAGCGAACAAATGATATTTAAAATAATCACCAACTATAGCAATTAACAACCCTTTAATTTAACAAAGGCTACCCAAAGAGGAAAAAAAATAAGACGTTCATACTTACATGGTTTCCAAATGAGCATCCCTTTGGCTGTAGGTTGGCTATTTCCAAAATTTGACATCTCTCTATAAAATAAAGAAATAATTATTAGCTGAAATCGTTTACAAAATGTGTGAATTTTAAAAGAAATCGTTGGAATTACCATTCACCTTAAATAAAGGGTTGTAATGAAAATTAGATGCACTAATTTATAATAATTATTAACACACAACCGTTCGGCTTCCAAGTTTATTGAAAACTGATTCAGAAATGGAAAGTTTTATGTAAGTGTTGATATACGTGATATCTGCAGACCCCAAAGCTAAGTTACCTGATATCAAAAGCCATAAGGCCAAGTAAAAAAGCCTCGATTATTTTAAATAAAATTATCGATTCATTTTGTTAAAGGAAAAACATAATACAGGGTGTTACGAATGTATTTGTTCTTACTTTATTTTAATTAAACCCTTTATTTTTTAGTTTATGATCGACAAGGGATTAAGCATTTCAAAAATTATCAAACGGTTACCGCTTTATTCGAATTTAAACTCTTAGTAATTTTTTAAAATATATAAAGTTTAATTTAATTGGAAACTGCAAAAATTCAGGACCGTACTCAACAACCAAGAACTATTTAGCGTTTGAATTCTCAAAGAAATCGAGTTATTGTATCAGATTTTTTTTCCTAAAATAACTAATGAAAAAGTAAATTTGGCTTTGTTAAACCGTTTCTAATTTGAAATAAAATTTAAACTACCCTCCAAAAATTAGGAGAGGGGTGAACGCGAATTAATTTTGCCCGCTGTATGTCAAACAAATGTATTTTTTACTCTTATTAATAAAAGTATCGGAAGAAGTAATCTAAAATAAGTTCTATGTGTTTTACGTTATGCAATTTGGACTTGTAGAAAATCAAAAAATAGATTGCTTTCCATTGCAGGAGAAAGTTCCTACGTACCCCTAGTAACTATATCCGGAGCCATTTCCCCCTACTAACCCTCTAACACAAAATTGTTCGCCCTATTAAAAAATGCAATTTCGCTCTAAAATCAAATTTTTAAAACGCGCTAACTATTTTATCTTTCTTAATTACGCCGAAATATTTTATTTACGAACCTATCGGACCTTAATACGTCGGAATCCGGTGCTAACTCAAAACTCCCAAAATTGAAAAAAAACATGGATGTTAATCCAGTGATTAAAAGAGAAAACTACCTAACTGAAAAAAATTAACAAAAAAAATACATTTTTTAATCAAAATTTAAAAAATATTAATTAATTAAATAGAAGGGCACAAATTATTGTAAAAAATATTAAATTTGAAATCTTTAGAGTATTAAAAAAGGCACTAACCTATTGATTAAGTCCCGACATATTCACATAAGTAAATAATCCATAATGGGTCAGGGATCCAAGTCAATTCTTCTTTAATTTAAGTTAGAACTATCTATAAATAAGTAATAATAAATTAAAAATTTAATAAGTAACCCAAAACAGTCTAAAAATAAATTCAAAGTTTATACAAAATTTGAAACAAATAAAATAAAATTGATTGGAAATCAAGACCTTAACATTACTTTATCAAAACATTTATTACAAATAATAAGTCTTCTCGTTAATTTAATTGTCTACAAAAAAAAATACAAAGTGGAATTTGAAAGTAGTTAAAAAATCAACCTATGAAAGAAAGCATCTCCATTTTTCATAGAGATTGACTTTGTAACTAATTTAAAATAAAATTAAACGTGTAATAAGTGTTACAATCTAATTTGGCATTGTTTTTATTCTGTTTGCTAGTCCACCGAATCTGTCATTTTATAAAAACCTCCTTTAAACAAATCAAAAAGGACATACCTGTCGAATAAGTAGTTTTAGAAGATAAAATTATACAAATCCATTTTTTTTGAAGATCTACTCTTCTTCCAAAATTTAAAAGATCAAAGGACCATAATACAACCCTAAATTTGTGTTTTGCATCAAATGTAAAATACAAATTAAGATACGACTTTTCTGTTAATTAATCTTTTTTCAAAGACCTAAAAATATTAAACTATTTAAAAACGAATTAGTTTGTTTAAAAATTATAGTTACCAAAATATAAAAGATTCATATTCATCCAAAAAAAAATAAAGAAGAATCAATTTCTTCTTCCAAAAAAAGAATAAATCAAAATCGAAGAATTAAAAATAAGTCCCAAATGCATTCGGTTATTGTCCATCCAAAAGCGAAATAACAAATTTACTTCGAGATAAATCACAACTAAATTTCTTCGTCCAAAATTGAGGAAAACACAATCAAATCCAGCTTAGATTTCTACTTTGAATTAAAAACGCTCAATCCATAGCGTAATTAAATACAAAAATAACGGCCCAGTTTCTATTTTTTGCCAAGAGACTCTAATTAACTTCTTCCAGAACACTAAAAAATAAAAATCTTTTAGAAATAATTGTTCTGAGCTTAAAACCTAATTTGCCATACAATATAAAACGTTTTCTTCTATCCAAAAAGCATAATAAAATTGGTTCGAGATCGACCAAAATTAAATATCTTCTTGCACGACCATAAGTTAAAAAGGTTTTCTGCGTTTCGCCCAAACATAAAAACAATTCTTTCGGTCCAAGAAAATTGACTAAGCTCCGAATTAAATTTCTTCTTCCGAACAAGATTCGGTTTTCTTTGGCTTTTCGTAGTGGTCAATGCCCATGACGTATAAATTTATGTATATATATATATAACATGAATTCTAAACGTCTGCATCATAACAATAGCTAACCCTCGGCTCGCTTATAAATAGATCTCTGATACAATTACGATAGTAAGACAACAGATATATACATTTAACATCGAGATAATTAATTACTAAAGATCATTCTTGTAATCACGTCATTTCGTGTTGTTTTCTGTGCAACGGACTCACGTCTGTTTGCTGCAAGTGCATTACGATTGGAATATGAACATTGCTCTCATAATTTCGGGCCGACTGATAGCCCTGCTGCTAAAGGAACACCTGCTCTTTCCTCTGCCTATATTGTTTGTACTCTCTGGATTGTTGGTATTAAATCTGTTGGTTGTAGATTTGCTGTTGGACCATGAGCTCCCCGTTGGTGTACCCAGAATTGTTCTTGAGAACTGGAGGACCATAGAATTTATGACTAGAACTGTAAATGACCTGGACCTGCTCGTAGAGATTGTGCTTCGCTGAGTTATTCTGAGAAAGCATTTTGATCGGGCTTCCATGCTGGTTATAGCTGGGGTAATGCTTTGAATTCGCCGGATTGATCGATGTACATGGGACTAAGAGCTGGGTACTGCATGGCCGAAGAGTACGCAGCAGCTCCAGGTTGCTGGTAGACCGGAGTGTAAGTGGCCTGCCTGTAAGTGCACTGGGTCACACCGTAATTTTGATGAATAACGTTCGGGGGTATCTGAGAACGTTGAACGTCAGTCATCCTCATGGCTTCCATGGTGGGCCTCATCGACATCTCAACAGATCGAAGGCCATCAGTGTTCCTAAATTTATCCGAGACCTTCTGCTAGCGCGTTCGAGTCGAAGGCAAAGAACGAGACTCGGCACTTGCAGTATCCCAATCTCTCATCAAGCTTCTTAATCGGGCTGCTTCTGCTGCTCGTTCCGATTCA
Organism: Sinopyrophorus schimmeli; assembly: GCA_036325965.1. NCBI lineage: Eukaryota > Metazoa > Arthropoda > Insecta > Coleoptera > Elateridae > Sinopyrophorus > Sinopyrophorus schimmeli. The sequence continues at coordinate 352,775 of JARFIZ010000394.1, forward strand.
CTTGCAGAATCGTAATAGGGACCCTTAAATTAAAAAAAAAATAGTTGCAAGAGACGTTAGTTGTTTTTATAAAAGTAACTTACAATTTCTATTTGATGAGATTTCTCTAAAATGATTGAGATTTTTATTTGAAGATTAAATATTTTTGGGGGCTTACACTTGAGCGAGAAGGGGTCCTCCAAAGGGCTTAACTTTGATCGTTTTTCTGGGATCACAGTCTTCTAATTTTTCATTTAGTTCGGCTTCATTACCGATGATTTTTTCTTCTTCGGGTTCTGTCTTTTCTGACGTTACTAAAATGGAAAAGAAATTAAGAAGTCATAAATGATGTTACAAAATGTAGTGAATCTTATTTGAAAAAGTTTCGTTTTTATTTTGTTAATTTGATGCTCAGAGAAAAGTTATTAATTTTTTCTGCGCTTATTAAGGGAATTACAGAAATTGCTAAAGTAAAAAAATTCTTCTGAAAGTCCCAATTAAACAACACATGCATTAGTTTTATTAAATTAAAAAAAAAGTTTTTGCATTTTTGTAAACAATTTAGAACAAGTAGAAAAGTTATTATTCTTTTCTGGGCAACAAGGGTTTGTTTAATATTAAGCTCAATATGTTAATTTAATTATAATAAATTCTATTTGCAAAATACGAACATAATTAGTTAAGAATAAATAAATAGATAAGACGCAAAGTTGAAATAGTTACGAACGTGCACACCGAGATTGGTGCGGGGGCGCTTTAAGTCAGGAGCGTTTTATAATTTCACTTAATTTCTTTATGTATTTTAAGAAACTTTAATTGTTGCAAATATTATAACATTTTATATATAAATATTAACTAAAAAATTGATCTATTTCTATTTTCAAACTCCGTTATTATACATTCAATAAGAGCGTAATGAATAATTAAAATTTCGTTTTAAATACACGCTTGGAACTAAAACAAATATAATAATAGTTTCAATAATTATTATTAGTGTTAATTGTTTCCAAAATATTAATCTTTTTTTATGTAAATAATAGTTAAAACTTAAATCTTTTAGCTAAATATAACATTATGTAATAGTTTATTAAAATTGTATACTCTTAACAAATTTTATAAATGAATTTATTTAGCATTGCAATTATTATCATTTAAATTTGTATGTAATATTTAGTGCTTGATTCATACCAATTATAACTATGTAATTCACAAGAAAAGTTTGTTTAATATTAAAATAACCATAGTAAATGAATTTGTTATTGATATAACACCCTAAGACAATTCTTGAAATGTATGAAATAGAAATGTAAGAATTACAAATGCATTTTATATGTGATTACTAACATAAGGGTAGTTTTCGTGCTAGTATAGCATTCACATTCACTACAACGATGTGTTTAATACTAAGCTAACCCTGTAAATTAATTTATTATTGCTATAAGGTCCTAAAGCAATTTTGTAAATAAATTCATTTAGATTTGTAAGAATTATCAATCAATTCTGTATGTAAATGAAATAGAAATGTAAGAATTACAAATGCATTTTATATGTGATTACTAACATAAGGGTAGTTTTCGTGCTAATATAACATTCAAATTTACTACAAGGGTGTGTTTAATACTAAACTAAAACATGTGTCCAAATTTGTTGTTGCTATAAAGGCCTAAGATGATTTTTGAAATATATGTCATGACATAACACATAAAGAGAATTGAATTATATTAAAAATGTACTACCTGTTTCTCCATAAAATGTATAGCATCAACCTTTTGGGAATCAACTTTTAAAATACTGAAATTCCTACGACATGATCGCCTAGAGATATGAACCTGGTCAATCTGCAAGTAATTGAATAGCTTCTTAAAACTTTTGCACCGTTTTTTAACACTCTAATACACTAGTGCTTGGTCTGATATAACTCGGATGCCTTGTGCAGATAAAGTAAGTGGATGTTGAACAAAGATAACGGCAGTACCTGAAACAGATGGCAAACATAGTAAAGGCTATCTTACATTCTTAGGGCTACAATGCTACACTTTCCAGTCACCTTTTGTGTTATTTGCATCCACAACGTTCCTTCACAAACGGCAACTACTGCGATAACTTAGATACTCTTGAAATTGCAAAAGGTTGCTCTCATAACTCATCTTTATATGCATATATGTATATACTATTTAATCACACAGTTTGCTTTAAGTACTTCAAACTGTTAAACATAAAAGTACCTTAACCATTACATACGGTATTAAAACATCCATTCATCATGGTTCTGCTTGCTTTATAAGTAAAACCTGTTTCGTTGCCATAAGCTAATAGCTTGTTTTACCCCAGCAACTTTTTCTACCTCTTTCGTTGTCGAACTGCCGATCTTCTATCGCTGGGTAAAATCTAAAAACATTCAGTTAAATACATGTACGATTTACCATATTCTTAATTGTTTACATATAATATGGAAAGATAATTAATGTTTAGCTATGTACCGCTATAAATTTTGATTGGAAATATATAAATATGCATTTAGTTACATAGTTGTCAACCGCAATGTCACTTTGACACCTAGTGGAATTTTAATGCCAACCTTCGTCTAATTTATATTAATAAATATGTAATTTTAAAATTGCATTATGTTTATAATAATTAGATCAATTTTGTTTACACAGAAAAATCGAACGTTTTTTTTATAACATTACTGTAGAGTAACTTTCGTTTATTTTGTTTGATATTGTGTTAATTGAAATATAACTATCATAAAACACTACAATTAAACAAGGACTGAGATCAGTTTATATACCCTTTTCACTTTCTATATGTTTAAGTGTGTCGGCTCCGGTCGATATCCTATAATACCTGAGAAGGTGTTATCATTGAGGCAGCAGGAATGCTGCTAGTCCGTCAGTGCTTGAGTGCGTATTCCTCCCTGACGGACATGCCAATGACTACATCTGATCAGTTATGTTAGGCTTCTCATGCTGCACTAATACTATCCAGCCCAGGATAATATAAGTTCACCGTGGAAGCCTATATATAGGATGGAGAAATCCCCCGACACACATTTTTGATTTTTTAAAAAAAAAAAAAAATTTTTAACTCAAGTAACAATCTTTAACAACAAAAAGAATTGTTTTGTAAGCTCTTACAGTACATTACAGTAGACCCCCTATTTTTTTATTAAGTGTTAAAAATTAATAAAATTATTATAAAAAAATTTTTCTAATTAAATGGCGTTATGAGAAAGTAAAAAATATTAAATTCTGGTTCCTACAGTAAACCCCCGATAATTTTATGAAATCTTAAAAATTAAAATATTTTACAAAAAAAATATATTAATTAAATAGTATTATCACAAAGTAAAATATATATAATTCTGCGTACTACAGTAGACCCCCGATAATTTTATAAGATGTTAAAAATTAATAAATTTTTCAGAAAAAATTAATTAATTAAATAGTGTCTTTAGAAAGTCAAATATATATAATTCTGCGTACTACAGTAGACCCCCGATAATTTTATGAGATGTTAAAAATTAATAAATTTTACAGAAAAAATTAATTAATTAAATAATGTTTTTAGAAAGTCAAATATATATAATTCTGCGTACTACAGTAGACCTCCGATAATTTTATGAAATGTTAAAAGTTAATAAAATTTACAAAATTAATTAATTAAATAGCGTCATCACTAAGTCAAATATAATGAATGTTGAGTACTACAGTAGACCCCCAATAATTTTATAAAATGTTAATAATTAATAAAAGTGTTATAAATAAATTATTTTAATTAAATTATTTTAATTAAATAGCGTTTTAAGAAAGTAAAAAATATTCAATTCTGTTTCCTACAGTAGGCCCCCAATAATTTTATAAAATTTTAAAAATTAAAATATTTCACAAAAATAATATATTAATTAAATAGTGTCATCACAAAATAAAATATATATAATTCTGCGTACTACAGTAGACCCCCAATAATTTCATGAGATGTTAAAAATAAATAAATTTTACAAAAAAATTAATTAATTAAATAGTGTCTTTAGAAAGTCAAATATATATAAGTCTGCGTACTACAGTAGACCTCTGATTTTTTTTAATTAAAAAATATCAGAGATCTATTGTAGTACGCAGAATTATATAAATTTGACTTTTTAAGGACACTATTAAATTAATTAATTTTTTTGTAAAATTTATTAATTTTTAACATTTCATGAAATTATTGGGGGTCTACTGCAGTACGCAAAATTATATATATTTTACTTTGTGATGACACTATTTAATTAATATATTATTTTTGTGAAATATTTTAATTTTTAAGATTTTATAAAATTATTGGGGGTCTACTGTAGGAAGCGGAATACAATATTTTTTACTTTCTTAAAACGTTATTTAATTAAAATAATTTATTTATAACACTTATTAATTATTAACATTTTATAAAATTATCGGGGGTCTACTGTAGTACTCAACATTTATCATATTTGACTTAGTGATGACGCTATTTAATTAATTAATTTTTTTGTAAATTTTATTAATTTTTAACATTTTATAAAATTATCGGGGGTCTACTGTAGTACACAAAATTATATATATTTGATTTTCTAAGGACACTATTTAATTAATTAATTTTTTTGTAAAATTTATTAATTTTTAACATCTTATAAAATTATCGGGGGTCTACTGTAGAACGCAGAATTATATATAATTTTAACTTTTTGAAATTTTCTATTTAATTAATATAAATTATTTTTGTAAAATATTTTAATTTTAAGATTTTATAAAATTATCGGGAGTCTACTGTAGTACGCAGAATTAATTTTTTTACTTTGTGAAAACGTTATTTAATTAAATAATTTATTTATAAATTTTATTAATTTTAACATTTTATAAAATTATCGGGGGTCTACTGTAGTACTCAACATTAATTATATTTGACTTAGTGATGACGCTATTTAATTAATTAATTTTTTTTGTAAATTTTATTAATTTTTAACATTTCATAAAATTATCGGGTGTCTACTGTAGTACGCAGAATTATATATATTTGACTTTCTAAGGACACTATTTAATTAATTAATTTTTTTGTAAAATTTATTAATTTTTAACATCTTATAAAATTATCGGGGGTCTACTGTAGTACGCAGAATTATATATATTTTACTTTGTGATAATACTATTTAATTAATATATTATTTTTGTAAAATATTTTAATTTTTAAGATTTTATAAAATTATCGGGGGTCTACTGTAGTACGCAGAATTATATATATTTTACTTTGTGATAATACTATTTAATTAATATATTATTTTTGTAAAATATTATAATTTTTAAGATTTTATGAAATTATCGGGGGTCTACTGTAGGAAGCAGAATTCAATGTTTTTTACTTTCTTAAAACGTTATTTAATTAGAATAATTTATTTATAACACTTTTATTAATTATTAACATTTTATAAAATTATTGGGGGTCTACTGTAGTACTCAACATTCATTATATTTGACTTAGTGATGACGCTATTTAATTAATTAATTTTTTTTGTAAATTTTATTAACTTTTAACATTTCATAAAATTATCGGGGGTCTACTGTAGTACGCAGAATTATATATATTTTACTTTGTGATAATACTATTTAATTAATATATTTTTTTTGTAAAATATTTTAATTTTTAAGATTTTAAAATTATCGGGGGTTTACTGTAGAAACCAGAATTCAATATTTTTTACTTTCTCATAACGCCATTTAATTAGAATAATTTTTTTATAATAATTTTATTAATTTTTAACACTTAATAAAAAAATAGGGGGTCTACTGTAATGTACTGTAAGAGTTTACAAAACAATTCTTTTTGTTGTTGAAGATGTTACTTGAGTTAAAAATTTTTTTTTTTTGAAAAAAAATCAAAAATGTGTGTCGGGGGATTTCTCCATCCTATATATAGGCTTCCACGGTGAACTTATATTATCCTGGGCTGGATAGTATTAGTGCAGCATGAGAAGCCTAACATAACTGATCAGATGTAGTCATTGGCATGTCCGTCAGGGAGGAATACGCACTCAAGCACTGACGGACTAGCAGCATTCCTGCTGCCTCAATGATAACACCTTTTCAGGTATTATAGGATATCGACCGGAGCCGACACACTTAAACATATAGAAAGTGAAAAGGGTATATAAACTGATCTCAGTCCTTGTTTAATTGTAGTGTTTTATGATAGTTATATTTCAATTAACACAATATCAAACAAAATAAACGAAAGTTACTCTACAGTAATGTTATAAAAAAAACGTTCGATTTTTCTGTGTAAACAAAATTGATCTAATTATTATAAACATAATGCAATTTTAAAATTACATATTTATTAATATAAATTAGACGAAGGTTGGCATTAAAATTCCACTAGGTGTCAAAGTGACATTGCGGTTGACAACTATGTAACTAAATGCATATTTATATATTTCCAATCAAAATTTATAGCTGTACATAGCTAAACATTAATTATCTTTCCATATTATATGTAAACAATTAAGAATATGGTAAATCGTACATGTATTTAACTGAATGTTTTTAGATTTTACCCAGCGATAGAAGATCGGCAGTTCGACAACGAAAGAGGTGGAAAAAGTTGCTGGGGTAAAACAAGCTATTAGCTTATGGCAACGAAACAGGTTTTACTTATAAAGCAAGCAGAACCATGCTGAATGGATGTTTAAATACTGTATGTAATGGTTAAGGTACTTTTATGTTTAACAGTTTGAAGTACCTAAAGCAAACTGTGTGATTAAATAGTATATACATATATGCATATGAAGATGAGTTATGAGAGCAACCTTTTGCAATTTCAAGAGTATCTAAGTTATCGCAGTAGTTGCCGTTTGTGAAGGAACGTTGTGGATGCAAATAACACAAAAGGTGACTGGAAAGTGTAGCATTGTAGCCCTAAGAATGTAAGATAGCCTTTACTATGTTTGCCATCTGTTTCAGGTACTGCCGGTATCTTTGTTCAACATCCACTTACTTTATATCAGACCAAGCACTAGTGTATTAGAGTGTTAAAAAACGGTGCAAAAGTTTTAAGAAGCTATTCAATTACTTGCAGATTGACCAGGTTCATATCTGTAGGCGATCATGTCGTAGGAATTTCAGTATTTTAAAGGTTGATGCTATACATTTTATGGAGGAACAGGTAGTACATTTTAAATATAATTCTCTTTATGTGTTATGTCATGACATATATTTCAAAAATCATCTTAGGCCTTTATAGCAACAACAAATTTGGACACATGTTTTAGTTTAGTATTAAACACACCCTTGTAGTAAATTTGAATGTTATATTAGCACGAAAACTACCCTTATGTTAGTAATCACACATAAAATGCATTTGTAATTCTTAAATTCTTAAATGGCGTTTTAAGAAAGTAAAAAATATTGAATTCTGTTTCCTACAGTAGACCCCCGATAATTTTATAAAATCTTAAAATTAAAATATTTCACAAAATAATATATTAATTAAATAGTGTCATCACAAAGTAAAATATATATAATTCTGCGTACTACAGTAGACCCCCAATAATTTCATGAGATGTTAAAAATTAATAAATTTTACAAAAAAATTAATTAATTAAATAGTGTCCTTAGAAAGTCAAATATATATAATTCTGCGTACTACAGTAGACCTCTGATATTTTTTAAATTAAAAAATTAAAAAATTTTGCAAAAAGAAAATTAATTTAATAGCATCGGAGGTCTACTGCAGTACGCAGAACTATATATATTTTACTTTCTAAAGAGGCTATTTATTTAATTTTTTTTGCGCAATTTCTTAATTTTTAACTTCTTAAAAAATATCGGGGGTCTCCTGTAGTACTCAACCGTTTTAGAAATATGAATTTTTCAAAAAAAATACACCAAAATGAAATTTTCCAGTGGGATTTTCGTTAAATCCAAATTTGGATTTTTCAGAATCCTAATTTTGGAAATCGAATAATGAAATTCAATGAAATAAACTACACAGTTTGTATTACATACAAGAAAACAATAATTTTTAATTTTTCAACAGCAGACGAAGATTCCATGTCATTTGCTTCTCAGTTCTATCATTTACACTTTTATCTTTGGTGCTTAAGGCACCGTTGGTACTCTTCTTATGGCCCTTAAGAATTATGGGAATTGTTACAGTTTCACCGTCAATTTGTGTCACTGTGGTACTGGATTCTTGCATCTCAAATTTTTTACTCCTATAATTTGGATGCTGATAAAAGGCTTTCATCTTCGAATTATTATGAAAACTGGACTTATGCAGTTTGGGTTCTGCAAAATTCGTTAAAGGAGTCTCAACTCTATATTGCATCGCCTGTTTGCGATTGACATTATTAAATTCAGACGATTGCGTCATGATCGATTCTTCCGAAGAATTCAAAAGTGGCTTTCCACGATAATAAAGAGTCCGACTCGAACAAGTCGGCTTCCTTTTAAACAAACTCATTTGAGTTAGATCAGGTTTATACAAATGAGATTCTTTTTTAGGTGAAGTACTGGTATCGATGTGAAAATCACAGAATACTTTTGGAAAAGCTTTCGTTTGATGTGCAAGATCAGTCTTAGGAGAAATTTGGTACATGGGAACATCTCTCTCTGGAATATCGGTTGCGGTTGATGGAGAGGAATTGATAAATGTGGGAAAGCTATCATTGCTTTGCATAAGTAAGGAGTTTTCAGAATCGTAATTATTCTCAATAATTGTTTGTAGATATTCTTGTGGTTCTACTTCAAGTTGCTCAGCTGCAAAATTGAAGATTGACTTAAAAGGTGTCAATTGCAAATGAAATGGACTCGCAGTTTGAGACAACATTTTATCCAAAACTGTCTCATCGCACGAAAGAACTTCTGCCATATCTGAAAACAATGTCTCCAACAATTCTTCAGAATATTTTTTAAAGATATTCTCTTTAGAATTCTTCAAAGTATTTAATAAAATAGTTGGCATACTTTGAACTATGTATTTCATATTATTTGCTTGGTCTGTATCACATTCTAAGCAATGGTTGTTTTTGGAGGTGGTACATGATGGATTGGTCTCCCACAAAGACTCAAAAGAAGTAGTTGTAAGATTTTTTAATCCAGGTTTACCACAATCTTTCTCTGTAGATTTATCTTGTGATTGTTTAGCAAAGGGTTTCAGACGTGGTGCTGCTTGTATCTTCTTTTGATGCTAGATAAACTTTTGAGCTTGGCTCGTTTTAAACCGACTTTATAACTGAAACTAGATTTGGAATGTTGAGAAGACGGTTTTAAATCAGACATGCTAATTTTGCTTTCTTTCTGGATGTCGGTGATTATTTTTTGAACCAGTTCTTTAAGCTTATCTTCGTTTACACAGGAGCATATGTCATCTTCAAGATCTTCCTTTGAGGTCCGAGGCGAAAGATTTTTCTTTTGAATTTTAAGTTCTTTGGTGTGTTGGAAGGATTTTTTAGGAGTTACAGCTTTTAGTTCTTTTTCTATTTGTTTCGGTGAGATTTGATTTCCGATGGCTTCTCTCGAAGTTAAAGGATACACCGTTTTTAAGTGTTTTTCGATTTCGGAGTCTGTCGGAGTGAGATTTGATTTTGCTTGTAGTTCTTCAGTGCTTTTGGGTTTCTCATCTGGTTCGCTTACTAATTTGCTGTAAACGTAATTTAAGATGTCGTAGAATGTGCTGTTTTTCTTTTCTATTTCTGCCATTTTTTCGTCTTTGAGTTGTTCACTCACTTTCGAAGTTTGCGAAGACGATTGATCTAAAGGCCGCTTTTTTCGCTCCATTAGCATCTTCTTCTTGTGTTGCTGCTGAAAACAAAACGCGATTAACCTCTACGTTAAAATTTACAATGTAGGAATTTTTGATGTGCTTCAATTTTTTAAATGTGCTTAGTCTTTTTATTTATTTATAATTACCTCTTCTTCGTGTTTTTCGCTTTTGCGTTTCTTTGGTTTTTTTTCTTCGATTTTCATTAGGTCCTTTAAAGCAGGTGGTGGTGTTTTAAAAATACTAATCTTAACATCTTCGTCATACAAAGGCCTTAAGACTGAATCGACAAAATTTACAATGGTCTCGCTTTTTTGTCTTTCTTCTCCTGAGATTTCAGTACTGTTTTTTGTAATTAACAAATTACCTGTAAGTACTTCTCCATCTTTAACATTATTTAATATGTTAATGCTATCTTTTTGATTTTTTTCTTTTAAAGCATCTGGTTGAGGTTGCTCTTTTTTATCTGAGTCATCTGAAGATATTAAAAGATTGTTCTTTGAAGACTTAGCCTTCGGTTGGATGAAATAAATCGGAACTTTTTTCACTTTTATTTGATGAGTAAATTTGGAGTGCTTCGAAGAATTTAGACACAGCTTACTCAAAGGTTTGAAGAAGCCATTTCTTCCTTTTCTTTTGGTTCTCTCTTTGGAAGAAACTGCGTTTAGGCTTCTGGGAGAACGTTTCTGTTTGATGCTCAATCCACCTTTACTTTTTAGGGGTTCTATTTTAGTGCTCTTTGGTGCAGAAGACCGACCAAAATTATATATTTTATCTTGTTCGATTAAGTTGCTTTTTAAAAGATCTTCTTTGGATATGTTTTCTGTGCTAAAATTAATTTGGCTTGGCTCAATTTTTAATGCCTTTGGGAAGCGACATTATAAACATTTAAATCTGTGGGGACGGCTTTAAAATGTAACACATTGCTTGCTTCCAACGATTTTACAAATCGAATTAAAAATAATTTCCAAATGTAAATCAGAACTGTTTGAAACGTTTTAAGAGTTATCTGATTGTCTCTTTCTAATTTTAACATCTGTGTTTGGTCTTGAGATAAGTCTATTGTAATGGTCTCAGTAGAAACATTACTGGTTAAAACTGATTTTTTATGAGGCACTGAAATTGAATCATTGGTCTTCTTTTTTAACTGCGAGACAGATCTCGAAACGCAATAGAAGAATAGTTTTGGTGTCGTCGAGTTTCTTTCAGCTCCCAAATCGTGGTGTGCAAGAACTTGATTAAGAGATTAAGATCGTGGGGGAGGTTCCATTTTTGGACTTCGAATATTTGTTTGGCCAATTTTCTTTCAGATGAAGATATATCAGAAGAAGAAGAGAAATGAGAAGCTGATTTATGGGAAGCTCTGCTGCGACAGAAGTTCGTTCTTATCGGTTTTGGAATTCTTGTATTTTTTCGCGAAGATACTTTAAAGAGTTGTTTGATCGGATTTTTATTTTTGTGGAAATTTGTGTAGGTTGGTTTTGAAAGGATGTTGGAACTGGGAAATTGCTGGCTGAATGATTTGTTTAGAGATAATTGTTTTTTTTCTTGGGCTTTGGTCTTGAAGTAGTTGATGACGTCGTCCTGAAGAGATGTTAGTTGTTGGGTCCACTGGTGTTCCAGTTGGACGGTTTTATTTATGGCGCCTTGGAGGGTTTCTTTGATTAGAGGTAAAGTGTGGGTTTGCAAGTGGTTTTGGTCATCCTTGGGATTTGATTTTCTTTTGTGGTGCTCATCCATTTGTGTTTTGTATGATAGAATAGACATAAGCACATTATATTTTGATCAAAAGAAAAGAAGGTAATTGGCAGAAGTTCTCTTATACCTTTTCGTCTTGTAAGTCTCGTATATCGTAGCTATTATCTGATGGTAACTCTTTAAAATAAACCAAATCACAAGGGTCTAAATCTTGGTACTAAAATTATTTTAAATTAGTTTAACTTGTAATTTTGAAAGAGTTTAAGTGTTTACTTTTGAACAGCAATTGTGTGCTGAGGATTTCTGATTTTTCAAAGATGTTCTGCTCCTAAAAATGAGAATTTTTCATTAATCTACAGACCAAGAAAGGTAGATTCTATGGAATTTGCCTTTTTGTAAATTTATTACGTTGCTTTATTCCATAATTATTTACGGACATGTTTTTAACATTTTCCATTATTTAACTACTTGCACTTATTGTTGTAATATTTTCCCATTACTTCTAAATCTTTAAAAATTGTAAATGCAAGATCTGTTTTGTTCGTACTTCTCTCTAAATAGAAAAAACACCAATTATTTCCAAACAAATATTAATAATGTAAATACAAATAATTTCGAGTTGCGTCTAAAGTCAATTTTGAAATAAATCAAAAACAATTTAGAGATGAATTCGAATGACTACTATTTATTGATTATTCCATTAATAACTTTAGAACCATTATAATTCTTCTAAAACCGAATTTACAGAAACTAAGAGATAATTTTTAAAAATCTGCAAACGAAATCAAGGGAACGTAAAGAAATACAACACCAAGTGCAGATGGTTTTTTTATATTTTATACATTAAAAAGAGTCTTAAAAAATACAATGGTTTGATATTTATTGCGATTTATTACTAATAAATGCTTTTATGGAGCCTCTTTTTTGGCATCTGAGGTATTGAAAAAAAATTTTTACGTGTTGTTCATGGGCAATTAAGAAACAGCTTACCAAGAACCCAATGCAGTATTTTATAAAATATAAAAACAAAGATATACATTTAAAAACAGTTTTGTATGGTTTATAATAATAGAAATAATGAATTTATTTTATTTAAATTTGAAATCATAAATGAAACAGGTGTACCAACGCAATTTTTTAGTTGTATGCTCCTAGTTCAAGACCGATATAAATAACTGACAGTTCGTATTATTAATTTCGAACTAATGGTAAACTAATATTAATTAAATTATGAGCCTGTTTTACAAGAGTTTAATTTTTAAGTTATCTGCGTTTACCCAACTTGGTAATTATACTTAATTCACATATAACATTCTACTTTAAAATTTTTAGAATTGAATATTGGTATGGTTTTCTACAAAGCATAATTTTATAAGCGATAGCGTAGAGCCGAAGGTGTAGCTTTTTATAAAAGATAACGCTGCTGGAATTGTCTCTTTATCTAACATAAAACTGATACCAATTTCCTTTATTTAGAAATCAATTCAGTAAAACCGTTCGAAAGATGAACATGTACAGGGTACAAGAGCAGTGGAAATCTTCTTTGAATTTGGACCAAGTCTTTGGATTTAAATGTAAATATGTTTCAGCAATACTTTATTATGAAGTTATGTTTTAGTGTAATTAACAGTAATGAGTGTCCTGTTTTGTTTGACGTTGAATTCTGTTCCCGAAGGACCCTTTAATGTTATGCATGAATAGATACTAGAGAACCAAGGATGGGGGGCTGCCCAGTAACTTTTTGGTACAAGGCTCCTTTTATATAACAATAATCATATTGTCTTAAATAACAGAAAGAGATTATTTAAATTTTGGCAATTAAACACAAGCTTTTTGTTATTAAGATATAATTTTGTGTTATTTTTACTTATTTTTGAAGTTTCCTTAACATAATCTTTGAAAAAAAATTATTTTTGGCTATTAGTAGAGGAAACTGGAGATAGTTGTTACAGGATTAAAAAGTTGCAGCTGTAAAGTTACTTATGAAACAATTACTTTAAAAAAATATAATTGTTTACTACAACACCTGCTATCACGTTTGACTCATCAATAGTCTTTTTTTATACATACTTTATTGGTTCTGCAGAATATAACTTTTTACCCTTGTAACAACTATCCCCAGTCTCTACTACAATTAATGTTTAATTACATTGTTAATAAATTCTTTTAAAATTTTAATTGGTTGAAACTCAATGTAAATTTATATTACTAACTAATCCAGTTTGAAAGTTATTGTTTTGATTATGACATGACTCCTTTGCTGCAAAATTTGATAAGCAGGTGTACGGAAATTAAAGATAATGCACTGACAAATTTGTTATCGAACATTCTAGAACTTCTACGGTATAGAACGTTAAATTTATTTAGTTGTAAACGTGCAATCGTTGTGAATTTACGTGCCGAGAAAAGTCTCTCCTTAGAGTTCCAGTTATGGCTTTAGACTTAAATGTAAATATATTTTAATATATAGCAATAATAGGGCTTCGAACCGGAACTGAACCGAAAAAATATTTTGGTTTATTTCCTTTAATAATATATTATATACAGTCGAACCTCGACAAGTCGAAGTTGAAGAAAAATTAAAAATAATTTGGGTTATCAAAAATTCGAGTTTTCAAAAATTCGGCTTATGGAGATTCGACTGTAATGAAATTCGCGAATAAACATTAAAACCGGTATATTTGGCTGGAACGAAACCCGGAATTTTTAATTTAAATTGTGTACTAAAGAATTTTCATATACCTAAGTATTAAAATTGTTTATTTCTTTTTTTAACTCATTGTTTTTTTGTCAGATTCGTGGATGGAAATTTTCAGAGTGCCAATCAACAGAGTCGATTTCTACTTAAAATAATATACCTTATTTTTCAGCATTATTACAGATTGGATGCTATTAAATGCAAACAGTCAAGATCAATTTTTCGAGATAAGTTGGCCCCTTATCTCGAATAATGTGGCCTTTTTTGCAGCACGATTAAAGCCCGCGTGGCAATGCGTTTTTCGCGAAAATCGGCGCGTATTTTTGGACTGCTCATGCTTTCATCGTCAGTGTGTGCGGAAAATACGATTTTGCAACCGTAGTTCTTAAACCGAGTGTTTTCCTCCCAGTCTTAAGTAGTGATCCCTTAATTAATAAAATCGCGCGTTATTTTTAAAATAATCTTCGAGTTGTGCGGGAGTGTTCGGTTCCAGCTGATGGTCCAGGATGAGGAGGATCATTGCACCAGGGTCAGCCTAATACCCCCTGCTGTGAAATCATCTTTAGTGGATAATTTAGGGTAGGTCCGTCCAGCGAGGGAGAAGAGGACAGAAGTCGCCGTTTTCCATGAGTTGTTTTTAATTTTCCATTGCAGGTGTTTCTGGTTTTTCTGGAGCCTTAAAATATTTTAGCTCGGGCTTAGTTATTTTGTCTTTCAGAAATTGAACGGGATTCGGGATAATCGGGAGTGTTAGTGTGGAGCGCCGATCACGTTGGGGCATCATAATTGCGCCATTCTGAAAGAAGGGTTGTTAGGGATTTACATAAATCATACAGTTTTTTTCAAAATTTACTTAAAAAATTTAACGATTTGGCATTAAAGATTTTTTTATTATAAATCGAATATAATTCAAAGCTCTTTTGGCTCGTATTGGCTGTTATGGATGGCATTAATAACTTTTTCTTAATTGCTTTAATCATCATTTTGCTAATGCCAATCTATACAGCCTTACAAAATTTAAACTTATATTGAATAGGGGTGCGATTTTAAGGTTCCAGACGGTTTTTCTACATTTTCATATTTCCATCCAATTTTCCATAATGTTTAAAACTTCGAGACAAATTCAAATTAATTCAAATTGTGTTTTTTCAAATTTCACGTTAGCTTTAACAATTATTTTAGTTTCAAAATTTATATTACTGTGGCTTTTTTGCAACTTTTCTAAAATTAATTGATTAAAATTTAAATCAAATTATGATTGCTTTAGAAATTATTTTGTATGATTAATAATGTAAATTATTTGTGCAAACTTTTTTATTACAGTTACATTTTTGTTGAGTTAGGGCCCAACTCATCTAAAAATACAGTTTTTAAATTGTTACTAATAATGACTATTATTTAAAATTATATTAGCAATCAAAATTTGATGGAATTATTTCAATTTTATTTTTTGATTGTTTTTAATTTAAACTCTTGTAATTTTAATCGTTGTTTTTTTTTAAATACAGTCAAACCTCGATAAGTCGAATTTTTGATAACTCAAACCTGTTTCCCTAGGACTTGCATATTTTATTGTTAATATTTTTATATCGATAACTCGTATTTTTAATAACTCGACTAATTTTTAGCTTTCCTTTAACTTCGACTTATCGAAGTTTAACTGTATTTAACTAAGCCACAGTATAATTCAACTTACATTCTATTTATTTGTCTAAAAAGATATTTAACATTATGAGAGAATCAATTTTGTTCGTTAAACCAGAAACACCACCGCAATTTTAATTTTTGGAAAACTATGCAAAATGGGATTGTATGAAAGGGTTTCCCGATCAACATTTCCACGATGTTAGTTTTCCATATGCTTTGTTGACTCAATAAAGCGCAAAAACTGGGTCAAACGCTACGATTTTTGCGAACAGAACTGTTTAAATTTTCGAGTTTTTGGGCTTGTTGTCTTTCGTAAGGTCCCTTTGCCCCCTCGCTATTTTATTGTTTATTTTTATTAATCCCCCGAAACACGAAGAGGCAAACAGTTCTGTTTATTGAGATCAACTTTTTGCGTGCAACACAGTTGAATTGGCACTTGGTCATTTCTTTTTAAACTTTTTAATAAATTTGGTGATACCAAAAATTGATTTTGTTTGAATTAACGTAAGGCCAGTGTCACCCTTCTGCTAGCACAATATTTTATTTAACTTTGTACATTTTTTATATTTGTGTCGCCCCGTGTCCACGCTGGCTGGGCATTGGGGCAGCCTTAGATTTCGCGATTTAATGCTGCAACTTTAAACCAGATTCATATATTTTATTTATTAACAAATTAACATTATAATCGGGTTTAAGGTTGCGGAAGAGGGTGGCTTAGAATTTCCCCAACTTTTCAGATTTTCTTATAAGTAGCAGGAGTTCCAGAAAGAAATTATCTGCTTTATGAGTTTTGCATAAAAGGGCATTAATGAAGTAGTGCCAATTAAGGTTGGAACGAAGTTTCCAACTCTGCACTTTTAGAATTAATGTATTTGCGATTTTTGCGTTTTCTTGCGGCAATTAAGCGTTGTCGTTAATATGGGGGGCAAACGGTTATTACAAAAACTTTTTTAAGTTTACACTCTGTTTATTTTAAATAAACACATTTTTAATGTTAATGCATAAAAACATTTTTTTTAGGTTTTCTTCTATAAAAATGGATAATAATAAAATATTTATAGCCAAGATAATTTTCTTTTTTAGGTCCAAGTAATTATTTATGTTTCAAAGTACAAAGCATAATCATGGCTGGAATATTTAAATAATTCAATGATTTAACTTTTTAGGTGTATAACGATAAAGATTTTGCATTTTAGATTTGAAGAAGAATTTCAAAATTGAGTTTTATATATGGAAACTTGATGGAAAATCACTTGCATAAAAATAATTCAACATAATAATAGATTTATATTAATAATAAAATGTTTTATAAATGGAAACATACTTGAAAAGTTAAATCCATAGAAAAATAGTTCAATTTTTTTTTTTTTCTTAAAGACTAATGGTAACGATGAATGTTTTTTTACATACAGAAATAATAAATACAATTTTTGAAAAAAAAATTCCAATACATAGACCATTAAATTAATTATATACTCTTACATACACCAATACACCAATTTTGAGAGCTGATATGTTATAAACTTAATCATTTATCCACAATTCTACTTTGGCTAAAGTATTAACAAAAATTCCTTTACTATTACAACACTTAGAGAGTAGCATGTAAAAACATTGATTACTAATCTTAAATACTTTCAGTTCATTTTAAAGTGTATATATATATCTTAATAAATACAATACTTTAACTAGATAATTAAATTGCCAAAGAGTAAACATAAACTTAACAAAATACTTAATAATAATCAGAATTCAGAGCAATTCATATGACATGATTGAACATTGGTATCCAAGTCATCAAAGAACGATGGACCGCCATAGTCATCCTCAGTATCATCATCGTATTCATCATTCTCCACATAATCTTCATTGTCCATATATCCATCATATTCTTCGGCACTATCCGAATCACTTATTTCAAAAATATTATCATTCGCTTCATTGGTCAAATTAATTACATAATTTATCGACTCTCCACTTTTATCTTTAGCTATTTGCTCTCTGTGCTCCGTTTTATTAACTATTATAGCAACCATATTATCCAAAATTATGCTAGGTGTTATAGTTTCAACTTTTTGTCTGCACATGGGACAGCTAGCATGGTTTTCTCTCCATTCTTGTATGCATGAATAACAAAAGGAATGTGCGCAAGATAAAGTAACAGCTTTGAAATAATAGGTATGGCATATACTGCACTGTAACTCCTTTTTGATATGTTCTAATTTTTCTCCTATGTCCCCTTCCATGCTAATTCTGGAATTAATAAATATTCAAATCTTCTAATTTTAGTTGCACTGTTATACTAACAAAGTAAGCTCTAATGTAGAAAGATGAATATTTCAAGAACTCAGATCTGATAAGTAAAAGGAGATTGGATCAATATTAAACTTTTTGTTAAAAGGACAATTAAAATTTTTAATTATAACTAAACTTACAAAGTTAGTAAAGCAGGAAGTGTGGAATAGGCTCTATTCCAAAAACACTATCAATTAATACAATACAAAATACACTAATAATTTGATAAGAGGTTAACGTTTGAGAAAAATCTTAAACGTCAAATTGTTATGCACAGGCTTTGAAAGTCTGGCGGTAGTGGGCGTAAAGTGTCTTTTTGAGAGTTATTGGTTTGTTTACATGTTTTTTATTTATGGTTAATGATAATTTCTAATCTTAATTAATATTAATTACAATTGTGCTGACAAAGCATTCATTCATTTATTTAGCTTGGACGAAGAGAAAGTTACCAAAACAACACAATTTTCACTCCTTAAAGGTTATTTTCTGTTTCCTTCACATGCAGGATTGTCTTAAGAACTGGATTAGTACCGAAATTATTTTATTTGTTCATTTATTTAATATGTAAGTATCAGTTACTAGTAATAATCACTTAAATAACATCCTACAACTTTTAGGAGTAACAGTGTGGAAGATCCTTTAATCACGTGCCCATTCAATAAGACACACATATTTACAAAGAGTCTTTTACAAAAACATATCATAAAGTGTAGTAAGAATCATCCTAATCATTTTGTGTGTCCTTATAATGCATTGCATAGATTTCTTGAAAAAGATGACCACACTCGGCATTTGTTAGCTTGTGCAGATATGACGTTTACAATGCCTTGGAAATACTCCAAACCCACTGTGCATGGAAATTTGAATGAAACTCCTTTTCATATTGACAATTCAAGGAAATTTAATCTAGAACTTGAGAATTGGAATGCCCAGTATAGTTAAAAAGTAATTATATATAATAGTATACTTTAATTCAAATTTAACATAATTTTAAGTTTAACATTAAGAAAACGAAAGAAATTAATTGACGTGATGGTTGTGTTTATTATGATTATAAAAGTGTGTTTGTTTCTGCTTAGTTTTATTTTAATTTTTGTGAAAAAATGAAATGACTTAATTTGTTGAGTTGCTTAATTATAATAATTTGCATTCTAATTAATATTAAATACATTTTATAATGTTATTATAAAATAAGTATCAGATTTCTGTTTGGCAGATTAATTTAAGTATAATTTTATCATTAATTAATTAAAATTGCATTTATATTTTCGCGCTAGTTTTCCATTACTATAGGTTGATAGAACAGATTTCTAATTTTAAAATTGCTGATGTTGTTTTAAATTTCTTCGCATAACCTTGCATTAAATAAGCAAAAAGTACAAACTTATAAAGCATGTGTGGCCGTTTAGCTTGTATTTTATCTCCAGAAAACCTTTGTAAAGCATGTTCTTATAAAAACAAATCTAAAAACGATGACTCCAAATACATCGAACCAAAATTTAAAGAAGATACTTTCTTCAAATATTCCGCTTGCTACAACTTATATCCTTCAGAAGTAGTGCCAGTTTTAATATATAAAGATCATGTGGATAATATTGATTCCGAAGCAGAATTTGTAATTGTGCCAATGCATTGGGGTTTGCCGACTCCAGATTATATTGGTGCAAAACTATCGTTACACAATGCTAGGCTTGATAATTTAAACCGTTCTAATTTGTTTAAGCCTGAACTTACAAAGAATCATCGATGTGCTATTTTATGTAATGGTTACTTTGAGTGGCAAACTAAAGGTAAAGAGAAACAACCGTTCTTTATAACTCAGAAAGAAAATGGGGATATAAAAGAATGGGGAGGAGAACCAATTGTAAAAATGGCTGGAATATTTTCAAAACAGACTGACTTTGAAGGAACTGAGAAATACTATTGCAGTGTAATAACCACAGAAGCCGATAAAAGTTTGTCATGGTTGCATCATCGAATGCCAATTGTGCTAAAATCCTTTAATGATATTGAGAATTGGATTAATTATAAGAAAGTCGATAGTCATAAGGGAATTGATTTTTTAGTTTCTTATGGAAATATGGAAGATGTTGAAAATAAAAACACAACTTACATAATTGATTATCATGCAGTTAACAAGAAATTTGTAAATAATCCTAAATGTAAAAGTGAGGAATGCATTACACCAATTACTTTTAAAAGACAAATGACTCTAGATAACTTTTTTAATAAGAAAGGCCCAGCAGCCTCTTCTAGCAATAAGAATTAATCCTACCATTTGTATTTTGTTTGAATTTTATTGTTCATTGTTAATTTAGTTATAACTTAGGTTACTATAAGAAGAATACTTTATTTAAATTATTGTGTTTGTCACAGAACAGAAGTCATAAATTCATTTATGAATATTTTTCAATATATTTTTTTTTTGAGTTAAATTATTTATAATTTTGTCAATATGATTCAGTCATATAATTTCTTTAAGAAACGCAAATACGAACACATAAGTGCAGAAAGCATACATCAGAATAATCGAATATACCTCAGAGCTCTGCATAAAAAGTCTGCTAGAAGATCGAAACAAAAAAATATTTTTACAGCTTCAAACACTTTTAAAGTTGATCAAAAATCTAAAGGTGATTGTGAAAGCAATATTCAATTGGATATTAAAAAAACAAGTAGTAATTATTCTTTAAAACAAGAACCAGAATATAATTCTCTTCCAAATATGAATTTTGTTAATTTCAAAAATGAAAACTGTTCTAGGAAAAATTCAGTGTTTTGGTTCAATGCATCTGAAGAGTATGCAATTTATGATGCATCTCCCGAAGCTCAAGAACTTGATAATTGTGTTTCATTAGAAAGCGATTCAAAAAACAAACTATTGTATTTAAATGAAACAGAAAACGATGACATTGATAATGATTGTTCAGACATATTATCAGACAATGGTTCTAGTATAATTTTGTGCGAAGAATGCTTAAAGAAGAATCAAGAAAACGCTGTCTTAAATGACATCAACAAGGAACAGGAGAATCCGAATGAGAGTATCTCAAATTTTGCTAATGACTTTTTTAGACTTATTTCTTCAAATATTGATATAAATGTAGGGAATCGGTCACAGCTTCGAATTGATAATAAATTAAATGAATCTCCTGTAAAAACTCTTATGGAAGTTTGTGGAGAAGAATCACATATAACAAAAATCTTAAGCAGTACCATAAGTCAAAAAGAATTTGTAAGCAAACTTTCAGACCCGAGATTTCGTAATCCAAGAGAATCTAATAAAAATACTACTGAAATTGTTGCAAAAGTTGAAGACGATTCTTTAATCTCTACTTCTACATGGAATGAGAAAGAAATTCAAACAGCAAACCATTTGAATTTACACCAATCAATAGAAATCAAAGAATTGAAAATGTATTTTGTTACAATACAAACTAATATTAGTAACATCGAGAAGAATGTTTTAATATTACAAAATGATCTTTCAAACATTAAAGCTGATATTTTAGAGAATTTGGTTGCGTATAAACAAAGTAATACAAGCCAAGAATTAAATTCTATATATAATATTGAAGAATATAAGTCTTTAATTGATGCTCGACTTCTGTGTAAGAAATTCTGCGAATTAGAAGAGTTTTCATGCGATTTTAAGGAATATTTTATTGAAAAATTGCAAAATTTGAAATGTTATTTGAGTAATAATTTTTTGTTTCCTATTTTTTTTGTTCTTGGTTTACTATGTGCAAATTTCAGGAAATAAATCTATTTTTATAATAGCCTTTATAATTAAGAATAACTTCAATATTGAACATTATTTAAAATTTAAATTTAGTGCTAAAACTTAAAATATTGATAGTGTAGGGATCTGTAATAGATTGCTGTTGTTGCTATAACCTCATTTAGTTTACTTGTAAGAAGTATTTGTTTTGATTGGTGATTTAACAGCAAATAATCTAGGAAAAGGTATAGATTTAATAGAAATTGTAGGATTTTTAGATTTTGATTTGTAATTAAAGGTTTTAAGTTATGTCCCACATTGAAATAATTCTTGGAGGCTCTTTAGAGCATCCCCATTGCCCCCATGGCCCCTCAATTTTATTTAGTCGCGTTTCAAATGGAAATCGACACAATTTTTATGCTTGTTCTGCTTCTCGTGATCGTAAATTATGTCCCTTTTACTTAAACGAAGAAGAATTAAGTAAAGTGAGTGATATTAAGAAGAAGCAATGGAAAGAAGATAAGTTGAACTTTATTAAAGGTATTAATCATAGGAAATTATTTATAGAATTAAATAACGTGAGTATATTTGTTGCAATTTGTTTTTCTTGACAGTTTAACCGATTTAAATAGGTACAGCAGTTACATAAAGAACAACGAGAATACTGTCATACTTGCAATCAATTTGTGTTTGAAAATTATAAAAGTAAACACAAAGACCATAAATTGAGGAACAACTTGGATGATTATATGTTATCTCACCCTTCAGAGCTTCTTGAACCACTGCATAATCCAAGAAAGGAGGCACAGTTTCTATTTTCAAAAGTTGCTATTAAAACTATAATGGGTATTATTAAAAGTTTAAACTTTGAGTAAATTTCTATGTAAACATAAAATATAATTGTACTAAATTGATTATTTTAGGTACATTTTATGCATGGGAGTTCCACGGATTCATGAACATATTATAAACGAATATCCACATCTGAATAGCCTACTTTTAGACATTGATCGAAGATATCATGCATTTTTTAGTCCATTACAATTCTGTTGGTATAATATGTTTAATAATTATTTTTTCTTAGAAGATTCTAAAGGAGTATTTAATGATTTTATTCAAAGCTGCAAGTAAAAATTGTGACTCACTTAGAATACCTGAATAATAATTCTTTATGTTTCCAGGGGTAAAGACTTGCTGCTAATCACTGACCCACCTTTTGGTGGTCGAGTTGAACTCATAGCTCATACAATAAAAACTATAAATCAATTATATAAGACTTTAAATAATATCAAGAAAGATATGAGAGTGTTCTTAATATTTCCCTATTTTATGGAACGACAGATTCTGAACAGATTGCCGGACTACTCCATGTTAGATTATAAAGTGGATTACGATAATCATCCTTTATTTCAAGATGGGCCTAAAGGTCGCAAACAAGGATCACCTGTTAGATTATTCACCAATGTTGATGCTAGGTTGAAATTAACTATTTTTAATAGTTTAAATTGCTATTGTTTTTTTAATTTTAGTTGTATTACTTTGCCAGCAGATGAAGGCTATAAACTCTGTACATTGTGCAATAGATGGGTTGCAGAAGAAAATTGTCATTGCATTAAATGTAATGCTTGCACTTCTAAAGATGGAAGGACTTATGTGCATTGTAATCAATGCGAAAAATGTGTTAAACCAACTTGGGTCCACTGCAATGTGTGTAAAAGATGTGCCCAACCTGATCACAAATGTGGAGAACTTACTTTTAGCCAGGTTAATAGCTAGTAAACTAAATATTTTATAAAACACTAACTGGTCCGCCTCGGTTTTGCTGGAGTATTTAGATTTCGAACCAAAAGCTTATTTTTGTCAAAATAAGATATAGTCGATGCTACTCAAGAATAGTGGAGCTTTTTACTAGTGAAATACTTTTTAGAATCAGTTGAGTAATTTCAGAGATTACCCCCTACATACATACAAACAAATTTTGTCTCTATAATATTAATTAGTATAGATTAAAAGTTTTTCAATGAAGCCAAATTTCTTAATGTGTAACGTATAGAATTTCTTTCTCATGCATTCTTCTAATATTTTGGTTAATAAAAAAGAAGAGTAGATTTAATACGATTACACCTCTCTAAATTAATAAACGTACGCGCCCTCCATTTACTTAGGGTAGTTTATATTTTAATTTACAATTTATAGTGATTTTATTATTTTTTTAAGGAATGCTTTCATTGTAAGGAATTGGGCCATAAAAAGAGAAATTGTCCAAAAGTGAACCAGGAGGAATTACATCGGAAAAGAAGTAATAAAATTGAAGTTGAGAAGTCGAAGAAACTTCGAAAAGAATAGTTATTTAATTATATCTAATGATAAAATATATGAGTTATATTAACGAACTTATTTTTTACAAATATACCTAAAAGCACACAAAAATTCACTTGTTATTAATAATTTAATGAAATTACTTTATTGTACAAGATAACAATTAAATTATTTCATTAAATTCTTTAGTTAATTATTTTTGTATTAAACTTTGTATCATTCATTACAAAAATCGTTTGATTTTCAGATGAGTATTAACAACACTTTTCCAAACTTCGAAGAAATCAACCCTTCATTAAATTCCTCTACAAAAAAACATATCTGCAAATTCTGCAATAAAAGTTTCCAATGGAAAAGTGGTCTATCACGTCACAACAAATCGGACCATTTAAAAGATAAAAGTAAGAACTACAAATGCGAATTTTGCGATCAAGTATTTTACAAAGAAATGGGTCTAAATATCCATCGGAAGCAACATCAAAATCATGAAACCGAAACTATTACAACTGATGAAGTAAAGAAAAATCAAAAAATTTCGAATGTATATGGAAACATTGTCAGTGAAATTGTATACAGCTCAGATAGCGATTGCGAGTACGAAATATTGCAGACTGCTTCAAAATTATCAACCAATGATAATCAGAACAAAAATAAATGTGAATATTGTGGGAAGACTTATAGACAAGTATTAAGCTTGCAAAGCCATTTAAAAAAGCATAAAGAGGCACCAAAGGATTCATACGAGTCTCCAGCTTTTAATGACTTTGATGTTAAAGAAGACGACGACAATAAAGAGATTTATAAATGCAACCAATGCGATAAATCGTTTAAATTTGCTTGCAATTTAGCAAATCACATGAAAATACATCTTAAGCAATCAATCTTCAATCGAAAAGGTTTGCGGTTTACAAGAATTCCAAAATATAGTTGCTCTCGATGTCGCAAAGTTTTTATAAATAAAGTTTACTTGGACAATCATTTAACTTTGCATAATTGTAATCAAAATGTAAAAATTGAGTCTTCATCTACAAAGCCTTATTTGTGTATGGTTTGTGGAAAAGCCTACAATAGAGCGAGTTATTTGTCTATACATATGAGGACTCACACTGATTATAGACCACACTTGTGCAGTGTTTGTGGTAAAGCTTTTACAATCAAACGCTATCTTATTGTTCATTCCAAAATCCATACAAAGGAGCGGCCTTATAAATGTCAGCACTGCAGCAAAGGATTTATACAAAAAGTACGTCTTTAATTACAACTTATAAATAGTAATTTTATTAATTTTAGGGAAACCTAATTGAACATCTTCGTATTCACTCTGGAGACAAGCCACATAACTGCAAAGTGTGTGGAAAAAGTTTTACTCATTACAGTGGCTTAACTCAACATTTGCTTATTCATAATCCTGTAAAAAGACACATCTGTAAGATATGTGGAAAGGCTTTTCGATTAGCTGCTCATTATCGAGAACACATTAGGATACATTCTGGTAAATCAATTAAAAACAATGTTTTTTTTAAAGCAAAAATATTTATTTTAGGTGACCGACCGTACCTTTGCCAATTTTGTGATCGAAGATTTGCTAATAGCAGTTCTTTGGTTGTGCATCTGCGGACTCATTCAGGAGAAAGACCTTTTAAGTGTTCAGTTTGCCATAAAGGTTTTATTAAAAGTTACGGACTTAAACAACACAGAAAAGCACACCCCGCTTGTAACATTGAAAATCTGACAATTTAATTATACTTTTAGTTCGACAAAATTTTTGTATACTTAAAATTGGGATTCTGATAAATTAAGAAATTTATTTTAAAGATAATTTAAATCAAAAAAACGAAGAATCGTAATTCAGAAGCCAAAATTGATACGAAAAAACCAAAAATGAAATATAGCAGCGATCATCGGTGGGCTGCATTATATTTACAACATTAAATAAGTATTACGACGGTTTTATATAACATTGATAAAGGCATTTAGGTTTTAAATCCATCAAAATTAGATTTTTGGCACTTATAATTTAGACGTTTTTCAATTTCTACTTTTCAAATGTTGAGATCTGAATACTTTTCAAAATGTTACCGTAGTTTCAAGACTGTTTATTTATTTATTTATTTTTTTGAAAATGTAGAATAAACAATTTTTTTTGGGCTTCAAATCAAAATTTAAATTTGTTAAAATGTTTAAAGCAGTATCGGAGCTGTGTGATGTTATATCGTTTGTCTTCTTCTGTCCTGATGACTCCACAATATTGTGTACTTTGGAAGCGAATACCAATGAGTATTGGATACCCTCATCCAAAATTGGCGAAGATACTAGTTGGTATATTCAATGTAAGAAGGACGTTGAAGATGTAAGTACTTTTATATACTTAGAATTCTCATTGAACTTTTTTCTTTAGTAGATTGAATTTAAATGATTGAAGAACCTTGCGAAGCAAACAACGACGTACTAAAGTTCTTATTTTGTAGATTCTTGGAACGTTCGTCAGCCCTCAAAGATTATTACGTTTATATAAAGTGTGGATACCACACAATGAGCTCTCTTACATTTATCACTCCATTTACTTCGTGTCGATTTCTGGAGAGTTAAAAAAGAAATCGAAAAATACTTTCGGAAAGGTGCGCAATTAAGTTAACGAATAATAAAGCTTATGGTTTGTTTAAAGAAACATTTGTAGTATCGAGGAAAAGTGAAGTGGGTTGCTGACTCGGATTTAATAAAACTGCTCTCTCAAGAGAACATGCGTTCTCCAGAAGTTGTAGAATTTTATAATATGTGCAAAGAGAGCCCACAAGTAAGCTTAACAGACGGTGCCGCATTACTGACAGAAATTAACGAATTTTTTAATTGCGGCAATTTTGTCGAAGTTAATGAAGCCGTTTTGGTGAACACAACACAGGATGGAGCTTATGAACAAATTGTTCACTCTGCTTCTTTTAACAAGGAGGGTAAGTCACAGTAAATCAAACTAATATAAACAAACCAAAAGATTAATTTTTTTAGTACAAGCTTCTATCTTTCGGGAGTATACATTTTTGTGCTTTCCTGCTATGTATATGTGTCAGCAAGTATTTACAAGATTAGTTTTACAACTCGGGTGGTCTCGAGAGGAAGCCCCTTTTCTTTTTAGGTAACTGGTATAAGATTCTTAAAGAGACTTTGATCCAATTTGATTTTTTTTAGAGCTGCTGATGTAACTGGACGTTGCGGGCTCACTTTTAGAGAATTTTTATACATAATCTCTGCTATAGAACCGACAACAAGTCATGGAGGAAGTCCTGCCGAAATCAGATGTAGATACATGTTTCGGTAATTTATTCCTCATGATTAATTTCTTTAGTTAAAAATTGATTTGTAGATTTTTTGATCGTGACAGAAACGGTGTTCTCAGCTTTGCCGAATTTAAAAATTTAATTCTGGCTGTTCGTAAAAGTAAAAGCAAACCAATTGATGCAGGCAGTGTAGGAACCGATGCGGAAACTTGTTTTAAGTAAGTTTGTGTAAATTTAATAAATAGAAAAAAAATTAATTGTGTTAATTTTAGAACTATGGGATTTACTCCTGATAACTCCTTGTGCTTAAGTGATTTTTTACGAGCTGTTGGCGACTTAAAACTTAGAGGAACATCGCAGATTTTTAGATCTAGTAATAGCTTTGTTCAGTATCTCCAAGATTTGCAGTAAGATTTTTTTAATCTAAATTAAATTATATTGTATTTACTTTATCGTAGAGACCGAGAAGCTAAGATGCAAAAAGGCCAAAAAATGTACTCAAAAGTGGAAAATAATAAAATGACAAAACCTCAAGGTATACCCAGGACTTAGTAAAAACAAATCTGTAATTAATGTCTTCATATAAATTTAGCACAAAGTCAACAACGAAAACAAAAGCCATCTAGCAAGAATGCTGATTACGAATTAGGAGTACACACAATTCGTTTGCAAAAAAGTGGAACACTAATATCCATTGATCAAATTTGGAATATTGCAAGTTTGTTAATAAATAACTCTTTCATGTCTTAATATTTAAACATTAATTTGTAGCTGCCGTTTCACATTCAAGCACACAACAACCAACGCTCTCAGAGTCATACAAAAGATTTTCTCTGGATCAATTCAATCAAGCATCAATCCCAAACGAAGTACTCAAAAGTTTACGATACTTAATGCAAACAAATAAAGCCACTAGACCACCAGCCTCAACTAAAACAAAAACTAAAGAAATGCCTCCATTTACTTGGGGACAACTCGACCCTCTTCTTTTTGGTCGAAACATTATAACGGTCACTACTCAAGCAAAAGATATTTTTAAAACCGAAGCTCGAATGATCGACATTCAATCACCAGCTTATATTATGGGTCAGTTTCACCCAATAATTCTCTTCAAAAATAACCATTTTTCTTTTTTAGGTGACCTCCATGGTAACTTTGGGAGCTTAGCATATTTTGAAAGAATCTTATGGCACTTGGGCCCAGGATTAAGTCCGTGCAATTTGCTTTTTCTGGGTGATTATGTTGATCGAGGGCCCTATGGCGTCGAAGTAATTGCGTATCTTTTCTCCTACAAAGTTCAAGCACCGGGAAAAATGTTTCTTCTCCGTGGAAATCACGAAATACGCGATATTCAACGAATGTTCACATTTTATACGTGCGTTAATTTTTATATTTGATTAGAATTTATTTTATTATAGAATGTTAATTTTAGGGAATGCGTTAATAAGTTTGGAGATAAATTAGGGGTTGAACTATGGAATGCAATTAACGCAGCTTTTGACAATATGCCAATTGCGGCTCAGATCGATGAAAAGGTTTATTTTGAAAAACGATCAGATTTGATTTTTTCTAACTTAGAAAAATAGGTCTTTTGTTGTCACGGAGGCATTCCTCCGCCTTGGTTGTGTCCCACAGTGGCGGCTATTCAATCAATCCCATGTCCTTTGAGTAATCCCGATGATCAGAGCTCTTTAGCTTGGGAATTGATGTGGAACGATCCCATTAGGTGAGAATTAACGATTTTAAATTTCAATAAATGTTTTCGTAATTGTAGCAAGCCGAAACAAATCTCTGACGAAGTTGCTTTAGAATTACAAGCGAACGATGGATTTGCTGCCAATAAAAGGAGAGGAACTGCTCATATCTTTAGTGCAGCAGCATTAGAACGATTTCTTAGTACAAATGGCTACTCACATATTATACGAGCACATGAAGTTGCCCAAGCTGGATTTAATGTCAATTTAGTTGCATTATTAGTTTAAATATTGTATAAATCAATTAATTGCAGGTCCTACAAAAAGGAAAATTGCTCACGGTATTCTCTTCGGCGAAATATTGTGGAGGAATTAATGAAGCTGCTTGCATTTTAGCAGATCAAGGGAGATTGAGGGTTCTACGTTTAGAAACTGGATGAGTTTTTTTATATTTTTATTTACAAACGTTAGAAGTACAATCAAGTCAACTATAAAGTGCAATAAAAAGCGTTAAAATAAACCATATTCTAATTGTTCGCCAACCGAAAGACTGGTAACGAATCTGATATTTTCAGCCACATCATAACATAATTTGGCTAAGCCCACAATATTTCCATCGTCTGGAGGGTTGAAATTATAGACTAGCTATAAGTTATTTTATGTTTACAATACTTTAAAGACGCTATAATCGAAGAGCACTTACTGATAGAAATTCATCGTAACTAATCCAACCATCTAAATCTGTGTCGGTCTCATCAAATCGTTGTTTACGAAATTCTGTTGGGTTTTCATCCCCCAATGATTCGAGAACGGCAGAACTGAAAAAAGATAATTAATTATTTGATTATAGAGATTAAAACACGTACAAATCTTCAAAACTTAGCATGCCATTTAAATTGTTATCAAAAAGCAAGAAAAGACTATGCAAATTTGCTATTGTCATTTCATTCCAACCGGGAAACCGTTTCATTACTTTTTGGACGCTCCATCTCCGATTTTTTTCCTGCATTTGTCTAGTGTGTCTTCTTTGCGCCAAAAGTCTCGAGTAAAACGCTTCTACTAACTTATCGTATTCTGTTGGAGGACCTTTTTGTTCTTTCTTCATTTTTGGCAGAGGCTCACCTAAGTAAATATGAATGTTTTTAAATACAATGTGCTTATTCAAAAACATACCAGTCGACGCGAAATCTTCTTGTCTGTAAAAGCATATCGGTTTTCTTTTAATTGGATAGTCAAAGAGTCTATTTAAAATAGCATTGAGACGGTTTCCCATAATTTATTTTAAATCAGTTGTTTAAATAATTACGAGACTAGATTTGTGGCGGTCCATAGTGGGCGAAATGATTTTTTTTAAAATGTCAATTTGATTTTTTTCTTTTGAAATATTTATATAATTAAAAAATCCAAAAATGATACTAAAAACAAAGAGAAAATTGGAAGTAGCAAAGAATATGCAGATAAATTGTAAAGTATGGAAAAAACAAGAGGGATATTTGGCTTATACAGATTGCGAAAAACTAAAGGCATTAAAATTGACTCCTATCTGGGAATCGAGATATCCTGCTCCAGAAACATATTGTGGACCAGGAGATTGCGAAAAAGATTCAAGATGTGCTGTGCCTGTTCCAGGTTTTGGACATCCGCACGTATTTATGATGGATGATTACTTTTATACACTTAATATTGATTTATTGTAAATATTTTTACAATACACTTTATTTTATTTAAATATATATACATTATTTTTTTAGAGGATTATGTTAGGATTTATATTTGGCGCCCGTTTTGTTTTAAAATCTTTGATCTGATTTGGGTTAAGTTTTGAGTTTGAAATATATTGAAACTAAATTATTTCTGGTTCAATAGCTTTAATATTGTTTTGTACTAATCTTATAATATCTTACAGAAGAATTATAATTAGCAAATATATTAAAACTGTCTGAGAAATTTGTAATTTTATTTTAAGTGTTCTTAAATGGTATGCCATCTTTGAAAAAACTTTTCTGCTATTTATTACTTAAATTCGAAGTAAATATACAATAGGTGTTATCATTGCACTTAAAAGGTTTTAATTGGTTTAATGATCTTTATAATTATTTATTCTAGGCCTAGAACATATAATAAAACCTTATTGTTTAATACTTTTTTAACTGCAGCAGCAGATAATAATAGTGAATTAGCTAAGAGCATAAAATACGATAAAATTTAATTATTTTTGATTGAAGAATTTTTATAGTGTTTCGTACTATTTCTATAATGTCTAATAAGATAAATATAATTAGCAAATTTATTAAAATTAGCTAAAAAAATTGTAATTTGCTGTATAGTGCAGCAGAGTGTTCATAGATGGTATATGCATGCACTTTTCTATTTAAATTCCAAATAATTTCAAAATAGACGTTATTATTGTATTTGAAAGGCTTGAACTAGTTTCATAGTATTTATGTTAATTAATTTCATGCTTGGAACCTAAAATCAAACTATTTTTTATGACTTAATGTTTCTTTAACAGTATCTAGCAGTATTCATAACTAGCAAATAATGGTCAACTATCAGTGAGATTGAAATACATTTAAACTTAATTATATCTGATGGAAAGACTCACATAATGTTTTGTAATATTGTTATAATGTTTTATAAGACAAATATAATTAGAAAAATGATTAAAATTAGCTAAAAAAATTGTAATTTGCTTCATAGTGCAGCAGAGTGTTCATAGATGGCATATGCTGATTCATGCATCTTATGTTAAAGGTTATGTTTATATAAATTAGTGAATATTTACCTCAATAGTTTTAAATGTGTATTATAAAAGTTGATTTATAGTTTAATTAAGAGAATTCCAAACCAGATTTATTTTTTAAAATGGCCGTAAATTTCCAAACAATAAAATCTGAATATAAGGTAACTTTCAAAACTTAACCCGAGTTTTATGTATATCTTTGCTTTTTAGAATATTCTTCAAGATGTTTTAGTTACTACAAACGTGGAATTGTTGGAAATTAAGAATAAATCTATCACCAAAACTGTGATAGATTTAAAGTCAGCATTAGACCAAGCACTTCGAGACTTTGGTCTAGAATTATTGGAAGGAGACTGTGAGATACACATATTGAAAGACTTTGTAAAGCTATCAATCATAATATGTAGAAAGGAAATGGCAACTCCAACCATTCCAGTAATGCTGTTGGCAGATATATTTGATGCATTAACTTTGGAAATGTGTGAAGATATGTTCACATTTGTTGAAGAAGAAGTTAATGTATGGAAAGAAGACTTATTCTTTACTTCTTGCAAAAACAATTTGTTGAGAATGTGTAATGATTTACTAAGAAGATTGTCACGATCAAGTGCCACTGTGTTCTGTGGTCGTATTTTATTATTTTTAGCCAAATTTTTCCCATTCTCTGAACGTTCTGGTTTAAATATTGTTAGCGAATTTAATTTAGAAAACCTTACTGAATATGGAGCTGATGCTTCAGAAGAATCTGTAACAGAAATAGAAGTGGCTGGTGCACAGAAGCAAATTGTTATTGATTACAGTTTATATTGTAAATTTTGGTCTCTTCAAGATTTCTTCAGGAATCCTAATCAATGTTACAATAAAGTACAATGGAAATTGTTTTGTTCTGTGGGTATTACTGCTATGATTGTAAAACTTGATTAATTCGATTTTTTTTAGCATGCAACAAGTATTTTAAGTACTTTCCAAGGATTAAAATTGGATTACATAAGCAAAGAATCAGATGATGGAGATTTAGATGACACTCCTTATTTTTCTAAATATCTTACTAATCAGAAATTGTTAGATTTACAAATTTATGATGTCAACTTTAGAAGATACGTTTTATTACAATTTCTGATTCTTTTCAATATTTAACATCAAATGTAAAATTTAAATCGTAAGTATTATTCAATGATTGAATCAACAACCATTTTATCAATAATTATTAATTACAGAGATGCGTATGAATTAAAAACAGACCAAAAAGAATGGGTACAAAATATAATCGATAAAGTTTATGCTCTTCTTAAAGAAACGCCACCAGACGGTGAGAACTTTGCTATAATTATCAAAAATATTTTACAAAGAGAAGAATATTGGAATATTTGGAAAAATGATGGGTGCCCAGGTGAAAAATTAAATCTATCCTAATTTAATTTAACCTAACTAGCCAATTTTTTCTAGAATTTAAAAAGCAATATCAAACGTGGAAGCTCCTCCTGAAAAGATTAGAAAAGTAATCAGTGACCGTCCTCTCGTCGGTGACTTGCTAAAGGAAGCTAATGCAACAGGAAAATATTATTTAGGAAGGTGACGACTTTTTAAACAATTTTTAATCGTAAACTAAATGCGTTGTTTTATCATAGCTCAGAGCTTACTAAACTATGGAATCACTGCCCGAGCAATTTAGAAGCTTGCAAAGCAAAAGATCGCGATTTTCTACCGTCTTTAGACAGTTATTTCTCTGATGCTATCGCACAATTGGAATCTACATCGCCAGTAAAAAGTGAAGAAATGTTATTGAAAGATGGCAACTTTGGTTGGCGAGCTCTACGACTTATGGCTAGGCGCAGCCCTCACTTTTTTACTTATAGCAACAATCCTATTAATCAATTGCCCGACTATTTAGAAATGATGGTGCGAAAAATCGCTGCTGATCGTCCAGGAAGAGTACAAGAAGCAACAGAGCAAAACGACGCCGAGCTGGAAGAGAATTTGTTTAAAGATGAGGAACACCCAGCTGAAGACATAAAGCAAGACGTCGAGGAATTTACCGATGATCACAATCCACGTGCTGAGCCTCCAGCAATTACTCCAAGTCAATTAGATATCTTCAGTAAAAAAATTGAAAATGATTGGAAGAGGTTGGCTATTAAATTAGGTATTTAATTATGTCCTTATACTAAAATAATTGAAAAACTCTACTTAAATGAAATAATTCCAGGTTACCAAACCGATGAAATAAAGTTCTTTGAGGATGAAAACCCTACCCTTTTTGATCAAGCTAAAAACGTATTACAATTATGGTTTGAAGATGACATGGACGCAACTCTCGAAAATTTGGCTTATATTTTAGAGGGTTTAGGAATGGACGAAGCTGCAGAAGCTGTAAAAACTGAATTGAATAGTGTTTAATTGTTTCTTTTTATATCAACAAAATTAATTTTACGTTCATAATATTTTTTAGCAAACTTAAGACAACAATAGAACAGTTAATTGATTATAGCACACGATTATTATACACTTATGTTATCTCTTTGAGAGTATGTCGGTGTTGATGATTCAGTATCAAGCGAATCTTCACTCATGACTTGCATAGTTTTTTGAAATCGCTTCTGAGCAAGTCTTCTCATCCTTTGATTCAATTCCGGATAAGGTTCGATGGCTTTTCGAAAATCTTTACGGCTTAAATTGTATAATTCGCAACATTCGACAGCGACGACGCTTGCAATTCTTTTTTCATTGTCCATCATTAAGGAAACTTCGCCGAAATGACTGCCATCGGCCAAATGACAAATCTTATTGTAAAAAATTTAATTACAAACGAATTAAATTGAAGGTCTAATGCACTTACTTCCTTTCCACTGCTGGTGTAAACAGCAATAGTTCCCGAGGCGATGAAATACATGGAATCTCCAATGATACCAGCTTTTACGATAACATCGTTAGTGAGATAAATTTCAGATTTCATTCCTTTAACAATTCTGACCAGTAAACCGGAAGGAAGATCTCTGAAGAAGTCAACCTTTTCAACTAAATTTTGACAAGCATGCAAGATGATATCCTGAGATGATTGAATTAAAATTTTGATATTTTTGAGAGATTAAGAGAATTTACCTGACGGAGATGTTCTGACAAGGTTCCCATAATTTCTGTTTCTTTGTAGTAGTTCTTCTCAAATTTGAAATCGAAATAGTACAGGATTCGTCTTCTTATTTGTTCTGGTAATTGTTTATATCTTATATACTCCTGCAGCTGTTGCAGCATGTGCTGATATTTATTACTGACGCTTAAATTTGTATTTAACATGTGTACAGTTTCAGCTTGAAGCAGTAAATTTAATTAATTAACAGGGGCAATTAGAAGAGATAAATACCATAGAGTATTAAAGACAGGACAACACCACAAGTCAAACAAACTAAAGCAAAAATCATGTCGCCCATATCGTTAGTGTACTGATGACTGTAACCAACCAGGAAAAAATTATAAAGGGCAATAAAGCAGCTCAGGAGAAGTCCACGAAAAATTGTATGTTCGCCTGCTGGTAAAAGATCTTTTCTACTTCTTCGCAGTAAATATACCACACTTGTAGCCCAAAGAAGAGCGATAAAAAATATTATAATATGTTTGAAGGCTCGGAATTTGTAGATACTGTACTGCTTCCTCTGCAAATTTTTGTTAATGAGAATTATATGAGCGCTAAGTTATTAAATTTAGAGAATTCTATGATTATACTGACGTCGCGCATTTCGTCGAGATATTTGGTAAAAGTAGTCAGTCGCAGCAATTTTAAGAACGTTAAGAGCTTAACGAACCAAAAACGTTCACTTGAAGAAGTAAAAACCACCAAGTCCACAGGAAAAGAAGAGAGCAAATCGATCAAAAAATAGGTTGTAATGTATCGGCTAAAAAAATAATATTTCACTAAATAATTTGCGAAGAATAAACAGCTACTCGGCTTAGAATAAAGAAGGAAGAAGAAAACTAATTAAACATAATTTTAAACGAACCTAGCCACCCTTTGCGGGTTTAATATTATTTTTTTAGTATTCTTTTCGTGGTAACCTGACGCAAAAGTGATGCCCACATCGATACAGCAACATAAGTCCAAGCAAAGTTTGGGTATTTTGATGTACCAGTTGGTTTTTAGTACAGCATTATCAACTGGAATTATGACCAACAATCCGAAGAATACAAACATCATAAAAGTCTCCCAATAAGTTCTAAAATAATAAAAGTAAAAACTAACAGTATGTTTATTGGGAATGCGATACGCTTACCTTCCATCGCTGAAAGGATGAATCATGTGGTAATAATACTGAAGATGTCGACATTTCTCTTGCCTGATTGCTGCACTCGATTTTAAATAATTTTTGCTACTCACATTAGTATCGCTTACGGTGAGAAGACGCCGGATTTTTCTTCTGGTGTTGACGCAAAAACCACTATCGATATATCGCACTACTGTATCTTCTGGTGGTGGAAGATGACACTCATGTTTCTGAATATAAGTAGTATAATTTTTACGGAACATTTTTTTATGGTTTTGATGGATATTAATTTTTGTTTCGTTCGATAACACGATTTTATTTTAGATCTGAAACCTTTACCGGGGCGACCGTAAACCCAAACGAGACCTGGGATCCTCACAAAAATAAGGATAAAATTAAACTGCCAGAAAATCAATAATAGCAAGCTTTAATATACAAAAAAAAACAAACGTTTTACAAAAATATAAAAGCAATACATATAAAAAATGTAAAGAGCATGGAATACTATAAATGCGGCAAGAACTTGAAATAATACTAATTCAAGATGAGTATTAAGCTACATTATTATGGTTTTAATGGGAATGCTTCTAAAAAAAACAAGCCCAAAATTAAATCAATTAATACTTGAGATTATGTATTGTATAATACTTATATTTGTTTCTTTCGCCCCAAAGCACACCGTCACCACCATTGATCAAACCATTATATCAAAATTTACTTAAATTTAGGCTCTTGTTTATGTACAAAAAATATATCCAACATCAACTATTTAGAAACAACGAGACTAAATTTAATTCCATAAACATATTTTGTAAATTGTTTTTTTTTAAAAAACCTCAACGAAATCGAATCGAATCGTTAGAGAAATACTTTTGACTGCAATCTTTTAAAAAATAGGCAGAAGCCAATCCCAACCCAAACATAATAATATGAGGTAAATACGTTAGCTTAATTCCAGCGCGTTCTTTTAATAACATTTTTAACATATTAATTTTAGATTGCGAATAAGGAGGGTAACGACTGGAAGCTAATTTTTCTCCCAATCCTCCCGCTTTTTTATACAAACAACTTTTCATATGGGTGAATGTATCGAAGGACTGTTTGCCATGATAGTTGCCCATTCCACTTTGTCCGACTCCACCAAACGGCAGACCTTCCACAGCAATGTGCATAATGGTGTCGTTAACGCAAGTTCCACCGCTCGAAGTGTTATCTAAGATCAGTTGGACGTCCTTTTTGTTGTTCGAAAAAATGTACAAAGCTAAAGGCTTCTCGCGCTTATTTATAAAGTTGATCGCCTCATAAGCATTATTTATGTTTACGATAGGTAAGATCGGCCCAAATATTTCGTCTTGCATAACGGGATCGCTTCCTTTAACATCTACCAGCACAGATAATTCTATAAAGCGCTGCTTAGGATCCGTTTTACCACCCACAGCTATTTTGCCATTCGTAAGGAGATTGGATAAGCGTTGGAAGTGTCGATCGTTGATTATTCTGCAGAAATCTGGCGAATCTTTGAGATTATTTCCAGACCACTCTTTAAGGATCGATTGGGCAGCTTTGACAAATTTTTCTTGAACCTCCCTCGAGCACAAGACGTAATCAGGTGCTATGCATGTCTGTCCAGAGTTAATCCATTTACCCCATAATATTCTTTTTGCAGCAATGTGAATATCAATAGTGTTATCGATGTAGACAGGACTTTTCCCACCAAGTTCTAGGGTTGTTGGAGTCAAATACTGATTGGCAGCTTGATGGACAATTTTCCCAACAGTTGTAGAACCAGTAAAGAAGATATAATCAAATCTTTCTTTTAGCAAATCTGATGTTTCTTGTGGTCCACCCAAATAAACTTGGTAACATTCGTTATCCAAGTACTTGGGAATTGTTTCTGCTATAAATTTAGCAGTGGCCGGAGCTAATTCTGAAGGTTTGATTACCACAGTGTTACCAGCAGCTATTGCTCCAGTTACTGGCGCTAGAGTTAATTGAAGAGGATAATTCCATGCACCAATCACAAGGACTACCCCATAAGGATCTTTAAGGATGGATACTTCATCGAGCCAATTTGCAAAAGCTCTTTCGGTGTATGTTGGTTGAGCCCATTTTTTGAAATGACGAATGATGCCTTTTAATTCATTCACCAGGACTTCTACTTCTAAGGTAACTACTTCTTGTTTACTTTTATGCAGATCTGCAGCAAGAGCATTGCAAATGCCATCGAGATTTTCCTCGTACAATCTTAAAAGCGCTTTTAATTGTCTTTCGCGAAATTCTAATGGTTTTGTTACGCCTCTTTCGAAGGCTGTTCTGGCTTTTGAAACAGCTTCTGCAGGTGTTTTAAGATTACGTTTGTTATCTTCTTTGTGCATTGTTATGGGTATGTTTTTTCGAAACTATAAATAAGTTATTATGTAATAAATGCGCATCTTTGCTTTTTTAGGTGAACACACCTCCGAATTATAATTAATTTTTTTTTGGAATGAATTGCATATATGAAATTTGGGAAAATTAAGTAGGATGATATAGCAAATGAAATGTAATCTAATATATGTAGTAAATCGACTCACCTTAGCAATGAACAATAAGGTTTTGCAAGGAGCACAGGAGTCAAGGGTCTGACCTGGGTCTGATGAAGATTTAATTCAAGGTACCCACTTTATATTCTGCAATGTACCACTTCCTTATTTTCCCCCGCCAAGGTCATCAATGACATGAATATTTACTTGGTTTAGGGATTATTTTGCTATTTGGTGTAGAAAACACTGAATTCAAAGTACTAAACTGCTTTCCAAAGTTGTTTACAATTTGAATTTAAGTTATTTTATAAATTGCATTAGAAATATGTAATCAGTTCTTAAAATCTTTCATTCTTTTGTTCCGTCTTATATTAGGTCATAGGCTCGTTCTTATTTTTCTTCTTGTGCTTTTGTTGTAGGTGAAAATAGTGTTTAAAAGACACAAGGGACCTAAAGCTTTATGTGGGTTCCAAACCGCGATAATTTCTTGGGACCTTTTTGAGACAGCTTTTATCTTTGTTATCGGGTGCCCAGGCTTAGCAAAATGGTTCAATTTACACTCTTTAGCCTGAATAACATTAAAATATTAACTACTAATTAATTGTTTAAATAGAGAATTATTTTCATTATAATTATTAAGTAAAATGGATGTATATTTTTAAAGTTAGTATTACTTAAAAGTATTCTTAGTTTAATATATATTTCCTTACAGATATGCATATTTGGAACAATCCCTACAAGGAAAAGAGTACAATCATTAAGAATTAAAACTTGGTAAAAATATAAATTATTTTATACATTTAATACTAATATATTTTTTTAGGTTCTTCAAACAGGAACATGTTATTTCAGCAATAAGGAGAAAAGTAAACTTTATTTTAAAATCTTAAATCTATAGAAGATTATCTCGATGGCAAACGCAAAAGTAGCAAAGATATTACCAGAGAAATAAATAAATAATGGCGATACTAAATCTTGCAGAATTACAGGATAGTAGTTCCTTTTTTGCGATTCTTTGAGACTGTCAGCATATTTAAAAATGCTGTGACTATTGTTGAAGCTTCCCGTTATATCGTTTCTCCATTTAAACATTAAACCTGCTGTTAAAATTAAGATTAACTTTAAAGGCGGATTTGAGCGTTAATCAGGGTCTCACCACTAATAATCCTGCTCATAATTTTATCGAAATTTGTAAGAAAAGGAGCTCTTTTTTGAAGAGCCCATCCGTAACCAAAAAGATCCAACTGCCTCGTAATGCGAACATTTGGGAGCTTGTCTTGGCTTTTCTTAAGGACTTCTTTACAATTATTTCTTATTTCATATTGTAATGAAGTGTACTCATCAATAACAGCTGCATGATGATTGGTAACATATGAAAATTCATCGCATACATCATTAAGTTGAATTATTTTTCTAGAACATTATTTAATGGATACAAAAATGATTGGAAGCAACAGAAATAAATACCTGGGATTTTCGTGCTTCAGGATGGAAGAAACGATGTCCGCATAATGGCTATTAGTTACAAAGAAGTAATTTTGTTGAAGTAAATCGTCGAGGCTTTGAGGGTCCTTATTTGAAGGTTTCAACAACGTTGATAGCAAATTACTCTTGTAAGCAGTACTCAAATTTAAACTCACCAAGAACCAAGCGCTTAAGACAAAAATTAATTTCTGTGGTACTTTTCTCAATATTTTAGTTGGAATTTGTTGGTCTAAAAACGTGTGAACAAGAATCTATAAAAAAAACAAATTTAAATAGCAAATGAGTATTGTAGTAGATTTCATTAATAGGAAGCAAAAATAACTTTATGATTAATACTTTTTTAAGATTTTAAAACAATCAAAAAGCTACATAGAAATTTTGATAGGGAACTTACCCAAAAAATATTTTGACGTTTAATCTTTACAGTTTTTTCAAATCTCTCAAAAGTATCAATAATAACTGCTAGAAATAAATAGTGCACAAAAATAGTGATCCAAAGACCACTTTCCAAAGGCTTGATAGAGCTAAAAATGTCTATCAAATTGTCTCCTCGAAAAAATAAAGCGTTGTAGCTTTCGTACCAATAAATTTTGGTAAATTTTGCTAAATGTGTTCTATCGGGAGAAACGGTAATTCCTCCGAATGCTATATCAAAAATTCCTCTTCCTGTTTTATTTACCATTTCGATGTAATTCTCTTGGAGAATGAAAACTGTTTTGAAATTCAATTTCTTTCTCAATATTTGAATCAAAGATATTTCTGTGCCTATTAGATTGGAACATAATTGATGCATTTCGTTTTCCACAGAAATTCGGTCCCCATATTCGGTACAAAAAGCCAAAGGAAAATAATTTACAAACGCCACTTTTAAAGTGCAACCAAAAAAATTACTTATTTTACTGAGCTGTAATCTTCTTTTATTCTTTAAATTATTCGTCGTTAACAGTTTGATTTTGCAATAGAAAAACCGATGGATTGCCTTTATTTTTGTGCTATTTGTTTTGGTAACGATTATTAATGCATTTTGTAAAAATCTTAAAGAGTTGCTTTGTGAGAAATTGTTGAAATAGTTTTCGTTTATAATTAAACAAGCCATATCGGCGCCCCGCACGTTTTCAATCGTTTTTAAATTTTGAGACTCATTTACATTGAATATGTGCAATATTTTTCTATTTAAATGTTGTTCGAAATTGTTATGTTTCGTAAAATCGAAATTGTGTAAGAAGGCATTAGAGAAATTTGAATTTTTGATTAAGTTGTTTATCAAATCACCATCTTCTGTGGTTTCATAGTAAAAATGAACATCATGTAGACTGTAAAAGTCTATAATATCGTTTAAATAATTTGTTAAAGTTTTTGATGAATTGTTTTTAATATAATTTAACAATTCGGCATCAATTTTACTGAGAAAAGCAAAAAGTAACGTTTGAACTGCTATCCACATTTTTATTAATCTTCTTTGAATATATAAATTCTTTAAATTGATATTAATTCAGCCGACTTTTTCCTGCATTTTCTTAGCTACGAACATATTCTAAAACGTACATCAGAAACGACTAATTACAAATCAAAAAGATTGAGATATTTCATAACAAACACAAATGGTTGTTTGGAATTGATATCGATTCCCTTTGCTTTAAATAAATAATAAGAAAAGGCGATAATTTTTGGTTGATAGTAATTTGTAAAGTGATTTATGATTCTTTTAAAGGGCACTTAAATTCATAATATTTCTACTAATTGCGCAATATCGTAAATTATGCTGTTTAATACTCAATGTCGAGAAAATATAAATATTAGAAAACTTTCTATTTAGTAATTTGCAAGTTTAATTAACTAGTTTATCTTCAAAAAATCTATTATAATATTTGCAAAAAAAACTTTTTATTATGTTATAAAACGTCTGCAAATTTGTATTTAATGATAGATCTGGAATTATAGCAATTATTATGATATTTTAAATTGCTGCAGTGTATTTTTGAAGGTTTCCATTTATTTTAATTAATGTAATATGTGGGAAATGGTATTAATGAATTAAATTATGATTGTTAAGGTATGCATTTAAATTTTTATATAAATACTAATTTCTTTATATTTTCAAGTGGCTTAATTCTAAATAATTTTTAGACAAAATCATATGGAACAATATTAAACGTATTTAAAAACATTTACTACTGAACAAATATTTATTTATTTATATAGAAATATATAAAGCTTACAAGCGATTTAATCACTCAAAACATTGCTTAGCTATTACATATTTAGCATTTACTAGTTTTTATTATGTAATCTAAAGACATAGTTTGTGCGTTTAGAAGCAAAACTTCTTAAATAAATGGCACGTGTGAATCACATAAAA
Source organism: Sinopyrophorus schimmeli (assembly GCA_036325965.1). Lineage (NCBI taxonomy): Eukaryota > Metazoa > Arthropoda > Insecta > Coleoptera > Elateridae > Sinopyrophorus > Sinopyrophorus schimmeli. Next base: position 395,234 of record JARFIZ010000394.1, read on the forward strand.
ATGTGAGATCAGGACACTTAGCTCGATACAAATCTAAAATATTATTAGTTAAATAATTACTTCTTAATTTCACAAATGCCAGGTTTGGTGTGGCATCAAAAAAATTCTCAGAAATTTCGAGTATATTACAATGCGAGATATCCAAAAATATTAAACGTTCCAAATTCACAGATAATTTTATAACATTTTCAAAACAGTTTGATTTTAAGCAAAGGCACTGCAGATTTGGTAAATTTCCAAAGTGACCATCGAGAGTCATTTTTAAACAATTATAACTTAAATTTAAAACCTTCAAGTTTGATAACGCTTTAAAACTGTTTTCATCTAAAACACTTAAGCAATTTTTATTTAATACAAGCGTTGTCAATTTTGGAGTATCCACAAATACGTTAACAGAAATTTTATTAATTTTGTTCTCACTTAATACTAAGTTTGTTAAATTTTCTAGGCCTGCAAAGGAACCATCGTCCAAACTCGAAATGTAGTTCTGGGATAAATCTAAAGCTCGCAGCCTGGATAATCCAGAAAAGGTTCCCGACTTCAAATCCCCAATTTGATTGTTCTGAATGTATAAGAAAGTTAACGATTTAAGGGGTCCAAAGACTTCAGGTTTGATGGAAGTTATTTTATTGTATGTAATGGCTAGAAGTGTTAAATTTTCTAAGCCTTCCAAGCTTCGTAAGTTGGTTAAATTATTTTTATTTAACGATAAATGTCGTAAATTTTTTAGGTGTTCAAAGTTTGGCAATTCTTCCAATTCATTTTTATCCAAGTTCAACACTTTAAGTAATGTATTTTCTTGAAAGATGTTAATACAATGCGTTAATTTGTTGTTATTTAATTTTAGTGTTGTGAGAGATTTTAAATCGCTAAAAGCTTCATTGTGGATGCTCTCTAAGCTGTTATCTTCCAAATACAACTTGAGAAGACTGGAAAGCCCTTTTAGAAGGCCCTCTGATATGGTTTCGATGTAATTGTGTTTGATGTCTAACTTTTCTAAGTTCACCAAGTTAGAAAACAAGCCATCGGGTAATTCTTTGATTTTATTCGAACTCAAATTGATCTGACGAATTAAAGGGGTGCTTTGGAATGGACCTGCTTCAAATTCTATAATTTTGTTAGATTCCAAATCTAAGATTTCCAAAGCAGAGAGTCCTTCGAAAGCGTCTCCTGACACTTTTTGTAGAGCATTACCTGAGAGTATCAATCTCTTTAAATTTCCAAGTTTAGCAAAAGATCCGTTTGCTATATCTTTTATTCGGTTGTATCGCAAATTTAGAATTTCAAGCAAAGATAAATTTTCGAACAGTTCCACTGATAACTCTCGAATCGAATTGCATTCTAAACTTAACTCTTTTAATTGAGTTGGTTTGCTAAAAATATTGTTAGGAAACGCTGAAAGTGAACAGTATGTAATTGTTAATTGTATTAAATTCTCGAATGTTGTTAAGAACTCATCGGGTAATAATTTTAGGTTGCTCACTGTTATTTTTAAATTTGTTAATGTTGTTGGTTCAATACCGTTCTCATTTAATTTTTCTATTAGTTCATCGGACGATTCGATTCTTTCACATGTGAGATTTTCGTTAGTTTTGGTAATCGTACCCTGAAATCAATTTTATAAATTAATTTCTGTTTTTTTAGAGAGAACTGGAGTTATGAAACGAATGAAGATGAAAATAAGGAAAAACTAAACTTACCATTGCTTAAGATTTATATATGTATAAAAAAATTAAACAAGTCCATTTTCTTACAAAGTAAGAGTTTTGATTAATACCTTTAAAGAGGAATTGAAGTATTTTGCGTCTTACTTTTCAACCCCGTGAAGGTAAATGGGGTTGTAGGTCAACGTATCTAATTTCTCTCTTACGAACTTATACATGAAAATATAATACTGTTTTTGTTGCAAATGAATGGAGTTTGTCGGTGCTTAAAATTTATATGTTTATTACCTTTTGGAAGGTCAATTTTGAATCATCAAACCAAAATTCAGCTCACGTGCACCTTTAAATTATTGATTTCATTTACATCACTACCACACCATCTTTTAAGTAAAAAATAAAATAAATTTATATGCCTTCGGACGTTTTAAATAATTGTTTATAAAATAAATATGGTATAATTCTTATAGAGACTAATAAAAACAATTTAATAACAGTTATTTTTAGGAGAAGGAAGCTTTGTGCGAAGATTATGAAGGCAAACCTATTTGTATAAACATCAAGTCCGTGGAAGATCTTAATGATTGTCTGATGATCTTTGCGTCAAAACACGAATTACAAATTAAAAATATCGAAAACTTATTAATCAGAGACAGCCAGCTTGGTGCCCTCCCAGGAAATTGTTTCTCTGGCCTACAAAATCTAACAGAATTATATTTAAGAAACTGTGGCATTAAAGAGCTTCACATTGAAAGCTTCAAGAGCTACCCCTGCTTCAAATTTTAAATTTGGATGAAAATAACATCAAAGAACTTCCAGGAGGAATTTTTAACAATAATTTAGAATTAAAATCCATAAGTTTATATGCAAATAAATTAGAAATTGTTGATTGCAACGTTTTTAGCCCTTTGAGCAAGCTCAAGGATTTGTATCTAACAAAGAACTGCATCAAAGAAATCCATGTGGATGCTTTGAAAGGTTTGGAAGCTTTAGAACGTTTGTATTTATTTCAAAACAAAATTGAAAACTTAGATCCATCGGTTTTTAATGACTTAAGTGCCCTTAAAGCTTTAAATTTGGTTTGCAACAATTTTGGGAACTTGAACGCAGATATTTTTAAAAACTTATCAGCTTTGGAACAACTAGATTTGGACCACATTAGAATTGAAGAAGTGAGACCTCAGATATTTGCTTATCTTGGAAATTTACAATGGTTAAGTCTTTGTGGAAATCCTTTAAAGGAAATCGAAGAAAATACTTTTGATAATCTAATAAGTTTGGAAAAACTTTATATTAATGATACGCGATTGAAAGAAATTGGCGAAGGGACATTTAAGGGATTGGAAAAACTTAAGGAGTTGTGTTTGAGAAAAAATAAGATAACGAGCTTGAACCAAAATACATTTGCAAACTTAAACTCATTACTTTTGCTTAATTTAGAAGGAAACAGTATTGAGTCGGTTGGAAAAGATAATTTCGCGAACTTGTCTACCTTAAATGAATTGAATTTGAGTGAAAATAAATTGAAATCAATCGAAGATGGTTCGTTTTGCGACTTAAGTTCTTTAAAATTTCTAAATCTTGATGGGAACGAATTAACAACTATAACTTCTAATACCTTTGAAGGTTTAACTCAATTAGAAACGTTGAGCATTAAAAGAAACAATGTTGAAAGCTTCAGCGACTTTGGAAACCTTCCAAACTTGCAAGAATTGTGTTTGGATAAAAACCAACAACAAATTCTACAATCAAATTCATTTCAAAGCCTGACTAATTTAAAAATATTAACTTTAACGAAATGCTACTTCGATACTCTAGAAGAGGGATGTTTTAGCAATCTTGAAAATCTTCGCTTCTTGAATTTGTCGCACAACTCAATTGGAAACCTGAAAAATGGATGCTTCGAAGGATTACTAAAATTAGAAGAGCTAAACTTAAAATGCAATACAATTAATAATATAAATGAAGGCGATTTTAGAGGCTTAGAAAACTTGCACATTTTAAATATGGAGAGTAACATTTTATGTGCACTTAAAGCGAATATATTTAAGGACGTAAAATCCCTTCAATGGCTTTCATTAAGATTTAATAATATCAATACTATCGAAGATACAGCTTTTGAAGGACTTCCAAAATTAAAATTACTCGATTTAAGTTTTAATGACTTTGATAAAAATCTCGATGGGGAATTCGAAGGTTTAACCGAATTAAAATTTTTATATTTGATTAAATGCAACCTTAAGGGTGTCCAGAAGTTGGCTGCTGCAAATTTAGAAAATTTGATACACCTGGATCTGTCTGCAAATCATATTAAGGAATTGAACCATGATTTTTTGGATGGTTTGCCCAATCTGGCGTACTTAAAACTGATGGGCAACGAAATAGAAGTTGAGAATTTAGCTGCATTTCTTGATGTTCATCCAGAACTTGTAATTGACGATGATACATTTTAAATTGCAAATGGTTAATCTTAATACAGCTTGAGTAGTGCTTTAAATTGACCGGATAGCTGGAGTTCCGATAAATGGAGTTCTACTGTAACTAAAGAAAAATAATGATCAAATTGTATGTACCAATAATTGAAGTTGACTTTTTTTATTGTAAACAAGTGCACGAAAATTGAATGGAATATAATTTACAATAACAAAATATACTGGCAAAATCTTAAAAGATAAAGGGATGTTGTCATAGCATTTAATTACAAATTACAATTCACAAAACTCTATGATACAATTTATGATATTACATTATAAAATTAATTAAAAAAAATTGTACCTAAGTTAACTAAATCACTGAAAATGCATTTATTAAATCGATCAAGTGAAAGTGTATTAATATTCTAATATCGTTTTTTTTTCAGTTTTATATAAAGGATGGGATTCTCAAATTTATTTAACAAAGTTTGTTATCAATTAAAGGAAAAACTTGCAATAAATTTAAGAACGACACATCCAATTTGTTTATATTAATATTGCAGATATTAAAATAAATAAATAAATAACTTGTGGGTATAGAAAAGCCAACGCCAAGTCAATAACGAAATAACTAACAACATATCAAGAAAACATTCCAGTTACAGTGATTTGCATGGCATCAGCTTCTTTACATCTCCATCACACAGTGATACTTAAGATATTCGCTAAAAACTTCACTGTTATCATCTTAGACTGATAATAAGAAGTTTTAGAAACACAAACCAGTCTTTTTTTTTAGCAATTATTCTCGTTAGTATATTTACAAGAATACAGTAACGAATAATGTTATTATGCACATAAAACTAGGGTTGAATCACCCACCCCCATACTTTTTAAATTAATGGAACAACAGTGGTAATTAGTGCTAATCGCAACAAATAAATTAAATCTAACATAAATGGAATGAAGATTATTAACTTAGTCAATGAACGAGAATCTAATTTACCAAAATCACAAATGTATATAATTAGTTAGATATATACGAAAAATAAATAATTGTCTTTGTTAAATTATAGTTAAAACTTATATTTAGCTTGCCCAACAGAAACGAAAAGCTAAAAGGAGTGAATAAACCCAACAGCCTTCCATTTTCATTTATGTTAAATAATTTAAACAATTTTAGAGTATTCTTATGTGTCGATGCAGGATTACTTTCGAAATCCTTGAATCGATGGAGATGATCCTCTATTTTGATTCCTAATTAGAAAAGGAATTAGTGCGAGTAGATTTTAGTTTTAAAATCTAGTGCTCACCTAATATGTTCACGTTTATAATTGTTGTATCCACAATTATGACAGCGACCCAATTTAGCTTCTAAGCTCTGAAAAAATAATTCGTTTAAGTTTAACGTTGCCTTATATTTTATATGAAAAAAAAAACATGTAAAGCTTCAACATCAAAATTACTAAATAAAATAGCTACTAATGGCTTAAGAGAGTCAGTTCGAAGGACCTCAAACCCATTATGTTTAGAAAGCCACATAATCAACACACACACACACTTTTAATAATGTTTATGTCAAACGGTTAGATCGAAATGTATGAACACAGTTATTTCTTCAACTGATTAAACGCACCTTTGCAAATTTTTCTGGTTATTAAGTAATCCATTGTTGGGAGAGTTGTTGGGCGTACAGACAGTACATTTGATCCGTCCACAATGTTCACACAGGAATCGAGACAACTGAAAGCAACACCCACACGCATGCAACAAGACGCTAACACAAAACTACTAACTAAACTAAATTATACCAAAATAATCCCATAAGACTTACAAAAGCACTGCTAAATCTATTACTACATTTAAATTCAATTCAACTTACTCCCACTTTTCTAATGATGTCACCTACAATATTAAGTGCTAATACTCTCGACGACGGTGTGAGTGGTGTATTTATTGTATTTATATTTAAATTACTAAGATTTATATGGGCTTCGGCTGAAAATCATTTTTATAAAATATTTGTATAGATTGATTAAATCAAATGTAATAATTACGTTTCGTTGGTGTTTGTGGATCATTCTCAATCTTTAAAATATTAGAATCAATGCTGTGTGTAACAGCATGTCCATTTAATCCTCTTTCATTATCAGGTAGTTTGCCTTTCTCTCTCACTTGCAGCTCTTGCTTTAAATCTAGAATAATTAAATTAAATATTAGAAAAATGTTCAATCTGAAGGATGTTAATATACCTCTGGTTTCATCAGCAAGCCTCTGTAATTTCTCTTTAAGACACTCCTTTTCGTCTACTTCTATTTCTAAGATTGCATTACGTTCTAGTGCACTATTTAAGGACATTTCGATAGCTCCGACTGTTTCTGCAACAACTCTTTGTGCACGCTCCAAGTCGTCATTTTTTTGTTCCAGTTCTCGAATATATTTGCTTAAATGTTCTTTTTCATGTTTAAATACGTCTATATCTGAGTGTAGCATTGAATTTTCTCTATTTGCTTGATCTAATTTCATCTAAAAAAAAATGATCAAAATAATGTTACAAATTAAGATATGTAAAAATATACCTGTAGATTATCAACTTTATTTTGTAACATATTATTTGTCGATTTTAGATCTTTTGTCATTCGTTCTTGTTGTTCTATCGTGATTTCATATTCCTTCTCTAGTTGTTGCGAATCAGTCATGTAATCCTCATATTCATGTTGAACACTATCTTTCCTACAATTAATCATTTTAAATGTAACTTAAATTCGTGAATACATTAGATTCTTTATTACTCTTCTACTGATCTTTGGGCAAGATCCTTCCAGTACAGAAGTTCTTCTTCCGTGGAATTAAACGAAGGCTGTACAAGTGCCATTTTTAAATGACTTTGTCTTTTCACAGTTCTACGAAATAACTGGAAAGCAATTTATAATTAGACAAACTTTGACACAGAAACCAATATTAATTATGTATGAATTAATGCATGTCAATTAGTTTATAACGATAGAATTAAGTACGAAATTTATGAAAAGAAACGTCGCAGATTTTCATCATCTAAAATGATTGCAAATCAAAACACTTTTAAAGCTTTACAAACCTTTGAAATTCTTTCGTCGAATACACCTTTATGAACAATTTAATTTGTTAAATTTTCACAAAACACAAATACAAAATTATATTTGACACTAACGGAATAAGTTGACAAAATGGCGACTGTTCGATAAGTTCACTGTTAGTTACATTTACGTATAACGTAAATTTTCCAATTTTGAAATATTTTTATTTTAATTATTACTACATAAGAATCAATCTCTTTGATAGTTTAATTAGCTATGTAATTGCAAGACGTTTATAGTATTTGAATGATATAACATAAAACAATTACAAAAGAACAGGTTTTTTATAATTGAGACAAATTATTAACTTTTTTAATTTGAATGCTTTTGCAGATTACATTTAAATTTACTACTTTGCTGAAGAGACCCCTTAGTGGTATTTGTAATTCCTGTGATGGCCTGAAATAGAAATGCAGTTTAAATAATTGGCTGACAATAACATCAGATTACTTACTAATTTTTGGATAGTTAATCAAATAGAAAAAAATCATGGAACCAGTAATAAGTTGAAAGAATGCTGCTCCTCCTGCACGTTTTGGTTGTACATACTTATGTTGCCATCTCCACCAAGCTAAAAAGAGCAATATAAGACAAGTGCATAAAAGAATAAAATTTTGTTAATCACCTCGACTAATACTAGAAGTCATAGCACGTGGAGACTTGTTTCGACGGCTTAACCAAGCACCTAATTCACCCAATTTTACTTGTGCCAGAGGAGTATCGGCTACAAAAAAGTTTGATTATGTAATTATGTTACATCTTGAGGTCTTGGTAAAAATAGATTTGGATACTCACCTTTACCATAAAAACGAGCAGGATCGTATGGTCCATGCTTCTTTGGATCATATTCAATTGGATAATCGCCTATACCCATTGTTCCAGCACAAAAATTAGAATTACTAGAATCTTGGAAAATCTGTCAGATTTTTTGCTCTGAATATAGTTAAAGTATTTTAGGTTATTTAGGGAGTACCAACACACAGAAGAATCTTTTTAAATATTATTTTATTTTATAAGACATATAATTTAATCAGTATTTCAGATTATAAGTGTTTAATTATAATAATTTTATAATTCTAAAATAGAAAAGGAATCGACCAAACTTATAATAGAAAAGCCCCTGGAGTGGATTAGAATATGGCAGGTGTACATGGATTATTTGGTTACATCCAAGGGGTTATTTTTGAGAATAATAATAACTCACAAACAGTGTCATTGTAAAGACTATTGTGCTTTAAAGTATTATTTACGTACCATTTTCGCCTTATTTTATTTAATTATACGCCACTTATGAAGACAATGCAAGATAATGATTAAATAGAAATATTTTGGTTAATAAAGTCCTGTCAGATGTCAAAATGGATTTGCCAAACATATCAAAATATTAAAAATAATATTTATTTATTAAAATAACACTCTTATTCAAGTATTACTTCTTGTAAGGCTTTATTTTTAAGGTGAGCCAAGTTTTCTTGTCTTGTGTGTATGTTTTTCAAACTATCAGAATGACCTATATCAATACTAATATTTTTTCAGCATTGTTATTTTAAGTACTTTTGGAAATTCAAGCATAATAAGTTTAATACGATAAAACAGGCAATGCAACTCTGTTCTTTGTCATTCGATTGCTACTCTCGGCTGTGCTCGAAGCCCTCAAATGGGCAATTGCCTTACTTGCTTCAAGGAGCCCACACCAACGGCCCTAGACAACTCCACTTTACATTGTCGTAAAGAAGGTATGAATATAGATTAATTGCTAAATGAAATCAGTTTTCTTATAGATTGCATTGGAGTATTTGTATGTACAAGTTTAGTTTTTTAATGTGTTACATAAAAAGCATTAGTTTTGTTTCAAATTTAATTGATGTCCTTTATTAGAAATGCCAGAAGGGGGATTATACTCGGCACCAACCTGCTTAGTAACAACAGTACCAATAGAGACAAGCATACTGAGTAACGGAAATCACATTACGGCAGTTCCAGATCAGCCTTCTGCAACTCCAATAAGCAGATTCTATCCATATCAAAGGCGAATTCAACCAAAATCTGCTCCACCAATGGGTACTAGTGACAGCAAGTTATCTGATGTGAAATTAAACTCATTGTATGAAGTATATAAAGATGAACAAGAGGATGCCATATTAGCAGAGGGCATCGAACAATTATGTAAAGATTTACAGGTATCTCCGGACGAATTTAAAGTTTTAGTGCTGGCATGGAAGCTAAACGCTGAACAAATGTGTAGATTTACGAGATTAGAGTTTGTGAAAGGTCTTAAACAAATGCGTGTAGATTCTATAAAAAGTATTCAAGCTCGTTTACCAGAATTAGTTAATGAAGTTGCAAACGATCCCGAGTTATTTAAAGACTTGTACAGGTTTACGTTTAAATTTGGCTTGGATTCAGGTACAGGACAACGAATTCTACCTTCTGATATGGCTATAGTATTATGGAGATTAGTTTTTACTGTAAGAGAACCGCCAATATTAAATCGTTGGCTCAGTTTTCTTGAGAGTCATCCTTTAATAAGGGGTGTACCACGTGATACTTGGAATATGTTTCTTAATTTTTCAGAAGCTGTCGGAAATGATCTCAGTTCTTACGATGATAACGAGGCTTGGCCGACGTTGTTTGATGATTTTGTAGAATACGAAAACGACCATACTAACCAAAATATATCAAAAGATAAAGAATGTGAGGAGTTCCTCATTAAGCATAATTAACGATACAATTATTTAAGGTCTTATTTATTAAAGACTTGAAGCGGTTCGAGTTGCTTTATCTTTTCAATGCGAGGTTTTGAAGCAATTGTAAAATAATTATTTTCATTGCCTCTTCTTTGAAATATAATATTTTTATTATTAATAACACATTGTCAATGTGCTTTGAATGTGTTAAATACAAAGAGAAAGAGTACTGTTTGCTGAACAACCTGGTGGTTACAATTGATAGACGTAATTTATTTATTATAACGTATTGTGTCATATTTTATGTATTTAATCATAATTACAAGAGAATTATTGCTAATTTAATTTAATCTAATTGTATGACTTGGGTTTGTATTTGATTGATGAAGGAATTGGTTTCTTCCACAAGTTTGTTTGGATGTGTGATCGTAGAGCGATTCATAGTAGAAATTAAACTAAGTTTATTTTCGATTATATTGCTTTTTGTGATAGTTATTCAACAAGCACATATGGATAACAATATTTTATTATTTAAATAAATTAAGTGAAATTAATGTAAAGCGATCCTTAAGTCTGCAAACGTTTTATATTCAAAATAAAGTGCTTCTGATAATGCAACCATTTAATAGTTTTTAAGCTCAAATTTAGATTTTCAAAAAGTTTTGAAGGAAACTTGATTAATTTTGAATTTTTCAGTACTTGATTTGATTTATATTTTGAGACGTGCGTCAAAAGACATTTGCACATCTGTAAACGTCAGTGAATTTTTAGTAGGGTTAACGTTTACAAGTATTTTAATCGATTAAATCTAATTTGTTAATTGTGCATATGTTTATTAAATTAATTTATTGAGATAAATTTAAATTTAGGCTAAACAAATGGAATGAAGTCCTGTTGGTATGTCAGACGTTCTCAGAGAAGAAGGGCAGCTTCAATTTGTGCCCTCTGTGCCTGCAGATAATCTAAATAGTGATAAAAATGTTGAAGCCGAAACTCAAGAAAACCTTAATCATAATCAAGACGAAAACAATTCGATCGCACCTAAATGGTTTTGGAAATTATTGGACAAAATGTACTTCGTATTTAAAGAAGCAGCTTTAATCTTATTCCTTGCCTTTACTTATGCTGCATTCGTGAATAAGTAGGTATTTTTATAACTTAACATTGCCTTTAATAAGAAAACTTTAAATTGTAGTCCACCGAGAATTTCAAAAATTCCAGCAGCTTTTCCATTTTTTCACAAAACTTCTTTGGTTACTGATTGGTATCGAGGACAGTTGGGTGCTGCAATAAGTAAAGCCAGGGAGTCAGATCTATCCTTTATTATGTTTTATGCTCCTTGGGATGCAGAGAGCCAAAATATAAGAAAGGAGTTTGAATTAACTGCTAAATATATGCACCAGCAAGTTACTTTTGCTGCGATTAATTGTTGGCAACCTGGAAGTGAATGTCGTCGGCAATACAGTAAGGCTTATAACTGGCCAGTATTAATAGCTTATCCAGCTCATGGCAAAGGTGTTCCTTATACTGGAGTGCATAAAGCAGGACATATGGCTAAGTTCTTGCAGCTTCTATCCAGTCCTATTATTAGAATTGTAAAAGAGATTGAAATCTCTGAGTTGCTCATTAATCATGATGTAAGCATGTCAGACGAATAAGTATGTGAACTATCTATTTCTAATCTATGTTTTAGGCAGTTGTTCTTGGCTGTGTAAATGCAAGACCCGGAAGTTTTGATTATGGATTATTTTATACAACAGCTATTCACTTTTTAGAGAAAGATCCTTATCAAAGGATAGCCTTTGCAGTATTAACAGGATCTAATAGTGCTTGTTTTGGGATACCTCCTCCCAGTTTTACTTTACATTTATGGAATGAAACTTTGGTAGAAGAAAAACTTAATTCGAGTTCTTAATTTTAAAATTCATTTTTAGTACTATCCTCAACTGGAATTGAAGCCAGAAGCTTTCACTAATTGGATTATAAAAAATTTACATCAGATTAATATCTGGATTACGCCCAGTGGTACAAAGAGCTTAGTTCTATCGCAGTATGTTCAACCAGGCCCAACTTTAATTTTATTTACACCAAGAAACTCTTTACAAACGTTCAGTGATTATTATGATTTGGTAATTAATTGAATTTTTTTTAACTGCCATTTAGAATATAATTAATTATTTTATAGCTTTATGAAATTGGTTTAGAATACATCGCTTGTGACAACAACACAATAACAACGATAAATTCTCTTGCGGTTTATGGAAAAAGGATAGGTAATAAGAAAGTTACTTAATATTAAACTATTACAAGTAAACAAATAGTAGCCATAGTAATTTTTAGAAAATTATTTAAAGCATTCAATTTTCCTAAAGGAGTGTCTTGAAACAAGCAAAGCAGAGTCTTCTGGATTTGGTCCCTTTCTCTTAAAATTTTGGGACAAAAATTCTTGTTTTAATCAAGACACTTGCAAATGCAATGCTCTTAACTTGTTAAGGTATGAAACAGGTGATCAATGTGATGTTCAAGAATTTCTTCATAACACCACCAAAAATAGTAGACTTTGTACTATGATTCATAAGATAGACTCCCTGAAATTTTCAACATTCGATGGTAACTTACAAAATAGTCAAAACCGTTTAAAACTACACGAAATGAGTTTTAGATATTAATGATGCACGATCCTCAGAAAACCTCATAAAGAAATGGCACGAGGAGAAGTGCCACATCGCTAAAATAGCTCAAAATTTATATCCAATAATTTTTTCTGAATCGATCACAGATCCACATAATAACAGCGAAAAATCTGTTAATGTAACAGGCTTGGAATGCAAAACTAATTCTAGTCTAACATTTATGACAATGGATAGTTTGGAGTATTATCATTTTGCTGAAAGACTTGGAATTGATTTATCTACAAAAAAACACAACACGGCTGCTGTAATAATTGACGATAGTGTACGTAGTTCTTGAATCATAAAATGAAGTTACATATTTATAATTTCAGATGGAAACCCATCATATAATGCAATCATCGATAAACGACAGAACTTTAAGGGAATTTATTTATAATTTTTCAACAAATAGTTTACGTCGATCTATGGACTCTGGTAGTTCGATCAATTCTAAGCATACTCACATATATCCAATTAGAAATGTGGTAAATCAGTCCGAATCTGTATGTTTGTTAGAATTAAATGCGAACACATTTACCTCGAGGATTATGCAAGAAAATAAGGCGAGTTAACTGTTTGAAATATAATAAAACAAACAATATATTTGTATATTTTAGGCGACATTAGTTTTGTATTATTCGAAGCATTGCTGCTTTTGTAACGGTGTTTCATATATTTATTTAACGGTAGCCAAACTTTTATCATCGGTAGATTCAATCCAGTTTTCAAGAATCGATGGTGATGTAAATGTATTACCTTGGGAATTTACCATGTACCGTTACCCTTCTATTATTTATTTTCCCCTTCATAAAAAATCGGAAAGCAGAGTTTTTCCAAAAACCATTCCCATAACTGTGCCAAATTTAGTAAATTTCATTTTAGTTAATTTAAATCCAAGTTTAAAACTTCGAGTGATGTGGACCATTTGTAATCAAACGAAGGTATATGGTTGATGTTTTTTAAACAGCTAAGATCAATTGATTTGTTGTAGTTTGACGACGAAAAGCAATCCTGTATATCAACGATACGTACAGAGAATTTATCATTAATATATAACACTCTTCGAGCTTGGAGAACTGCCGATAGTTTAACTAAAACTAAACTGCTTTATAAATTGCAATTATTAAGGAATATTAATCTATTATTATCTCATCTTCCTGAGAATACTGAAGACATCCAAAGATATTTAATAAGATTACAGTCTACGTCAACGAAAGCCATAGAGAAATTAGACAAGACTACCGAATCTAATAATGTAAGTTTTAAAGATGAACTTTGATTATGGTTAAAATGGTCATTTTTCTGACCAGTGGGGCATCTTTTAGTTTTTGTTTAAAAAAAATTTTATTTATTACTGTATTGTATTGTTTATTTAATGTTGAAATGTAAGGGTGCTACTTTATAATTAGGGTCGAAGTAAACTAAGGAATGATAGATTTAAAAACTAATCCAACTGATAATAGTAAGCGGCGGCACTTAAAAGAAATACCTACGTGGTTGTGATGTATTTTTGTGTAAGTAGAATTAATTGTTATCAAAATTGTATATCCTAAACGCTGCTCCTAAACGCGGCAGCAAAAAAATATCTAAAGAACTGGGTCAAAATTTACATTGACTGACTAGTATTGAATATGTGTAAATGTTGTACAACCTACCAATAACTTGAATGGTTTCCTCTTGTACATATTACTTTTAAAATGTTCAAAACAGTATATAGAGAAATTTTTATTAGATAATTGTGCGAATTGTGTAAATGTTTTAGGTTTAATATAACAGAAATTGCATTCCTTTACAGATATGGTAGATGAGAAATTATCGTTGGGTTACTGTTTCGTATATTTTTACCATCTAATAATGTATCTGTGATAAAATGTATAATATGTTATTAATAATACTTGTATTTGCATAGGAACTATTCTATCCTATAAACCAGTCTTAAAAGCTTGATAAAACAAGGAGAGATAATTAAAATATAATTTACAAGAATAATAGAATTAAATAATGATTTCTGAGTAAATGGTCAAGGATATGTTACAATATCTTTATTAATACTTCCACGAATTTGGATAAACGTAGGTATGTGTTCTTTGAACTTGTAAAAGAAACTTTCTATGGCGGTTCTAAGTCGCAAAAGAAGGAGTATAAATTTGTTAAGTATTTGCGTATTTATTTATAATATAATTAAATTAATAAGTTGTTCTTATAATAGTTATTGGGTAATAAACATCATCGAGTGATCGATACTGAACTTGATAAAACCGAGATAAGGGTGATCTATCATTAATTGTTCGATTAAAAGATTATTAAACTTTTAATATGTAAATATTTAGTTTATGGTTTATAAGTATTTATTTGGCCTCGAGTATCTTGTACTTTAAAAATTAAAAGTAGGATAATTAAAGCAATTAATATTAAAGTTGAAAGAAAATATGTTTTATCTGTAGATATTATTTTAATTATTGTGATTAATATTTAAAATACTTATTTACTTAAATTGTTTATTTGAATTTAATTATTACTTCAAATGAACAATGGTTTATTTTTCAAATTTTAAATGTATGTCCATCAGTTGATGATAGATGTCACCTCGTGTATCTTTTTTATTATTTTGTATTAAATGGTAGAAAATCAAAGAATAAGATTAAAAGAAATGATCAAGAGTTTAAATACTTGTTTACAAATCTCTTAAAAATAGAGTAACAATAAATGAATTTAAAAATAGATATTTTTCTTCAGGCGAATTGTATTTGGGTTGGTCTCTCTGGGTGACCTTCATAACTGTGACTTTAGCAAGGATCTTTACAAAATTAATGATTTTAAGTTTTAAAATGTAAAAATGCAGGGATATTTAGATAGTGATAGTGAACAGTACAAAACCAGCTTCTCAATATTTGTGGCTATTTTATATATAAAGGTTTTATACATTTTAGTAATGACTTTATATATTTTATCTAGGTTTAACCAATTTCTTGCCTAAATACTTACGATTATGGATGAAGTTATTTATCTTTCTCATTGGGATGATCCTGAACCTGTAAGCATCCCAAAATATATTACTAAGTTGTTAAGAAGTTATCATGTTATGGGTATAAGGTTTTTATATAATTGTTATCGAAAAGGGGTAAGACATTATTTTCTAATTGTTCTACCATAATGTGTTTGATATATTTTAGCAAAAAGGAATAATTTTGAATCATGAAGATGGAATGAATTTTGAACTTCAAGTTATAGCATTCTTAAGTGCTGTGCAAACAGACATAACACCTAAATCGCCAGCTTTAATTTTATGTCCAAAGGATTTGAATGAGAATTGGGTGAAGCATCTTAATTATGTAAAAGGAATTAATTGTTTTCTTGTAACAAGTAAAAGTAAGTTTATTATTTGAAATAAACATAATATAATTACATCTTTTTAGATATCAATAAAATTCAGCAAGAGGAACACAATTATAATGTATTGTTATGTGAATATTCTGATTATAGGCTTTTGAAACGAATTATTAATATGGAGTTTTTATTTCTCATAGTTAGTGAGGTAGAACGTGCTGTAAGGAAAAGACATTTTATAAAAGTTAAGAGTTTGTTTTGTGTAGGTTTAACAACAAGAAATTTTTTAGTAAGTTTATTAATGTTTTGTACTGGGTACAGTATGTAATTAATTTTATTTTAGAGGGAATCTGATCTTTCCTTGTTTTGGTCGATATTAAAGTGGGTCCATGGTGGAAAATACACTTTGCTTACCGAATTCTATGAGTAAGCTTTGCTTTTTGAGAAAGGTTTAATATTTAAAAAATAACTAAAAAAACATTTTCCAGGGACGAAAATGAATTTGCAAGAAATTATGCTTTCGGGTATCAAGATGTTTGGCAAAAATTAACGTGGCATTTTAGTAAAACTTTTGTTCCACTTAACAAAGAGGAAAAATCTGTATGTTTTTCTATAATTATTTTAGTTTACTTAATACGAATTTTTTTGTAGGAGTATTTAGAGATTTTAAAAGGCCAATTAACTAAAACCGCAAATATAAAACAAGAACATGATTCTCTAACACCACCAAGTTTAGAAACAACGTTTAGTACAATGGAGAATAAAGTTGACGTTAAAGAAATTATGCAAGTGGAAAAAGAGGAAAAGTTATCTTTTGATTTATTCAGCGATGATGATACCGAACTTTTATCAGCTACTAATGTTTCAAATAAATCGAGTTCTTTAACGCTCCCTGAAATTAATGAAGATTCATCAGAAATAATAACTTCAATTATGGACTCAGAAAAGCCAGCTCCAGATTCTCAAAATGATCTCTTGTCTTTGCTATATGGTAATGGGGAATAACTTTTTAAATTATTTATGCATTAATTTAACTATATATTTATTCAATTATTTATTTTGGTAATTAATTCCATGTTTGTATCTCTTGCATATTATATTAAATTTTCTAATATTGTCCTAGTTTTACAAATCTGCGCTATGTTAATTTAATTGTGTTAGATTTTTGCATATATTTTAAAATGAATTTAACAAATTAGTGGTTTAGTTATTGATTATTTTTATAATTATATACTTATTTTTATGATTTTTAGAAATTGATTTGAAAATGGTTCAGCAATTTAATACTAGATGGTACTTCTCGGTGTATACAAACGTTAACCTTATTTTTAATTTAAGGTTAGTGTTTGAATGTTAAGTTTCAATTAAATCATAAGAAATATTTATTTTGGAAAATCAAAATGCAAAGTGGAACAATAGGACATTTGAAAATTGGTTTTAACTATGGAAATACTGCGAGGAATACTAGATTTTGTTAAGATGACGGGTTTTCTATGTCATTTGGTATAATTAGTGATCGGTTTTACATCTTTTTATATATTTACAATTTTTCTTAATTGATAGCTTTGTGTGATTTTTTTATTAGTAATTTTAAAATGTAAAAATGAATGAAATTGATTTCGTGTTAAGCGTAAGTAAGAAACCCTTTTAAGGTTATATTCTATTCATATTTTTTACAGAAGAGCTCGAAACAGATTCTTAGTTTAGCTAAAGGTTTGAAAGGTGGAGATGAAATTTTCGACAGCAAGTTATGTGAAAGTTTAATAATCAAAGATAGTGCACCAAAAGTTAAGAAGAAAAGTACTAATGAAAGATTCAAAGAACATCCCAACCATTTCTCTTCAGACTCGGACATATTAGATTATCCTGTGCAAAATGGCTTTAAAGATCACACCAAAGATATTTCAATTAAGATAATACGAACTACTTGTAGCAGCTCTAGCAGTGCCAGATCTAAATCTAGCGAGGAGAATAAACCACATGTCGATCATTTTGCTAATTCAGAGAGTTCCATTAAAACAAATAAGACAGAACGTATTCAGACAATAAATCGTATCGTTGTTTCTGAAAATAATACATGTATAAAAACGGAAAAGTTGGGAGGTATTGAACAAATATGTCCCAAAGTAAAATGTTCCAAAAGTACTCCTTCTAAGGGATTGCAACCCAATAGAAGCACAGTGCAATGTAAGAAGAAAGAGAACGAAGAGAAATTAGCCCATCTACTTCACAAAACTACAGGATGTTTAGAGGATATAAAGTAACTATTATATTTGATACTTATATCAGTTTACTTTTGCAAGAATTTTTTTTTAGGATGCTAGTATTAAGAGACAATGCCGTACCAGATGGCCAAGAAGATTATGATAGGAGGCGTAAGCGAGCTCAAGAATTTTCAACGAGATTTTCAAGAATTTACCTATATAATTTGCATAGAGAGGTTTTTTTTACTAACTTTTTTAACTACTTTTTTTACAAACTAATTTTAGGTTGATGAATTAAAAAAATTAGCCAAAAAACCAAAGATTGTTGCTTGTTGTTCTAGTAAAATGTTTGTGAATGCTCATCAAACATTAATGCAAACATTTCAAGCCTACCAAACTCATATACCCACATCTTTGGGAAATATGACCATAGGCAAGCTAAAAACTGCTCTCGAACTGACCGAAGACCTTTGTTGTATTAATATCAATCACTTCTTTATTGATCCGGAGGAGACTGAAGCACGTGAGACTTTAATCTGTGTACGTTTTTTCAAAGAAATAAAAAGAAATATTAATATTCTTATTTAATGTTACGTGAGGATTAAATAATGCAAAGCTCATTTACAGGTTTTACAAGACAAAAGTAAAGATCTCTTAGAAGTTGTTGATGATTTGATACAAGCAAACGCTCAGAGAGATTTTGAGAATTTTACACAACCGAACCCCATCTCTAAGCCAGCCAAACAAAAAAAATCCCGGAAAAATAGCTTACACGGTAGATTGTCGATGTACTCGCTTACATCAAACGTTACATCTCGTGAAGCGTATTGGAAAAAAGCAGTAGAGGCACTTGCAGAAGAAAAATTAAGGTAGTGCTCTAAAAACTTAGTATCGTAAAAGAAGGAATCAATTTCAGATACAATTATGTACATTCACGTTATAAGACTGCAGGTTTTAAACATAGACCTCCAAAGAAAAGGGTAATACCAATAGTGCCACCAATTAAAAGGCAGTTTAACAAGCAACGGAGAAATACACCCTTACCGAGTTATCGAAACGAAGACGATATTCCAACCATGGTTGAAATGGAAACGCAGAAGCATTGTTGTGATATTAAAAAGATAGCGGAAACTGGCTCTCTTACTAACAACGGAAAGGAAATTCAACCATGCGATATCATTCCGATGATAAAGAAATTCTGTGCTGAACTACTGGATAAGAATAAATCGGTGAGTTATCTCCAGAGATATTTATTCGAATCTTAATCTAAGAATTAATTAATTTAACGTGTAAGTTAAAAGCAGATAGAAATTTAATTGAGTTATATTTAAGCAAAAAAGAGAAATATTACAATGCTCAAAACAGATCTGCTTTACTACCACAGAAATTTATTCCATTCAAAAATTTCTAAGAGCATTTTGAACAAATCGGATGACCATTTTCAACAGCAAATGCGTCTTCAACAACTGGATTCTTACATTTCTGCAAATAATAATTATAACAGTTGCAAATTGGAGATTAGCGATTATTCACCAGGCATTTGAAACAATTTTGGTGCCATTTCTTGTCCAGCGCAATAATAGCTTGATCGGTGATTGGCTCAGCACATTCGGCACATTTCTCGGCGAAGGCTTCATAGTAGTCCTTTTTGCAATAGGGATAACCGTCCTTTTCGATAAAGCCGCACCCAACGAGGCTGATTTTGCAAACGGCGCATACGAAGTGCTCCTCATGCCACTCGACGCCTAGGGCTTTAATTATTTTCTGCACAAAAGAAGTGGGACGTTATTTTCGATTTTGAAAAAAAAATTTAGGTTTACATTTTTAATTGGCTGTTGGCAGGCGTAGCATTTCTTCAAAACATCTTGGAATAATCTTCGTCGCAATAAGGGAGACCATCGTGCTGTTGGAACTTGGTGTCCTTAATTGGTTGCTTGCATTTTGCACAAGTGAAGTGTTCCGGATGATAGGTCTTTCCAAGGGCGCTTAAAATCTTAAATAATCTTTGTTAACTAATTGGGCTTTGATTGAAAACTAAATTTACTTACTTCTCCTTCTATTGCTTTGTCGCAGACTGTGCAAGTTGAGACTGTTGGACTTTCGGTGGAACTCTGAAAATGTTTAAATTTATAATTTTATAATTGCTGACCGTTTTACGCACCATTGTAAATTAGTTGTGCACGTTTTTTTTTCTTCGAAAAAGGGAAACTTAGAAGTTCACTACGAGAGATTTAAATTTGGAGAGTTTTGATGCCTTCGACGTACAAAAGTCAAAGATGTGATCTCGTTGGAAACCGTCACAGTTTACTAGCTCCGATTAATACTTAGCTTATCTAATTATTGATTCGTTTATTTCAGGAAGTGACTCACAAATGTGGAGAGAACTTTATAAACGAACTGATGGCGATGGCTCTGACTAACAAAATCGATTTTAACAGCAATGTGAGGGCACTTATAAAAAATGCTTGCTCGTCTCCTAAAAAGCTTGTTCGCAAGGATACTCGTTCAGGTGTGAAAAAAAGCAAATCGCAGCCTTCCACTGGCAGCAGTCAATCTAATCCACTGAAAAGTTCGTGCAGCAAAAGTACCTTTCAAAGTAGCACTGTTGGAGTTGATAATGCAATTGGGCTTAGTATTATTAATAACGAATCTTATAATATTAAGTGTACAGAAGATAATGAGATATTACACATTCGAAGCACACCTTCGCTTAAATTCAAACCGAAGTGAGTCTCGCAATTCTGTATTTAAAATTATTTTATTACTAAGTTTGTTATAGGCAAACTATAAGCGTGACTGGGACCAGGAACGCAAGACTGATTTACATTAAAGATGAAGGATCTATAATCGAATCGTCCGAATCAAATTCCAAAGAAGATGTTAAATCGTTTGTGATAGAAAATGAGGGACAAGGTGATGCAGATGAAAGAAAGCTTAAAAATCTATCATCTTTTCTAAAAATTAAAAGAATATCAAAGGTGCATCTTAAACCGCTTCGTTTATTCCCAAAAAATACCTGCAAACGTTTAATACAATATAAATTGGGAATTTCGAGTTATACGAGTGGGAATCATATATATCGAAGTTCTCAGACAGTACGGCCCTGGGTGACGGTCAACAAGTGCGTATAATTGCTAAGTAATTTTTTTCACTTATGAAATTTCTTATAGAATTGCTGATGGTGTATTAGATATACTAATATGTTTTGTATCGAGAGAAATTCAGGTGGATAACGTGATACAAGCTTTATATCACTCAGAATTGCAATAATTGTTGCATTAAGAATGGGTCACATATTTTTACAGAAGGACTGTACACAACTATTGATTAAATGTTTTTATTTTAAGACTTTCAAGTGCTTAACTAATTATAATTATTACATGTATAAAACTCATTGAAAAATTTGCCGACTAAAAAAGCAGGTTTACGACAGTATGCATATTCAAATTACATTTAATGTTTTAATTTAAACAAAACTTAAACTACGGTAATACAACTTTAGTCACAATTCATAAAATTAAACAAATTTTTCTAATTAAATAGAAATAGACAAAGTTTCCATAGATACCACAGGTGGTAAAATGTTAATATTTTCTTCAGAAAATCCATGTTCTTCCAAAAATTCTGGAGCATACTGAATGCCCAACACTTTTCTACAAGCTGCAAAGGCGCACATCTTACGAGCAGCTTTCTTTGTGGATCCTAACGGTAAAACTCAAAAAATAAAAGGAGAAATAAAAAATCTACGAACTCACCAGAACCGAGAAAGACATCCGAACCAACTATGCATTTAATAGTAAACACAATATTTGGAGGATTACCCGTTTTAGAAGCCTCTTCATAAAGAACGTTGGGATACATTTGATTTAGCAACATAATTGGATTCATTGTTGTTGCTGTGTCAGGTAATTTCTTTGCTGGTTTCTTTTCGAACACCTTAGCAGTTTCGGACAGATCTGAGGTGCTTTCCGATGCCACCTTAACCAACTATATAAAACTAGATTAAATTAAAATTTAAATAGTTATAAGTTTACCTTTTCAGCAATGTTGCAGCCTTCATCCCAACTATTTAAAAGCTTGTGAAGAGCATAACAAGCAATATGAGACCAGGAAATGCCATTTTGCAAATCGTCTGTTTCCACTTCCATTTTTATATCGCCATCAGCATCAATTCCACTTGCGATAGCCGCTTCTAGGTTTGGTGCAGTTTTCAGTTTACTTAACACCATGTGTTTTAGAGCTGCTTCTGCCGCTGCTGTTTTAGCTGTTGGTTTGCTTTTACCTGGAAAAACATACTTTATTATTGAAAGACTGTAAAAAGCATAAACGGGCAAGTTTTTAATTCAAAGAAAGCTATGCTGGCTCAAGATCTTGATTAATTTTAATGGAATCTTACCCATGCCGATGTGCTCCATGCCATCAACCGAAACAGAGCATTTAAACGATGTACCATCGTACACATTGGGAGTTTCGGAGAGATTATAAGGAGTACTGCCTATAAGTTCGTTGAGAACCATCAGCGCATTTTTGGGCTGTAAAATTTTACGTAGACGCTGATTACGGCGCCGCAAACGTTCCTTTTTATTAATTTTACCTGAAAAATTTATATTCATCTTTTATTGTAGAATCTTGTTTGTTTGAATACGAGTAAATTAATTCAGTTCAGTAAATCTGGTTTAACATGAACTGTACGTTACTCAACAAACAAACAATTCGGAGACATTGACAGACTTCAAATTTGCGCAGTCATTTGTCATCATTCAGCAATTTGATTAAAAAAATATATAATTGAGAAATAACCAATTTTTTACCATCTTTTCGAACCCAGAATGGTTTGCCAAGTTTCTTTTTACGTTCGGAGTTGTCGTTTTGAGCTGAATTTTCGATTTCGTCGTTGGAGGTGACGGCATTTTCGACAGGCGGTGCAGGAGGCGGTGGCACCTCGGAAGTAAGTTCATTTTTGAAGAGCAACTCGACCTGTTCGTTTGCTGCTTGCGGAGTGTCTGCTTGCTGTTTTAGAAATTGTTCTGCTTGCTGTTTTAGATTTGGAGTAACGCCAGGAGGTGTTGGTTGTTGCTACAAGAAAAATAATATATACAAATTTGAGGGATGGAAACTGATTAGTCGTACTGGCGGCTGTTGTTGGGTTGGTGGCCTAAACGATGGGCGATCTTGCGGTCCTTTTCCTCTGTTGGATTGTAACTGTGTGATGGAGCAGGGTTTATTAACTATACAAGATTACCTTAACGGTTGTGTGCACCGGTATAGGTGCTACCTTTAACATTGATACTTGTATGCATCTAACTGTTAAAGGCTATTTATTAAGTGGTAAATTAGAGATAAAAGTCTTTAATTTACAACTACACTATCTCCTTCGGTATACCTTGACTTATTGTAATAAACGAGGAGTACAATGTCAAGATATAACTTATCCGTTTAGCCTGAAATGTGGAAAACTCAGAGCAAATTTTCCATCTCGAATAAGATTAAATGGCATTAGCTAAAAAATACATTTAATCAAATTTAAGAGAAATCTCTGATAAATTTGCATGAGAATACACCAAAATAAGGCTAAGCGAAAAAGGCAAGATATTGGTACCTATAACAGCACCACTACCCAGGCCCTGCATAGTTCGGTTGCAGCTTATCAGCCTCCGCCTTTTAGAAAAAGAATAGAATTAGACTTTAAAAATAGGAAACGAATGGTAAATTTTGTTTTTAGAGAAATATTTGGACGTGTACGCTATTTAATCATTAGAAGGCTTGCAGATGATACTTTTTTCCAAACACATTCATCATGTGTATTATATATTTAGAGCATACCTGGCCACCGGCTATAAAGTTTGAAGATAATTGAGGGGGTCTTCGTTGTCCCACATTGGCTACATTGGCTGCAGGTCCTAAAAATAAACAATGTTGTACCCCTTATTCTTGGATAGAAGTGACACGATAAAGGGGCTCGACTTACTAATGAAGGGCCATTGTTTAAAAGTATATATTTCATCAGTTTCTTATTGATAGATTACGAATTTATTAATATTAAAGGTGAAAGTGCAGCAAGTGCAAAAATACAAGGGTTTTTATATTGTTTGATGAAATACATACTTTTTAATGGTGGTCCTTCATTACCACGTCTGATCCACCATCATTGATAGGATGCTTCAAGAACTTGATTAATGCAACTATTAACTTACCATAATAGGGATTTCGTCGCGTATTGTAAGCCATTTTAATTTATCTCCGTAACACTAGTATTATCAATTAACACCCTTACGAAAAATCTATAAAAAAAGCACAAGTAATGTAAATGCAGTAATGTACAATGCTACCAACATGATACAGTAAAATCCATATCTTTTTTCGTTTTAATATAATGTATATAAGTGTAAATAATTCACTTAATATGTTTCAACGTTTACTTTTATTATGGAAAATGAAAATAACGTTGTATATTTCTTTAAGATTTGGAGATTTGGCAATTTAATGAAATCATTCTTAGTATAACTAATGCCCAAAAACAAAATGAATTCTTCCAAATTGACTTTAATATTAGTTTGAACCTTCTGTATATCTTCAATAAGAGACAACCATCGGTGTATCAGTAAATTAAACAGTAATTAAACAAGCCTATCGTTTTATTTAACTTAGCAATGAAGTAAAGTGTCAACATCCTTAGTATGATAAATGCCCGAAAATTTTTCTCTTTTGAGTGTACCCAATAAAAATAGATTGTCGCTTAAATTCGAGATGTCATCGGTTTGTTATTGTAAGGTTAATACTTCATTTTTGTTCAATAATATATTATAAATTATTTTAGGGTGTGCAAAATCATTGCTTTTTAGTTTACTAAATAAAGAAAGGAATATCAAGGGAGACCTATGTAAGAGCATGTAACCCAAGTCCTACTTGTGAGAGTTGATATGTCGAATGCACTTCATTGTAAAACTGGGAAGATTAATTTTAATAATTTCAATAAGTTAAGAAACTTTGGACTTCCAGCAAACCAACAAACGGTGTGTAATGTTTAAGATATATTTCTGTAGATGATAATAAGTAGTTTTATTCTTGTAGGGTATTTACCATGGTAAATTGTCCACCGACTACAGACCTGCGATTTGATTTAGGTAGCATTTCTATCCAATCTAGTGGATGGATTGTTTAAACAAATAATAATTGGTTAAACGTTACATACTGAATACAATACTAATGAGATGTTATAATACATACTGACAAATATTAACCCTCGATGAATAGGAATTTGGAATGAAGATAATCTAATCAGATTTAAGTTATTATACTGTTTTGTACAACAGCCTTGGGAATTAAACATTAATGTGAGTAACATGAGCTTTTATGGTATTGTATTAACTGCAAATTAGTTTAATATCTTGCACGAAATATTTTTATCGCAATTGTACTGCTTTAGTTTTAAGAAATGGCTTTGTAGGTTACTAATTCCCAATTGCCACTCACATCTAAATTTGGGATTTAGTTACGTATTTCATATATATTGTGAGATGTTCTTAAGATTAGTTCTTGAAAATATTTGTGTTAGCTTTATGGAATATTTTTATCTTAGTTGTATTGTTTTATTTTTAAGATAAATATATGTTTGATAATAATTTCTAAGTGAGAGATTAGGCTAAATATAGTAATTAACATTTAATTTGTTCTTTTATTTGTTGGTTTTGATTTATGTTTGATTTTCAGAAATTGAAGTGTTAAACATATGGTCTCTATAGATGTGTATGATGGGTTGCAGCTCGCAGCGTGACGTCATTAGAGATGGCCGTTAATGAAGATGTCTATAATACAGCCGGTAGTTCAGCCATATGTCCATTAGAGGGGGCCTTCAAAAGTGACGTCATCTCTACCACCTATCGATTGGTCTACGTCGACGCATGACGAATATAAAAATATTATGGATGGCCTCTAGAAAAGTTTTGTTTCAAATTCCATTACGGAGCTAGCTTTCGATGAGAAGAGTGTGCATCGCTCTAACTTTCTCTGATGACTCGAATGCCTGTTTTTATACTAAACTCTTGTCACTTGTAAAATTAATTATATTTTTTATACATTGTAAAAGAAGTTATTATTTTTAATTTTTCAAATATGTTACTTGTATATATCATTTAATTAATCTAAGTCTTTATTATATTAATCATAATGTTGACGTGCAATATCATTTAATATTAAGAGGAATATTAAGAGGATAATATTAAGAGGAATTGAACTTTTAATAAAACAACTCTTGTCGAATGTGCACATTTAACAACAGTTGTTTTATTAAAAGTCCAATTCCTGTTAACATTAATTAATATCTTCATTATATGTCTCGGATGCGAAGGGGTTGTTTTCGATTAAAATTTTTGTCTTCGTCTGTTGTAAACATTCATTATTCTTCACATGGATGACATAATGTTCAGTAAATGGTGGGGTGTTTTAAGATTGTGTAGTCTTAAAATATCCCATCAAGAGCTGTACTCTGTTAACGCTGTTAAATAGTTTAATTAAATGTCAAGGGGGATGTAAGGGGACATTGGGAAATAAAAAAACTATTTACTACCTGTTGTTGTTTCTTTTCTCACTAAAAATGTAAGGGGAATGTGTCAACTCGTAACAGGGCCATAAAAGAAAATTTGCACAAATGTAATGGTTCAAATCGCGACTTACAGTCGGCCGAGTCGGCCGAGTCGGCCGAGGGTTTATCTTAGAGATTTTTAAAAATATTTTTCAAATCACGAGTATCCTACGGTCATTCGTCATTCGTCATTCGTCTCGTTCGGCTCGTTGCTCGTTGGATTTTTCTTAGAGATTTTTAAAAATTTAACTTCGACTGGTATCGAACTCGAGACCATTTGAACAAACAACCGATCTCTAACCATCTGAGCTATGGCGTTATTATATAGAGTGTGTGTTTGAAACCTTATAAAGTACACGTTCCTATAATATTAATTTAAAAATTATGCTCTGTTAAATAGGTTAATTAAATGTAAAGGGAGATGTAAGGGGACATTGGGAAATAAAGAACTATTTACTACCTGTTGTTTCTTTTCTCACTAAAAATGTAAGGGGAATGTGTCAACTCGTAACAGGGCCATAAAAGAAAATTTGCACAAATGTAATGGTTCAAATCGCGACTTACAGTCGGCCGAGTCGGCCGAGTCGGCCGAGGGTTTATCTTAGAGATTTTTAAAAATATTTTTCAAATCACGAGTATCCTACGGTCATTCGTCATTCGTCATTCGTCTCGTTCGGCTCGTTGCTCGTTGGATTTTTCTTAGAGATTTTTAAAAATTTAACTTCGACTGGTATCGAACTCGAGACCATTTGAACAAACAACCGATCTCTAACCATCTGAGCTATGGCGTTATTATATAGAGTGTGTGTTTGAAACCTTATAAAGTACACGTTCCTATAATATTAATTTAAAAAATTTTTTCTTACAAATAAAATATTATTTTATTATTATTTTTTCTGAAATTTCTCCAATTTTTCAAACTTCTAAGTATAAAAAACAAAAACATGTAAATAATTTTATTTATTTACCCAATTCCCCATTTACATCCCTTCACAATTAAGGTTACAGTATTTTATAATTTTATATCTATTGCTATTTTATTTTTTACACAATCTCAAAACTTGAGAGAAAGAAAGTGTAAGAGAGTGGAGGTTAAATATAAAGAGCATTGTCTCTTTATTTTTACCTTCCTCCCTTCCCCAGACAAGTTTTAAGATCGCGTATTACAAAAATGGTGTAACAACCCCTAAGTCTGAACTATTCTAATTAGGATGATCTTGACTGTGGTGTCCTGGGAAGATCTGCGCTGAAGAGTTCCTTGGTCCATCCTTGGTCCTCATGCCTGTCCATTGGTTTATATCCGTCTTACTCTCCATTTTAAATGATACATTATTAATATACATAATTAATTTTATTATAATAAAAATTAATATTACTACATTAATTAATATAATTAAAATAAACAAGTTTTAATATAATAAAAAGTTGCAACCCGTAAGATTGTTTTTATTGTTATAAATTAAAATGTAATTTGGACGTCAATCTTAGGACTGCAACTTTTTTTACAATAGTAGTTAATTAAATATTATAAATAAAAGGGAAAAGGGTAAAGGTGTTTTAAATTGCAATTTTTAACATTCGAAAAATTTACGTTGCATCTTGTACATATTTTACATGTATCTTATGTAAAAAAGTCCCAGAATACCGAACCCGTCTCGCTTTTAATGATTGCATCGAAAATAACGGCGCTACGATTTTTTTTGTAAATAAAGGGGGTACTTTTTTCGATTTACTAATTTCATCGAAAATTTTTAGTTTAGAGCGAGAGCGCCAGAAAATACCACCGGCTATAGTTACCAGGGGTACGTAGGAACGTCCCCTCGCAATATAAAGCAATTCTATTTTTTTCATTATTTGCCCAAAATACATGGGTTTTAACCCATGTTTTTTCAAAATTGAAAACGTTTTTCCAAAGCTCTGGAATAGCACGCTAATGGTTTCTTAGGCCTATCCGAAGGCAAAAAGGCTGCCAAATCCGAATTGGTATAGTTTTTAAAGATCCGTCCACAAATAACGGCGCTACAATTTTTTTAAAGTTCAAAATAGTGCAAAAAAGAGGCCCTAAAATTGCAATTTTAACATTCGAAAAATTTACGTTGCATCTTGTACATATTTTACATGTATCTTATGTAAAAAAGTCCCAGAATACCGAATCCGTCTCGCTTTTAATGATTGCATCGAAAATAACGGCGCTACGATTTTTTTTGTAAATAAAGGGGGTACTTTTTTCGATTTACTAATTTCATCGAAAATTTTTAGTTTAGAGCGAGAGCGCCAGAAAATACCACCGGCTATAGTTACCAGGGGTACGTAGGAACGTCCCCTCGCAATATAAAGCAATTCTATTTTTTTCATTATTTGCCCAAAATACATGGGTTTTAACCCATGTTTTTTCAAAATTGAAAACGTTTTTCCAAAGCTCTGGAATAGCACGCTAATGGTTTCTTAGGCCTATCCGAAGGCAAAAAGGCTGCCAAATCCGAATTGGTATAGTTTTTAAAGATCCGTCCACAAATAACGGCGCTACAATTTTTTTAAAGTTCAAAATAGTGCAAAAAAGGGGCCCTAAAATTGCAATTTTTAACATTCGAAAAATTTACGTTGCATCTTGTACATATTTTACATGTATCTTATGTAAAAAAGTCCCAGAATACCGAATCCGTCTCGCTTTTAATGATTGCATCGAAAATAACGGCGCTACGATTTTTTTTGTAAATAAAGGGGGTACTTTTTTCGATTTACTAATTTCATCGAAAATTTTTAGTTTAGAGCGAGAGCGCCAGAAAATACCACCGGCTATAGTTACCAGGGGTACGTAGGAACGTCCCCTCGCAATATAAAGCAATTCTATTTTTTTCATTATTTGCCCAAAATACATGGGTTTTAACCCATGTTTTTTCAAAATTGAAAACGTTTTTCCAAAGCTCTGGAATAGCACGCTAATGGTTTCTTAGGCCTATCCGAAGGCAAAAAGGCTGCCAAATCCGAATTGGTATAGTTTTAAAGATCCGTCCACAAATAACGGCGCTACAATTTTTAAAGTTCAAAATAGTGCAAAAGGGCCCTAAAATTGCAATTTTAACATTCGAAAAATATACGTTGCACCTTGTACATATTTTACATGTATCTTATGTAAAAAAGTCCCAGAATACCGAATCCGTCTCGCTTTTAATGATTGCATCGAAAATAACGGCGCTACGATTTTTTTTGTAAATCAAGGGGGTACTTTTTTCGATTTACTAATTTCATCGAAAATTTTAAGTTTAGAGCGAGAGCGCCAGAAAATAACACCGGCTATAGTTACCAGGGGGACGTAGGAACGTCCCCTCGCAATATAAAGCAATTCTATTTTTTTCATTATTTGCCCAAAATACATGGGTTAAAACCCATGTTTTTTCAAAATTGAAAACGTTTTTCCAAAGCTCTGGAATAGCACGCTAATGGTTTCTTAGGCCTATCCGAAGGCAAAAAGGCTGCCAAATCCGAATTTGTATAGTTTTTAAAAATCCGTCCACAAATAACGGCGCTACAATTTTTTTAAAGTTCAAAATAGTGCAAAAAAGGGGTCCTAAATTTGCAATTTTTAACATTCGAAAAATATACGTTGCACCTTGTACATATTTTACATGTATCTTATGTAAAAAAGTCCCAGAATACCGAATCCGTCTCGCTTTTAATGATTGCATCGAAAATAACGGCGCTACGATTTTTTTTGTAAATCAAGGGGGTACTTTTTTCGATTTACTAATTTCATCGAAAATTTTAAGTTTAGAGCGAGAGCGCCAGAAAATAACACCGGCTATAGTTACCAGGGGTACGTAGGAACGTCCCCTCGCAATATAAAGCAATTCTATTTTTTCATTATTTGCCCAAAATACATGGGTTTTAAAACCCCTGTTTTTCAAAATTGAAAACGTTTTTCCAAAGCTCTGGAATAGCACGCTAATGGTTTCTTAGGCCTATCCGAAGCCAAAAGGCTGCCAAATCCGAATTTGTATAGTTTTAAAATCCGTCCACAAATAACGGCGCTACAATTTTTAAAGTTCAAAATAGTGCAAAAAGGGCCCTAAAATTGCAATTTTAACATTCGAAAAATTTACGTTGCATCTTGTACATATTTTACATGTATCTTATGTAAAAAGTCCCAGAATACCGAATCCGTCTCGCTTTTAATGATTGCATCGAAAATAACGGCGCTACGATTTTTTGTAAATCAAGGGGTACTTTTTCGATTTACTAATTTCATCGAAAATTTTTAGTTTAGAGCGAGAGCGCCAGAAAATAACACCGGCTATAGTTACCAGGGTACGTAGGAACGTCCCTCGCAATATAAAGCAATTCTATTTTTTCATTATTTGCCCAAAATACATGGGTTTTAAAACCCCTGTTTTTCAAAATTGAAAACGTTTTCCAAAGCTCTGGAATAGCACGCTAATGGTTTCTTAGGCCTATCCGAAGCCAAAAGGCTGCCAAATCCGAATTTGTATAGTTTTTAAAGATCCGTCCACAAATAACGGCGCTACAATTTTTAAAGTTCAAAATAGTGCAAAAAGGGCCCTAAAATTGCAATTTTAACATTCGAAAAATTTACGTTGCATCTTGTACATATTTTACATGTATCTTATGTAAAAAGTCCCAGAATACCGAATCCGTCTCGCTTTTAATGATTGCATCGAAAATAACGGCGCTACGATTTTTTGTAAATCAGAGGGTACTTTTTCGATTTACTAATTTCATCGAAAATTTTTAGTTTAGAGCGAGAGCGCCAGAAAATAACACCGGCTATAGTTACCAGGGGTACGTAGGAACGTCCCTCGCAATATAAAGCAATTCTATTTTTTCATTATTTGCCCAAAATACATGGGTTTTAACCCATGTTTTTCAAAATTGAAAACGTTTTCCAAAGCTCTGGAATAGCACGCTAATGGTTTCTTAGGCCTATCCGAAGCCAAAAAGGCTGCCAAATCCGAATTTGTATAGTTTTTAAAAATCCGTCCACAAATAACGGCGCTACAATTTTTTTAAAGTTCAAAATAGTGCAAAAAAGGGGCCCTAAAATTGCAATTTTTAACATTCGAAAAATTTACGTTGCATCTTGTACATATTTTATATGTATCTTATGTAAAAAAGTCCCAGAATACCGAATCCGTCTCGCTTTTAATGATTGCATCGAAAATAACGGCGCTACGATTTTTTTTGTGAATCAGAGGGGTACTTTTTTCGATTTACTAATTTCATCGAAAATTTTTAGTTTAGAGCGAGAGCGCCAGAAAATAACACCGGCTATAGTTACCAGGGGTACGTAGGAACGTCCCCTCGCAATATAAAGCAATTCTATTTTTTTCATTATTTGCCCAAAATACATGGGTTTTAACCCATGTTTTTTCAAAATTGAAAACGTTTTTCCAAAGCTCTGGAATAACACGCTAATGCTTTCTTAGGCCTATCCGAAGGCAAAAAGGCTGCCAAATCCGAATTTGTATAGTTTTTAAAAGCCGTCCACAAATAACGGCGCTACAATTTTTTTAAAGTTCAAAATAGTGCAAAAAAGGGGCCCTAAAATTGCAATTTTTAACATTCGAAAAATTTACGTTGCATCTTGTACATATTTTATATGTATCTTATGTAAAAAAGTCCCAGAATACCGAATCCGTCTCGCTTTTAATGATTGCATCGAAAATAACGGCGCTACGATTTTTTTTGTGAATCAGAGGGGTACTTTTTTCGATTTACTAATTTCATCGAAAATTTTTAGTTTAGAGCGAGAGCGCCAGAAAATAACACCGGCTATAGTTACCAGGGTACGTAGGAACGTCCCTCGCAATATAAAGCAATTCTATTTTTTCATTATTTGCCCAAAATACATGGGTTTTAACCCATGTTTTTTCAAAATTGAAAACGTTTTTTCAAAGCTCTGGAATAACACGCTAATGGTTTCTTAGGCCTATCCGAAGCCAAAAGGCTGCCAAATCCGAATTTGTATAGTTTTAAAGATCCGTCCACAAATAACGGCGCTACAATTTTTTAAAGTTCAAAATAGTGCAAAAAGGGCCCTAAAATTGCAATTTTAACATTCGAAAAATTTACGTTGCATCTTGTACATATTTTACATGTATCTTATGTAAAAAGTCCCAGAATACCGAATCCGTCTCGCTTTTAATGATTGCATCGAAAATAACGGCGCTACGATTTTTTGTAAATCAGAGGGTACTTTTTCGATTTACTAATTTCATCGAAAATTTTTAGTTTAGAGCGAGAGCGCCAGAAAATAACACCGGCTATAGTTACCAGGGGTACGTAGGAACGTCCCCTCGCAATATAAAGCAATTCTATTTTTTTCATTATTTGCCCAAAATACATGGGTTTTAACCCATGTTTTTTCAAAATTGAAAACGTTTTTCCAAAGCTCTGGAATAGCACGCTAATGGTTTCTTAGGCCTATCCGAAGCCAAAAGGCTGCCAAATCCGAATTTGTATAGTTTTTAAAATCCGTCCACAAATAACGGCGCTACAATTTTTTAAAGTTCAAAATAGTGCAAAAAAGGGGCCCTAAAATTGCAATTTTTAACATTCGAAAAATTTACGTTGCATCTTGTACATATTTTACATGTATCTTATGTAAAAAAGTCCCAGAATACCGAATCCGTCTCGCTTTTAATGATTGCATCGAAAATAACGGCGCTACGATTTTTTGTAAATCAGAGGGTACTTTTTCGATTTACTAATTTCATCGAAAATTTTTAGTTTAGAGCGAGAGCGCCAGAAAATAACACCGGCTATAGTTACCAGGGTACGTAGGAACGTCCCTCGCAATATAAAGCAATTCTATTTTTTCATTATTTGCCCAAAATACATGGGTTTTAACCCATGTTTTTCAAAATTGAAAACGTTTTTCCAAAGCTCTGGAATAGCACGCTAATGGTTTCTTAGGCCTATCCGAAGCAAAAAGGCTGCCAAATCCGAATTTGTATAGTTTTTAAAAATCCGTCCACAAATAACGGCGCTACAATTTTTTTAAAGTTCAAAATAGTGCAAAAAAGGGGCCCTAAAATTGCAATTTTAACATTCGAAAAATTTACGTTGCATCTTGTACATATTTTACATGTATCTTATGTAAAAAAGTCCCAGAATACCGAATCCGTCTCGCTTTTAATGATTGCATCGAAAATAACGGCGCTACGATTTTTTTTGTAAATCAAACGGGTACTTTTTTCGATTTACTAATTTCATCGAAAATTTTTAGTTTAGAGCGAGAGCGTCAGAAAATAACACCGGCTATAGTTACCAGGGGTACGTAGGAACGTCCCCTCGCAATATAAAGCAATTCTATTTTTTTCATTATTTGCCCAAAATACATGGGTTTTAACCCATGTTTTTTCAAAATTGAAAACGTTTTTCCAAAGCTCTGGAATAGCACGCTAATGGTTTCTTAGGCCTATCCGAAGCAAAAAGGCTGCCAAATCCGGATTTGTATAGTTTTTAAAAATCCGTCCACAAATAACGGCGCTACAATTTTTTTAAAGTTCAAAATAGTGCAAAAAAGGGGCCCTAAAATTGCAATTTTTAACATTCGAAAAATTTACGTTGCATCTTGTACATATTTTATATGTATCTTATGTAAAAAAGTCCCAGAATACCGAATCCGTCTCGCTTTTAATGATTGCATCGAAAATAACGGCGCTACGATTTTTTTTGTAAATAAAGGGGGTACTTTTTTCGATTTACTAATTTCATCGAAAATTTTTAGTTTAGAGCGAGAGCGCCAGAAAATACCACCGGCTATAGTTACCAGGGGTACGTAGGAACGTCCCCTCGCAATATAAAGCAATTCTATTTTTTTCATTATTTGCCCAAAATACATGGGTTTTAACCCATGTTTTTTCAAAATTGAAAACGTTTTTCCAAAGCTCTGGAATAGCACGCTAATGGTTTCTTAGGCCTATCCGAAGGCAAAAAGGCTGCCAAATCCGAATTTGTATAGTTTTTAAAGATCCGTCCACAAATAACGGCGCTACAATTTTTTTAAAGTTCAAAATAGTGCAAAAAAGGGGCCCTAAAATTGCAATTTTTAACATTCGAAAAATTTACGTTGCATCTTGTACATATTTTACATGTATCTTATGTAAAAAAGTCCCAGAATACCGAATCCGTCTCGCTTTTAATGATTGCATCGAAAATAACGGCGCTACGATTTTTTTTGTAAATCAAGGGGGTACTTTTTTCGATTTACTAATTTCATCGAAAATTTTTAGTTTAGAGCGAGAGCGCCAGAAAATAACACCGGCTATAGTTACCAGGGGTACGTAGGAACGTCCCCTTCCAATATAAAGCAATTCTATTTTTTTTCATTATTTGCCAAAAAAACATGGGTTTTAAGCCATCGATTTTACATGTATATTGTGTAAAAAAGTCCCAGAATTCCGAAACCGTCTCGCTTTTAATGATTGCAGCAAAAATAACGGCGCTACGGTATATCAAAGCTATCCCAAAATTAGTGGTAATAATTGCATGCTGAAGAATTACACAAAACTAACAAATAACTAAGCAGTTATTCAAATGTTAGTACTTACTTGTGTTCTTTCCAAATTTCTAATGTCGTAATCCTGTAAGTTGTACTGCAAGCTGAATATTAAGTAAATTACCATTAAAATGTAGGTTCGTTAACTGTTGTTCGATTAAAGAACGCTGAACTAATAATCTACTTGAGGTATTCAAGATTATGTTTTAATAGTTGTGGTTGAAGAAAGTACATTGGCAGCTCTTTTATTTCTGAAGACCAAATATGCATAAACACCTAAAAAATATTTAATGCATATCAATTCAGCCACTTTAGATAGTTAAATAAAATGCTTATTATCGGTGTTAGTAATTCTAACGTTTGACAATTCTAAAACTTATTAAGTACAAGTATCCTAATACATTCCAATACAAAATAGCTACAGTACAGCAAAAGCACACTTTAAAGGTAAGACTGTGTTCCTTTTAGTCATTCATAGTACATTATTTAACGTTATGTTAAGGAATGCGACTGTATTTATAGACAGGTTAGAAAATGTATCAAACATCTTTTGCAAAAAAGAAACCAACCCTCTTTTAATCTACATTAGGTATTAAAAAGCTTGTTTTAATAGTTGTGGTTGAAGAAAGTACATTGGCAGCTCTTTTATTTCTGAAGACCAAATATGCATAAACACCTAAAAAATATTTAATGCATATCAATTCAGCCACTTTAGATAGTTAAATAAAATGCTTATTATCGGTGTTAGTAATTCTAACGTTTGACAATTCTAAAACTTATTAAGTACAAGTATCCTAATACATTCCAATACAAAATAGCTACAGTACAGCAAAAGCACACTTTAAAGGTAAGACTGTGTTCCTTTTAGTCATTCATAGTACATTATTTAACGTTATGTTAAGGAATGCGACTGTATTTATAGACAGGTTAGAAAATGTATCAAACATCTTTGCAAAAAAAGAAACCAACCCTCTTTTAATCTCACAATGATAGGGTATTAAAGAGCATTATCTTCATAACTAAAACCAAATTTCATTAAGCTATTAATAAAATAAAGAAAATAAATACAATACCCTTAAAAAAAACTTAATAACAAATTAAACATACTTGTAAATAGAAAAATGAATTGCCACTGTAATTTTAATAAAAATAAATACGAATTTAAATTTAAATTAAGTAGTTATTTATTCTTCATAATTATAAATTATCATAAGATTACAGAAGTAGTAAGCACACATTTAACTACAATTGCCGTAAATAAAACTTTTCAAATCAATAATTACAATTAAAACAACCAAAAGGCGCATAACTTATACACTTCGTACTAAAAAAGGTGATTGAAATTAATGAAATATTAAGAAATAATCCGCTTATTGCAATGTAACTACTTCTGCAAACTTATATTTATAACATCAAATTGAAAGTAAATTAGTAGGTTGAAAGAAAAGTTAGAATAAGTCCATTAATAAGCTTAAGATGTGAAAGGAGCACCCCATCATGTTAAGAGTGACTTTAAATTATGACCCTTTCTTTACTATTAATGCCTTTCTCTGATTTTGATATCATTCTAATCCACAAACTGATAGTTTAAATTCAACAGTAAATGTTTGATAAATAAAGCAAGAATCAATTGAGTGGATTTAAAAGTGCCCGAACCTTAATTCTAAAATTAATAATAGACACATTATTTAACTAATTACACAAAACTAACAAATAACTAAGCAGTTATTCAAATGTTAGTACTTACTTGTGTTCTTTCCAAGTTTCTAATGTCGTAATCCTGTAAGTTGTACTGCAAGCTGGATATTAAGTAAATTAGCATTAAAATGTTGTTCGACTAAAGAACGCTGAACTAATAATCTACTAGAGTTATTCGAGATTATGTTTTAATAGTTGTGGTTGAAAAAAGTACATTGGCAGCTCTTGTATTTGTGAAGACCAAATATGCATAAACACCTAAAAAATATTTAATGCAGATCAATTCAGCCACTTTAGATGGTTAAATACAATGCTTATTATCGGTGTTAGTCATTCTAACGTTTGACAATTCTCAAACTTATTAAGTACAAGTATCCTAATACATTCCAATACAAAACAGCTACAGTACAGCAAAAGCACACTTTAAAGGTGAGACTGTGTTCCTTTCAGTCATTCATAGTACATTATTTAACGTTATGTTAAGGAATGCAACTGTATTTATAGACAGGTTAGAAAATGTATGGAACATCCTTGCAAAAAGAGAAACCAACCCTCTTTTAATCTCACAATGATAGAGTATTAAACAGCATTATCTTCATAACTAAAACCAATTTTCATTAAGCTATTAATAAAATAAAGAATATAAATACAATACCCTTAAACAAAACTTAATAACAAATAAAACACACAAGTAAATAGAAATAATGTCAAAACACCATTTTGAAAAAGAATTGCCACCCTAATTTTAATAAAAATAAATACGAATTTAAATTATATAGTTATTTACTCTTTATAATTATAGTAAATTTTATAAATTATCATAAGATTACAGAAGTAGTGAGCACACATTTAAATACAATTGCCTTAACTAAAACTTTACAAATCAATAATTACAATTAAAACAACCAAAAAGCGCATCTTATACACTTCGTACTAAAAAAGGTGATTGAAATTAATGAAATATTAAGAAATAATCCTCTTATTGTAATGTAACTACTTCTGCAAACTTATATTTATAACAACAAATTGAAAGTAAATTAGTAGGTTTAAAGGAAAGTTAGAATAAGTCCATTAATAAGCTAAAGATGTGAAAGGAGCACTCTATCATGTTAAGAGTGACTTTTAATTATGACCCTTTCCTTACTATTAATGCCTTTCTCTGATTCTGATATCATTCTAATCCACAAACTAATAGTTTAAATTAAACAGTAAATGTTTGATAAATAAAGCAAAAGTCAATTGAATGGATTTAAAGGTACCTGAACCTTAGTTCTAAAATTAATAATAGGCACATTATTTAACTAATTACACAAAACTAACAAATAACTAAGCAGTTATTCAAATGTTAGTACTTACTTGTGTTCTTTCCAAATTTCTAATGTCGTAATCCTGTAAGTTGTACTGCAAGCTGGATATTAAGTAAATTAGCATTAAAATGTTGTTCGACTAAAGAACGCTGAACTAATAATCTACTTGAGTTATTCGAGATTATGTTTTAATAGTTGTGGTTGAAAAAAGTACATTGGCAGCTCTTGTATTTGTGAAGACCAAATATGCATAAACACCTAAAAAATATTTAATGCAGATCAATTCAGCCACTTTAGATAGTTAAATACAATGCTTATTATCGGTGTTAGTCACTCTAACGTTTGACAATTCTCAAACTTATTAAGTACAAGTATCCTAATACATTCCAATACAAAACAGCTACAGTACAGCAAAAGCACACTTTAAAGGTAAGACTGTGTTCCTTTTAGTCATTCATAGTACATTATTTAACGTTATGTTAAGGAATGCAACTGTATTTATAGACAGGTTAGAAAATGTATGGAACATCCTTGCAAAAAGAGAAACCAACCCTCTTTTAATCTCACAATGATAGAGTATTAAACAGCATTATCTTCATAACTAAAACCAATTTTCATTAAGCTATTAATAAAATAAAGAATATAAATACAATACCCTTAAACAAAACTTAATAACAAATAAAACACACAAGTAAATAGAAATAATGTCAAAACACCATTTTGAAAAAGGATTGCCACACTAATTTTAATTGAAATAAATACGAATTTAAATTTAAATTATGTAGTACTCTTTATGATTATAAACTTTATAAATTATCATAAGATTACAGAAGTAGTAAGCACACATTTAAATACAATTGGCCTAAATAGAACTTTTCAAATCAATAATTGCAATTAAAACAACCAAAAAACGCTTAACTTATCCACTTCGTACTAAAAATGGTGATTGAAGTTAATGAAATATTAAGAAATAATCCTCTTATTGTAATGTAACTACTTCTGCAAACTTATATTTATAACAAATTGAAAGTAAATTAGTAGGTTTAAAGGAAAGTTAGAATAAGTCCATTAATAAGCTTAAGATGTGAAAGGAGCACCCCATCATGTTAAGAGTGACTTTTAATTATGACCCTTTCTTTACTATTAATGCCTTTCTCTGATTCTGATATCATTCTAATCCACAAACTAATAGTTTAAATTAAACAGTAAATGTTTGATAAATAATGCAAGAGTCAATTGAATGGATTTAAAGGTACCTGAACCTTAGTTCTAAAATTAATAATAGGCACATTATTTAACTAATTACACAAAACTAACAAATAACTAAGCAGTTATTCAAATGTTAGTACTTACTTGTGTTCTTTCCAATTTCTAATGTCGTAATCCTGTAAGTTGTACTGCAAGCTGGATATTAAGTAAATTAGCATTAAAATGTTGTTCGACTAAAGAACGCTGAACTAATAATCTACTTGAGGTATTCGAGATTATGTTTTAATAGTTGTGGTTGAAAAAAGTACATTGGCAGCTCTTGTATTTGTGAAGACCAAATATGCATAAACACCTAAAAAATATTGAATGCATATCAATTCAGCCACTTTAGATAGTTAAATACAATGCTTATTATCGGTGTTAGTAATTCTAACGTTTGACAATTCTCAAACTTATTAAGTACAAGTATCCTAATACATTCCAATACAAAACAGCTACAGTACAGCAAAAGCACACTTTAAAGGTAAGACTGTGTTCCTTTTAGTCATTCATAGTACATTATTTAACGTTATGTTAAGGAATTCAACTGTATTTATAGACAGGTTAGAAAATGTATGGAACATCCTTGCAAAAAGAGAAACCAATCCTCTTTTAATCTCACAATGATAGAGTATTAAACAGCACTATCTTCATAACTAAAACCAATTTTCATTAAGCTATTAATAAAATAAAGAATATAAATACAATACCCTTAAACAAAACTTAATAACAAATAAAACACACAAGTAAATAGAAATAATGTCAAAACACCATTTTGAAAAAGGATTGCCACACTAATTTTAATTGAAATAAATACGAATTTAAATTTAAATTATGTAGTACTCTTTATAATTATAAATTTTATAAATTATCATAAGATTACAGAAGTAGTAAGCACACATTTAAATACAATTGGCCTAAATAGAACTTTTCAAATCAATAATTGCAATTAAAACAACCAAAAAACGCTTAACTTATCCACTTCGTACTAAAAATGGTGATTGAAGTTAATGAAATATTAAGAAATAATCCTCTTATTTTAATTCAACTACTTCTGCAAACTTATATTTATAACAACAAATTGAAATTGAAATTAGTAGGTTGAAAGGAAAGTTAGAATAAGTCCATTAATAAGCTTAAGATGTGAAAGGAGCATCCCATCATGTTAAGGGTGACTTTAAATTATGACTCTTGCTTTACTATTAATGCCTTTCTCTGATTTTGATATCATTCTAATCCACAAACTGATAGTTTAAATTAAACAGTAAATGTTTCATAAATAAAGCAAGAGTCATCCGAATTGGTTTAAAAGTAATTTTACCTTAGTTTTCCAAAGTTCCAAA
Source organism: Sinopyrophorus schimmeli (assembly GCA_036325965.1). Taxonomy (NCBI): domain Eukaryota; kingdom Metazoa; phylum Arthropoda; class Insecta; order Coleoptera; family Elateridae; genus Sinopyrophorus; species Sinopyrophorus schimmeli. The sequence goes on from JARFIZ010000394.1 coordinate 436,010, forward strand.
ATTAATAAAAGGCCCCACACTTATTAATTAAACACACTAAACTATTACAACGTATTCAAGTGTTGTTACTTAGACTGTTAGAAATATAAAGAATGTGTTTTAGAAAGTTATTGTGTAAATGTTTTATATTTATCTACAATGTCAGAAACTGATAGAAGATAAAGAAAAATCAATACTTTAAAAATGCATTATTCATTGTGGCGGTATTTTTATAAATATTTAAGTTGGCCAAATACCGTTTATAATATATTCTTCCCTTGATCCTACAATAATTAATTAAATAACAAAAACAATGTAAAAACCAGCAGTGGCGTTACATGTAAAAATTTAGCCCATCAAGTGCATTTACTTTATGTCGTTTAAAATAGTTTTTTTCAAATCAAATTACTTGCAACACAACATTTAAAGTACCCGATCCAATTAAAGCAAAGCCAAAAAAAAAAGAAAAAAGTATTAACACAAAGATCGTGGAATAAACAACAACACAATATAAAAGTAATAAAAAAAACTCACATAACAATTAAGATCCAAGCTTCAAAAATTCTGTTTATTTAATTTCCTCAGCAATCTCCAAAATTTTCAAATTGAGATCTGTCTAGTTTTGACGACAAAGGTGAGTATTAATATGCAAGACCTCTTCCGAAGACTCTTCATTGTTGTTCTTCTTCACGAATCAATCTTCTTGAATTAACTTTCTGCTTGTTCAAGACATCTCCATTTCTAAAATAGTTAAAACATGTTATTTCATTTTGTAAATGATAAAAGTAAAAGTATTATTCAAATTTTCAATGCACTTATTGTATTAAAAAAAAGGTTACACATTGTTTTCTTCGAAGACGAAATAAATTAATCAAAGGTATTTCAACCCCATCAATGAGAAAGATAGTAAATGTTTTTAATTTAGAATGTTTTAAATTATAAAAAAAGTAAGTACCATGAGAAATGTTACATTGGTTTACCGAAATATGTTCGGATTTAAATCACCCATTACCACTACGACATGCCTGACCCTTCAAAGATAATTACGAAAGGGTCAGAATAAATATCTAGAAAGGGTTGTTTGGGCGGCAAATTAATCACCATATTCCTAAATGGATAAACTCAAATTTCGAGCTTTTACCCTTTCCATATGTAAAAGGAAATTTGGCGAAAGAAGAAAAACGATAGCCCCTCAGTATACTTAACTATAATTTTAATAAAGCGTTTTATTTGTTCTGATCCCGCAAGGGTGGATATTAATAATTTTAATAAGGGTTTCCGAATAATTAAAGAAATTATCTATTGTACCCTAAGTGAGTAAACTAATAACAGTTGTGGTCGTGCTTTGCTTAAATCCCAACAAGATACGTGTATGATTGTTAATTTGAGGATGTTTGTTTTCCTGTTTTCTCTACCTCGTAAATTAAACAACAAAATTAATCAAAGTGTTAACTTTAAAGGCGAGTCGCTCTCCTGTTTACATTTACAAAACGTGCCCAGTTTATAATAGTTTGAGTTTGTTATTAATTTTCAAGATACGATCTGCACAAATCCCTTTTTCTTCTTTCAAACTCGAAATTCATTTGCTCGTCTCTTTTTTGAAATTAAATTTTAATTAGTTGTTCTGCAAATCCAAAATACTAATTAATGGACGAGCGAAAATTATTTAAGTTGATTTATAGTTTAAATAAACTAAAGTTGAGTTGGGCGGTTTTTAGCTTCATTTTCCCTATCTGTATATCTGCACTCTGCAGGTCGGTTTTTATCCCATTTTAATGCATAGTTAAGCAACGTGATGCTGACTGGGAGCCTCGGAAGACTCGTATAAGTTGGAAATATGCATTTCCCTTTTACATTTCCTTTTAGTATTGAAAATACTGCTGGGTGCGTATATTATGTGGGAGCTTTTGCGTTGCATTAGCACAACGCGAGATTCGATCAAAATTAAAAAAATCGTGGCTCGGTTACTTGCGAACGAATCTTTAAAAGGTCTACAGATTTGGAATTTGCGCTTGGGAAAAGTTTAAAGGGAAATGGGAGTTTAACCCATGTTTTTTCAAAATTGAAAACGTTTTCCCAAAGCTCTGGAATAGCACGTCTATCGTTTCTTAAGCCTATCCGAAGCCAAAAAGGCTGCCAAATCCGAATTTGTATAGTTTTTAAAGATCCGTCCATAAATAAGGGCGCTACAATTTTTTAAAGTTCAAAATAGTGCAAAAAAGAGGCTCTAAAATTGCAATTTTTAACATTAGAAAAATTTACGTTGAACCTTGTACATATTTTACATGTATTTTATGTAAAAAAGTCCCAGAATACCGAATCCGTCTCGTTTTTAATGATTGCATCGAAAATAACGGCGCTACGATTTTTTTTGTAAATCAAGGGGGTACTTTTTTCGATTTACTAATTTCATCGAAAATTTTTAGTTTAGAGCGAAAGCGCCAGAAAATAACACCGGCTATAGTTACCAGGGGTACGTAGGAACGTCCCCTCGGAATATAAAGCTATTCTATTTTTTTCATTATTTGCCCAAAATACGTGGGTTTTAACCCATGTTTTTCAAAATTGAAAACGTTTTTTCAAAGCTAAGAAATAGCACGCCTATGGTTTCTTAGGCCTATCCGAAGCCAAAAAGGCTGCCAAATCCGAATTTGTATAGTTTTTAAAGATCCGTCCACAAATAACGAAGCTACAATTTTTTTAAAGTTCAAAATAGTGCAAAAAAGAGGCCCTAAAATTGCAATTTTTAATAATCGAAAAATTTACGTTGCGCCCTGTACATATTTTACATGTATCTTATGTAAAAAAGTCCCAGAATACCGAATCCGTCTCGCTTTTAATGATTGCATCGAAAATAACGGTGCTACGATTTTTTTTGTGAATCAAGGGGGTATGTTTTTCGATTTATTTAGTTTTATCGAAAATTTTTAGTTTAGAGCGAGAGCGCCAGAAAATAACATCCGAAGCTAAAAAGACTGACAAATGCGAATCTGAATACTTTTTAAAGATCCGTCCACAAATAACGGCGCTAGAATTTTTCGCCCATTTGAACAATTAAATTTGGCTTTAAAATTAAATCTTTCTAACGCAATAACATTTTATCTTTGAGAGGCGCGCGGAAAGCGTTTAAAATTGGGCTTTGTCTCAGAATTTTCTTCTCCAAAACTATTCCAACTTGTCGAACGAATTAATTGCAAAAAGAAAAAACACGTTTTAAAAAGAGAGGCTTGATTAAGTAAAAATAGCGAGAAGATCCCAAAGGGACCACAAAGTCAAAGAGAGTAGTAATTACATTTCTAAAAGTTTAAAACAGAAAATAGATAACACATAGAGAGCTTAAACCTTAAGGGAGAAAACCCCTATGTTATTACGAGTATCTGTGGTAAAATAAATCGAGGTCTCAGAATTCCATAAGTCCCGAAAACCGCTACACTTTCGAAGGGTTGCCGTCCTCTAAAATTCATCTCTGAAATGCCGGAAAAACGCCGCTCGAAATGCACAGCAAATTAATTTTATTAAACCGAGCAATATACTTTTAATTGTGCAGCGACACGCTTTTTTGCTTTCATTTTTTGCGCGCGCGATTAACAAAAAATTAAAACCGCCCCCACCTCTAAACGTTCAACCCTTTGCATTATTTTCGGCGAAGTTGATGTAAAAAGGGATGCCTACTTTTTTTTTAATTTTCCGGTTGATTTGTGTTCGAACGCAGCGCCGAAATTACCCTTAAAATGTGGGGCGAACTAATTTCTCGCGCAAATAAATAAATAAATCAAGTATTTTTTAAATGCCCATCTAGCAAAATAGAAATTGAAGTTCTAATGAGAATTCCGCCCTTTAAAATTGCGAAACCTTAAATTAAATTTCTCTCACATGTTTTCCGAAAGTGCTATAAATTAACAAACTTTAAATGCATTGTAAAGTTACTTCATGAATTTAAACAATTACGGAAACAGCTGTGAAAAATACCGATCTCGAAAGTTTCGACCAAATTACACTAATAAAGAGAAGTCAATCATGAATTTTCCGACCTTTTAGGAGCGCAACTGTCGCCCCACTTTGCGCTTCCTGCGTTTCGCGAATTTTTTTCGATAATTTCGTCGACGCTTTTATTTCTAAATATTTCATTACGCTATGGTCAAATTTGTTGGTTGAATAAATGCCGTAAATTATTGTGTTATAATAATATTAATGTATAATAATTTTTTGCAAATATTAGGCCTTAATACGTCCAAAATAATTGTTAATTCAAAACCCCCAAAATTGGTCAAAATCGAGAAAATAACATGGATGTTAATCGATGTTTTTTGAAATGAAAAAAATTGCTTTATATTGCAAGGGGATGTTCCTACGTACCCCTAGCAACAATAACCGGTGTCATTTTCCGGCGCTTCCCCTCTAAAACAAAAATTTTCGCCCTTTTGAAAAATTAAATTTGACTTTAAAATGAAACTTTCAAAACGCATTAACTTTTTTATTTTTGAGAAGCGCCCGGAAATAATTTATTCTTGAATGTATTAGGCCTTAATATGCCAGAATGAGGTCCTAACTCAAAACCCCCAAAATCGGCCAAAATCGCCAGAAAAACATCGATTTTGTTTTTTCAAAACGTTTTCTCAAAGCTTTGACATAGCACGCCTATGGTTTCTTAGGCCTATCCGAAGGCAAAAAGGCTGCCAAATCCGAATCTGAATAATTTTTAAAGATCCATATACAAATAACGGCGCTAGAATTTTTTTAAAGTACAAAATAGTGCAAAAAAGGGTCCTAAAATTGCAATTTTTTATTACTTCTAAAATTTACGACGCGCCCCGTACTTATTTTACATGTATCTTATGTAAAAAAGTCTCGAAAATCCGAATCCGTCTCGCTTTTAATGATTGCATGGAAAATAAGAACGCTACGATTTTTTTTGTGAGACAAGGGGTATTTTTTTTGATTTATTTAGTGTTATGGAAAATTTTTAATCCATGTTTTTTTAGCAATAAAAAAAAATAGAATTGCTTTAAATTGCAAGGGGATGTTCCTACGTACCCCTAGCAATTACAGCAGGTGTCATTTCCCGACGTTGTCCTTCTAAAATAAAAATTTTCGTCCTTTTGAAAAATAAAATTTGCTCAAATTAAGAAAAAAAAAATTTTAGGTAATCGATTTGCTTTAAATTTTTGCGGGACGTTCCCAAATCGACATAGCCGGAGCCTTTTTTCCTCGCTTCACCTTCATCCCTAAAAATTTTCGCCAAAACTAAATAAATCAGAAAAAATACACTTTGACTCACGAAAACGATCGTGGGGCCCGCATTTTTAACGCTATCGTTAAAAGCAACCCGGATTTGGAATCCTGAGACTTTTTTCCATAAGATACGTAAAAAATCGGCATAGGGCGCAATGTTAATTTTTTGAGTAATTAAGGGTTCAAGTTTTAGATTCATTTTTAGAGCACATACAATATTAAAAAAATTGTAGCGCTGTTATTTGTGAATGAGTCTTAAAAAACAATACAGATTCAGATGTACCGGACTTTTTGGCTTCCGATAGGTTCAAAAAACCATAGGCGTGCTATTTGAAAATCTTGAGATAACCGGCTTTAACAAGCCCCACGTGTAATTAATTTAATCAGTCGGTTAATGTAATCGCTTTGTCCAGGTGCCAAAGTGATCACATCACTGGGCGTCTACTGTATTTCAATATGCCTCACCTTTGCAGCCATACGAAGCAAAACAAATAAAACAAACCCCAATAATATTAAAATCTCAAGTTTGCTTGCGAGGCAAAACAATATTCTGCCAAGTTTACATTCGGGCCGAAATACTTTGCGTCTATTGCATTTTGCAAAACGCAACACAAAAAAAAAATAGAAAAAGAAGCGCCTTATAAATAAATCAGTCCGCGCGCACCCCCAAACAGTAACCTGTCGAAGAGCACGAAATTTACTGATATCAATGGAAATTCGATTTGTAGCGAAACAGATTTTTCACCTACGATTTATATCAGTAAGGGTTGTGAATTCAACAGAATTCCCTCGTCGATTTCATGTCGTTTGATGAAGTACACACGCCGAAACCGAAAAGTCGCGATCGTGCTCGAATAAAGTCGCGGAGATCGCGTGCGTCGCGATGCACTAATATTTACACCGGGCGTCGCGACGCCAACTTTTAGTTTGTCAAGGGGCGCGAAAGGCGGTGCAGTCTGCGCTCTTCCTTTTTCGCGGCAACAGTCTCGCTCCTTCGCGAAAAGCTCGATCCGGTCTTGGTTCGTCTGTGAACTTTTCTTCGGCCAAAAATTTGTTCCGAAAAAGAAAATTTTCTCAACTTGGGGTGAGTTTGTTTTTTTTCTTCTCGCTTTTTAACGGGGGCTAAACTTTATGGATTTTGTAGGAAATTGTTTGTGTTTGATGTGATTTTTACTGGTGGCTCGTTTTTATTCAACACGCGAAGTTGATTTATTATTTATAATTCCGTATGTGCGTTTTATTATTATTAATAATTTTGCTCCGTTTCCTCTTCGATCTTTGTTCTCCGTCGTTTCCATAAAGTTCAATAATTTATGAAGCCGAGCCGATCGAAGAAATTTCGGGGGCAACTTCCACAACACGAAGAAAAAAACCGACGTAATTATTGATAAGGGAAAAGTTAACAATAACATCTCTTTAGTCCCGTTTTGTTAAACTATTAAAAGCCTGCTATTTTCCTCAACAAAGAAACATGCAAAAGTTGTACGCTATTTATATTATAATGCGATTCCTAATAATTGCGTGACTAAAAGCGCACAATTAAAAATATTTATATTGTATAAGGCGCGCGAGGTGTTCAACATGTGAAAAAAATTTTCTACGAAAACAAACACATAAATTGCAATTTCGAGCTCGTTTTTATTTTGACTCGTCATTAAAAAAAAAAAAACAACAACGAGCGTTCGACGAAAAAAAACCCACCCATTAAAATCCCTTTTTTTTAAAGAGTCGATTAAACGTCCATCGTCGTCCTAAATTTTTAAAGATTTTTTTCCGAGGCTTAAAACCACCTGTTACGTTTTTAGAAGTTTAATTTTTGGATTAAAAGTTTCGTATCGGATTTTTATTTTTCGGGGCAAAAGCTTTAATCTTGATTGCCTGCGCACTTCAAACGATTTTAAATTTAATTATTGCCCGAAATGATTGACACATCCGGCTGGGAAATTAAAAGAGAAAAAACGGCCGTCGATTATGTTTTAGACAAAAAAAAAATAAATAAGCGGCGCGGCGTTAAAATTCCGATAGGTTTTATAAACCAAATTGCTTCGCGCTATTAATAGAGCTTTCTCTAAGTTGCGTCTCGCCTTAATTTTTGCTCTAATTATTGTTATTATTTTTTTTTTGGGGGTTCCGAAGAAAATTAAAACGAGTGTTTTTCTTGCCACGTCGACTTTGTAATGAAATTTATTGATTCGCCGAGAGCGGAATGCGTTAGCTTGCTTAAAGGTGAATGTGTTGGTTTAGTCATTAGGTTTACTTTGTTTTTGTAAAGCTTTTAGCCGTGATTATTTTATGCTTTCTTTCCTTTTTTTGTTCGTCGGGACGAGCAAGGAAAAGAACGAATCCGAAATTTGGAATTAAAGCTTTTCGTTATTGTTGGCCGCTTTAAACGGTATTTTTTGCGAGCGAAAGTCTGAGAGCTTTGAAAGCGCGTCGAAAGTGTTGGTTCTTGTGCTGTTGGTGCCGAAAAATTAGAGACGTTGTGCTTAAATTGGGAGATTTGGCCGAAATTGTTTTGAGAGATGCGTTTTGAAATTCTAAGTCGAAATTTAATTATGTAATTGGGCATGGTTACGCAAAAAACTATCGCCGGTCACAAAGAGATGGTGGAATTAAATTTGAGGAACGGTAAAAGTTCGCATTTAGTTAGTTGGATTTTGAAAAAGTCAAATTTTTGGTGTATGTGGGTCAGTAGGTTTCTGCATCACCATGTCTAATTGATAGATCATTTAAATAATGTATTTAATACCCGAATCAAAAATCCTATAGGAATATTTTTGAATTTAAAACTATAAATTAAAAAAAATCGTAATTTCGTAAAATATATATGTTGCCATTATAACTTTTACATATTAAGAAAAAAAAATAAAGAACTTTAGCTAAACCAAAAGATCCAAAGAAATGTTTTTCAAACAAGTCCATTTCTGTATTAAACAATAAAAAATTTGAAAAATCCTACATTTTGATCCGGCATTAATACGGTCCTGATATTTAGATATGTAATTAGGCATGGTTACGCAAAAAACTACCGCCGGTCACAAAGAGATGGTAGAATTAAATTTAAGGAACGGTAAATGTTCGCATTTAAGTTAATTGGATTTTCAAAAACTCAAATTTTTGGTGTATGTGGGTCAGTAGGTTTCTGCATCATCATGTCTAATTGATCTATCAGTTAAATAATGTATTTAACACCCGAATCAAAAATCCTGTAGGAATATTTTTGAATTTAAAACTATAAATTAAAAAAAATCGTAATTTCGTAAAATTTATATATGTTACCATTATAACTCTTACATATTAAGAAAAAAAAGAAAGAACTTTAGCTAAACCGAAAGATTTAAAGAAATGTTTTTTAAACAAGTGCATTTCTGTATTAAACAATAAAAAATTTGAAAAATCCAAAATTTCGATCCGGCATTAATACGGTCTTGATATTTAAATAGGTAATTGGGCATGGTAACGCAGAAAACTAACAACAATCAGAAAGAGATAATAGAATTAAATTGAAGGAAATGTAAAAGTTCGCATTTAAGTTAGATGGATTTTCAAAAACAAAATTTTTGATGTATGTGGGTCAGTAGGTTTTTGTATCACCATGTCTAATTCATATATTATTTAAATAATGTATTTAATACCCCGAATCAAAAATCCTGTAGGAATATTTTTGAATTTAAAACTATAAATTAAAAAAAATCGTAATTTCGTAAAATATATATATGTTATCATTATAACTTTTAAATATTAACAAAAAAAAGAAAGCACTTTGGCTAAAAACAAAGATCCAAAAAAATGTTTTTCAAACAAGTTCATTTCTGTATTAATTAATAAAAAATTTGAAAAATCCCAAATTTTGATGCGGTATTAATACGGTCCTGATATTTAAATATGTAATTGGGAATTCTTACGCAAAAAACTACCGCCGGTCACAAAGAGATGGTAGAATTAAATTTAAGGAACGGTAAATGTTCGCATTTAAGTTAATTGGATTTTCAAAAACTCAAATTTTTGGTGTATGTGGGTCAGTAGGTTTCTGCATCACCATGTCTAATTGATAGATCATTTAAATAATGTATTTAATACCCGAATCAAAAATCCTATAGGAATATTTTTGAATTTAAAACTATAAATTAAAAAAAATCGTAATTTCGTAAAATTATATATGTTGCCATTATAACTTTTACATATTAAGAACAAAAAATAAAGAACTTTAGCTAAACCGAAAGATCCAAAGAAATGTTTTTCAAACAAGTCCATTTCCGTATTAAACAATAAAAAATTTGAAAAATCCTACATTTTGATCCGGCATTAATACGGTCCTGATATTTAGATATGTAATTAGGCATGGTTACGCAAAAAACTACCGCCGGTCACAAAGAGATGGTAGAATTAAATTTAAGGAACGGTAAATGTTCGCATTTAAGTTAATTGGATTTTCAAAAACTCAAATTTTTGGTGTATGTGGGTCAGTAGGTTTCTGCATCACCATGTATAATTGATATATCATTTAAATAATGTATTTAATACTCCGAATCAAAAATCCTGTAGGAATATTTTTGAATTTAAAACTATAAATTTTAAAAAATCGTAATTTCGTAAAATTTATATATGTTACCATTATAACTCTTACATATTAAGAAAAAAAAATAAAGAACTTTAGCTAAACCGAAAGATTTAAAGAAATGTTTTTTAAACAAGTGCATTTCTGTATTAAACAATAAAAAATTTGAAAAATCCAAAATTTCGATCCGGCATTAATACGGTCTTGATATTTAAATAGGTAATTGGGCATGGTAACGCAGAAAACTAACAACAATCAGAAAGAGATAATAGAATTAAATTGAAGGAAATGTAAAAGTTCGCATTTAAGTTAGATGGATTTTCAAAAACAAAATTTTTGATGTATGTGGGTCAGTCGGTTTTTGTATGACCATGTCTAATTCATATATTATTTAAATAATGTATTTAATACCCCGAATCAAAATCCTGTAGGAATATTTTTGAATTTAAAACTATAAATTAAAAAAAATCGTAATTTCGTAAAATATATATATGTTATCATTATAACTTTTAAATATTAACAAAAAAAAGAAAGCACTTTAGCTAAAAACAAAGATCCAAAAAAATGTTTTTCAAACAAGTTCATTTCTGTATTAACTAATAAAAAATTTGAAAAATTCCAAATTTTGATCCGGTATTAATACGGTCCTGATATTTAAATATGTAATTGGGCATTCTTACGCAAAAAACTACCGCCGGTCACAAAGAGATGGTAGAATTATATTTAAGGAACGGTAAAAGTTCGTATTTAAGTTAGTTGGATTTTCAAAAACTCAAATTTTTGGTGTATGTGGGTCAGTAGGTTTCTGCATCACCATGTATAATTGATATATCATTTAAATAATGTATTTAATACCCCGAATCAAAAATCCTGTAGGAATATTTTTAAATTTAAAACAATAAAATAAAAAAAATTGTAATTTTGTAAAATTTATATATGTTACCATTATAACTTTTACATATTAAGCAAAAAAAAAGAAAGAACTTTAGTTAAACCCAAAGATCCAAAGAAATGATTTTCGAACAAGTCCATTTCTGTATTAAACAATAAAAAATTTGAAAAATCGTAAATTTTGATCCGGTCCTGATATTTAAATATGTAATTGGCCATGGTAACGCAGAAAACTAACAACGATCACAATGAATTAATAAAATTAAATTTAAAGAAAGGTAAAAGTTCGCATTGAAATTACAAAATTCGAAAAATCGTAGATTTTGACCCGGTATTGATCCGCGCTTGAATTTTTCATATATCATTAATATAACTTTTAGACATTAGAAAAAAATAAAATAACAGACTTCGCAGCTAAACCAGAGGTCCCACAAGAACTTTTTTAAAACACGAGTGTTTTTGTAGTTAAAAGCTCGTAGATTATAAACCGACGCTAACACGCTTCTGACATTTAAATATGTTATTGATATAACTTTGCAGTAAACGAAAAAAAAATTAGGGACCATGCATTTTTATTAAAAGCGGGATGTGCTCGATTTGAATATTTTCGCCTAACGAGCCATCATCGGCCACAGATGGAGTCAAAAAGGAAACCTTAATTTCCCAGTGTCACCTTTCGAGTTCGCCCAAAAATTAATTAGTTTATTTTTGAAACGAACCCACCCCTCACGTTTTAATTTGAAAAAAGCAAAAATCGATCGGACGGCTTGAAATGTTCGAAAAAACTAAAACGCTGCGAGCTTTCGGTCCTTTTTCGAAGCAAAAAACGCGAAAGGGCATAGATCACGATTAAAACTATTTGACAACGATGCCATGTAAACAAGATTAAGATTTCAAAGTGACAAATAATGCGAATGTTGAAAAACATGGGGCTATTAAAGACTTGTGCCGTTTGATTTATTAGACTTTGTGTTGCAGGCGTGCCATACGTTTTGCTTGCATTAAATTTAGAACGGTTTCTAGTTTTTTTTTGCGGATCGAATTGCGTTTTTTTTTTGTAGAAAGGAAATAAAATTGTTAATTTTCAAAATGGAAAATCGCGGTCGCTAAAAATAATTAGAAAAGAAAAGGGGGGTGTTCATGTTTCAAATTTTTTAGTAAGAAATGCAAATTCTAAAGTCAGTGATTTTCAAACTGTGGGGCGCCTTCGCTGGGGAGACGCCGATTAGTGCAAAGGGGGGCGCATTGTTTCAATAAGTACGATTTTTAACAAATAAATATATCTGATAAACATAGCGCCTTTTAATTTTTAATTAAAATTATTTTGAAAATAAATTAATTTTTGTGAATCGTGCTTAAAGCCGAGTGCGCGCATTCGAGCTCAAAGTGGCACATTCCGATCTCGGGAAAATGAAGCGCGCCGCTCCGCGTCGCGCTTCATTTGCCTCCCTCGCTCGGAAATGTGCCACTTTTCGCTCGAATGCGCACATCTTCGTTTTTAATGAATTTTTCCATATTAATCCTTCTACTTTACAATAAATTTAGTGCTAAAAAAGGTTTTTTGTTTGCAAAATGTTATAAAGTTTATTTTTATTAATAATATTGTTTTACAGTACTAAGTCAGCTATTTGGGAGTACCCTTATAAGTACGGTCCTGCTATTTTTCATTAAAGATTCTTAGAAACTAAATTAATAATTGTGAATCATGCTTAAAACCGAGTGCGCACATTCGAGCTCAAAGTGGCACATTCCGATCTCGGGAAAATAAAGCGCGCCGCTCCGCGTCGCGCTTCATTTGCCTCCCTCGCTCGGAAATGTGCCACTTTTCGCTCGAACGCGCGCATCCTCGTATTTATCGAATTAGTTCACATTAATTTGTAGATTTAAAAATAAAAAAGTGATGTACCCGAAATAAAACGATTTATGTGCACATTCGAGCCGAAAGTGCACATTTTTCTCGGACCAAATTGCACACTTCCTTTTAATCAAAATTTGCAATAAACACTAAACATAAAGTTTGAAAACTACTGCTCCAGCTTAATTGTCGCAAATATAACAAATTTTTTATACGTATACAGTAGTTAGAAGTTTAAAGTTTATAAATTTTGCAATCCCATTAAGAATTACAAATATATAAACATTTAGATTTACTTTTTAAATAACGATTCGCTATACAAAATATTATATTCTTCTTAAGTTAGTCTTGGACTTAATTATTGCATAAACAGCAATTGTTTATATGTCCATAATAGGTAAAAATCAAAAATTTGGAAGCAAAGATATAAACATTTAAAATTGCCAAACTTTTATAAAATAATACTAATTTTGTGTACCTGATTTTTTAAAATTATTTTTTGGCGTAACCCTTCGAACAAAACTAATTGTTTATAACAATTAAAAATATAAATTTTGCAACCCCATCGTAACTTTAAAAAACTTTTAAAATAACAAAGTTACTATTAATATAGAAACATTCATTTCTACATAAAATATTAAATCAATTTCATAGGCTGTTTGAGCTTTAATTTAAAATTTAATTTTTTTGTTTTCAATTAGGGCCAACCGTCCAGCCCGTGACCCCCTACCAATAAAATAATATTTATAACAATTAAAAAAAATAATTTGTAATCATGACATAATTATTTATGCAATGTTGTACATCTTTTTTATTTAACAGAAAGAAATAAAAATAATAATGAAAATTTTATGAAATATTTGTTTTTAATAGGCGAATCAATCAATAAGTCATTCACTGGACTATACGCCGGTCGTTATTTAGACGAAAAAGTCATTTATTGGACTCTTTACTCTTTATAGTTAATTTTATTAAGTTTTTGACCAAATTGCGATAATGTTTTCATGATTGCATAAACAGTAATTGTTTATATGTCTATAATAGCTAAAAATCAAAATTTTTACAGAACAATACTAGTTTCGTGCATCTGATTTTTTCAAATTATTTTTTGGCTTAACTGTTCAAGCGAAACTAATTGTTTATAACCATTAAAAATCTAAATTTTGCAACCCCATCGTAACTTTTAAAATAACAAAGTTACTATTAAAATAGAAACATTTATTTCTACATAAAATATTAAATCAATTTCATAGGCTGTTTGAGCTTTAATTTAAAATTTAATTTTTGTTTTCAATTAGGGCCAACCGTCCAGCCCGTGACCCCCTACCAATGAACTAATATTTAGAACAAATAAAAAAAAATAATTTGTAATCTTGACATAATTATTTATGCAATGTTGTATATCTTCTTTTTCATTTAAGTGAGAGAAATAAAAATAATAATGAAAATTTTGTGAAATATTTGTTTTTAATAGGCGAATCAATCAATAAGTCATTCACTGGATTATACGCCGGTCGTTATTTAGACGAAAAAGTCATTTATTAAACTCCTTACTCTTTATAGTTAATTTTATAAAGTTTTTGGCAAAATTGCGATAATGTTTTCATTAATTCATAAACCAAAATGGTATCTCGTTCCAACTGTAAGGGTTGTTTTACGTTTAATAATTTGATTATTATTTTTCTACATCAAAATAGCTTTCGATGCAACAAATCGGTCATTCACTGGACGTTTCACCCTATCTTGTCTTTAAATTACAAAAATATAAAATTCTATATACAACAAATAAGGGGCTGTTTTTTGAGATATCACACACAACTTTTCAAAGTAACGAATAACTATTTTTTAATTTTAGTTTTAGAACTTTTTCTTATTGTATTCAGCACTACGTAAACGAATAAACTGATTTATCTTATTTTATAAATAATTCACAATTACATTAAGCAATTTTAATAAAATGGACCAGTTGTATTTAGTTCGAAGCACAAACGAACAATTAATTCCCAAATGCCTAAAATAAATCCGCTTCTCTATATTTCTCATTAATTTTTTTATTAATTTTTTGCCTCCATACATTTGTATAAATTAAAATACCTAAAACAACCAAATTTAAAATTAATGCCCGAGCAGTCTTTCTGAATTTTAATAAGTCAGACGAATTTTAAAAATCATTTCGTCTTACAAACAAAAAGTGACGGGGGTGCGTTCATCAATATTAAATAAAATCTTTGTGTCCCCGAACGCATTGAAATAAAGAAGGGCACAGAGATAGCTTAATGTCGTTAGCGTTACAAATTTTAATTAAGATTTGCAAGGCATTGTTTTCCAGCTAAGAAGTCTTTTAACGCGTTTCGTCAAGTTGTAGTTGTGCAAATCTTATTTAAGAGACAACATATGTACAAAAGGGATAAAACGAAACGTTTTGTAACCACCCGAAAACAATTTACACTCCATTGTCCGTATTTTCAATCAAAGCTGGAGAGAATAATTCTGTAATACGAATTTGTACGTTATTGAATTTCGTGTTCCATTCGTATGGGATGGAGAGGCGTCCAATTGTTGTTAGTTTATTTGTTTAATTCTTTTTTGCCTTTCTTTTCGCTTTTTTTTTGGGGGGGAGGGTGTGGACGAGCGAAATGAGAGTTCAGAAATAAATCTGACTTCGTTAAAGTACTTGCAAAAATGTTTGTTATATACAAGCTGATTCCTTATCGTTACTACGATGTGAAAAATATATTTAAATTTAAACTGCACGCGATGCTTTACATAATACGACTAATTTATGCTGCATAATAATTTCACCCTCTAAAGTGGTGAATAATAGAGGGGACAGTATAATTTTAACCGCATTTAGAATTTTTTATCATATCTTTCGAACAAATAACACTTAAGGAGGTTGAGGTGGGGGTAGTCCCCAAACAAAAATTTCGAATGATGTCATTCGGAAATGCTTTGTATTAAATTATCAAAAATTTTGCAAACTGCAATATAAAAATTATTTTACCTATACACTTCATTATGACTTTTATTTCTTTCGCTTAAATGAAAAAGAAGATATACAACATTGCATAAATAAATATGTCATGGTTACAAATTTTTTTTTTAATTGTTATAAATATTATTTTATTGGTAGGGGGTCTCAGGCTGGACGGTTGACCCTAATTAAAACCAAAAATTAAATTTTTAAATTAAAGCTCAAACAGCCTATGAAATTGATTTAATATTTTATGTAGAAATGAATGTTTCTATTTTAATAGTATCTTTGTTATTTTAAAAGTTACGATGGGGTTGCAAAATTTAGATTTTTAATTGTTATAAACAATTAGTTTTGCTTGAAGAGTTAAGCCAAAAAATAATTTGAAAAAATCAGATGCACAAAACTAGTATTGTTCTATAAAAATTTTTGATTTTTAGCTATTATAGACATATAAACAATTACTGTTTATGCAATCATGAAAACATTATCGCAATTTGGTCAAAAACTTAATAAAATTAACTATAAAGAGTAAAGAGTCCAATAAATGACTTTTTCGTCTAAATAACGACCGGCGTATAGTCCAGTGAATGACTTATTGATTGATTTGCCTATTAAAAACAAATATTTCATAAAATTTTCATTATTACTTTTATTTCTTTCACTTAAATGAAAAAGAAGATATACAACATTGCATAAATAATTATGTCATGATTACAAATTATTTTTTTTAATTGTTATAAATATTATTTCATTGGTAGGGGGTGTCAGGCTGGACGGTTGACCCTAATTGAAAACAAAAAAATTACATTTTTAAATTAAAGCTCAAACAGCCTATGAAATTGATTTAATATTTTATTTAGAAATGAATGTTTCTATTTTTATAGTAACTTTGTTATTTTAGAAAAATTTTAAAGTTACGATGGGGTTGCAAAATTTAGATTTTTAATTGTTATAAACAATTAGTTTCGTTCGAAGGGTTAAGCCAAAAAATAATTTGAAAAAATCAGGTGCACAAAACTAGTATTGTTCTATAAAAGTTTGGCAACTTTAAATGTTTATATATTTGCTTCCAAATTTTTGATTTTTAGCCATTATAGACATATAAACAATTGCTGTTTATGCAATAATTAAGTCCAAGACTAACTTAAGAAGAATATAATATTTTGTATAGCAAATCGTTATTTAAAAAGTAAATCTAAATGTTTATATGTTGTACTTTTAATGGAATTGTAAAATTTATAAACTTTAAACTTCTAACTGCTGTATACGTATAAAAAATGTTAAATTTAAATTACGTAATTAAATTATGTTATAGTTTATTCAAATTTATAAGGATGGCATTTCGAGAAAATGGCATTTCGGAATGTAAAAGCGTTATTTCGGATCAAATGTACATTTGAGGATGCGCGCTTCGAGCAAAAGTGGCACATTTCGACTGAGAAATGAAGCGCGACGCGGAGCGCGCGCTTCATTTTCCGAGATCGGAATGTGACTTGAGCTCAATCCTGTTTTGCTATTCAATAAATATACTTTTAAAAATATTAATCAAATTACAGGGCCCGTATTTACGCAGGTAACAAAAAAATCATGGTTTAGTTTTTAAAAATTATTATTAAAAAATAATAAACGCTATAGCTGTTTTGGAATGTAAAACAACAATATATTCAATCGTTTAATTTAAAAAAAAAATGAATATAAACAAATTCGATAAATACGAGGATGCGCGCGTTCGAGCGAAAAGTGGCACATTTCCGAGCGAGGAAGGCAAATGAAGCGCGAACGGAGCGGCGCGCTTCATTTTCCCGAGATCGGGAATGTGCCACTTTGAGCTCGAACGTGCGCACTCGGTTTTAAGCACCATTCGCAAGAATTAATTTAATTAGAAATCTACTATGGTTTTTCTAATTAACAGTTAGAGAATCGTATTTCCAACCGGAAACGAAATCTTTGGCAAAAATATATAAAATTTTAATAATATTAAATTACCAAAGCAACAAACAACAACGAACGCAAAAGTCAAAAATTCTCAAGAGGAAAAGTTAGGCGCATAAATTCGAAAATAAATTAGATCGAAGTATATCTAAATTTCTATTAGGACGTAAAATAAACTGAACAGCTTCTCGTTTATTACGGTAGAATAACGTTGTATTGCATTTCACTTACTAATAGTGAAAAGGGGTGGAAATGTCAGTAAAGAAATTAATGATTTGGGCGTGATTCGACAGTTAATACTGCGAACTGTAAGTGAAAGAAGGTATTAGTCGTTTTGTTTCTGATTCCCTTTTTTATATCAAATTGAAAAAGTTTTTCGAATGTTGCTTTACTGACACAGTTTACAAAAATTTCGCCCCTTAGAAGGCTTGTTATTTATACCGAAATCTCGACAAAACTCAATCACAACTTTGTAATAAAAAAAAAACTGCTATTTTCTTTAATGTACAGCGACTCGCGTTAAAAGTTGGACGCTTAAAATGTCTTGCATCGATTCACTCAAAGTGCAAAATTTATTTGTTGTAATCTATTTGGTATTGCCAAAAAGTGATTTTTTTAAATATTCTAACAGTATAATTAATTATTTAATAAATTAATAAATAATAACAAAAAATTATGCCATTTATTTTATATTTTTATTCAATTAGGATTCAAAAATATTATTAGAATATTAATTGATAACAAATAATTAAATTGAACACGATATATTGTTAGTGCCCATTACTGGTACTTAAAAAATCTATATTAGTTTAAATATCTAGTGAATTTAAGCAAAAAATTGTAAGTGTACAACTTTTAATGAGAGTAACTGTATGTATAATACAATTTTTTCAAATTTTCAACAAATAATTAAATTAAACGCGAAATATTGTTAGTGCCCATTACTGTACTAAAAAAATCTATATTAGTTTAAATATCTAGTGAATTTAAGCAAAAAATTGTAAGTGTACAACTTTTAATGAGAGTAACTGTATGTATAATACAATTTTTTCAAATTTTCAACAAATAATTAAATTGAACGCGAAATATTGTTAGTGCCCATTACTGGTACTTAAAAAATCTATATTAGTTTAAATATTTAGTGAATTTAAGCAAAAAATTGTAAGTGTACAACTTTTAATGAGAGTAACTGTATGTATAATACAATTTTTTTCAGATTTTCAACAAATAATTAAATTAAACGCAAAATATTGTTAGTGCCCATTACTGGTACTTAAAAAATCTATATTAGTTTAAATATCTAGTGAATTTAAGCAAAAAATTGTAAGTGTACAACTTTTAATGAGAGTAACTGTATGTATAATACAATTTTTTCAGATTTTCAACAAATAATTAAATTAAACGCGAAATATTGTTAGTGCCCATTACTGGTACTTAAAAAATCTATATTAGTTTAAATATCTAGTGAATTTAAGCAAAAAATTGTAAGTGTACAACTTTTAATGAGAGTAACTGTATGTATAATACAATTTTTTCAGATTTTCAACAAATAATTAAATTGAACGCGAAATATTGTTAGTGCCCATTACTGGTACTTAAAAAAATATATATTAGTTTAAATATTTAGTAAATTTAAACAAAACATTGCAAGTGTCCAACTTTTAATGAGAGTAACTGTATGTAAGTATAACACAATTTTTTCAGATTTCCAATCGGTCTTTGGTATTTGATTACAAAAAAAAACGATTTTAGCCCAAAATTCGTCATAAAGCGTTTAAGACGAACCACCCCCCCCTTAAACTTCTCCGATTACCACAGAAGCGGGTTGGAAAAACGTGGGAAAACTAAAGTAACAAAGATAATGGTAATTTGGCGGGTTAATAATGCAAACACGAATCGAGCAAACGCGGTGCACAACGGCTTAAAGAATGCAAGGGCTTTAAATCAAGGAAAATAATTATTTAATAAGTTAAAGTTTAAGGAGAATTCGGGGCCGGGGCGAAATTAATCACGTTTGCGGAAGCCATTTGTTCTTAATAAATATTTATACAGATGTGGCTGGCTGATTTTCGGTATTATTCCTAGGATCTTGATGGCTTTGACTTATTATGTGAGAAAATATAAATACGTATTCATTATGACATGTTGAATATGTAAAAATTTCGCTAGGATTTCCATAAAGAACATTTTTATTAGGTTATTCGTTAAAATGTGGCGCACGCGAAATGCGTATCACGAGAACCTTTTTATGCGGCAGACAAACGATAGGTAATGAATCAAAATCAAAATCGAAATTTCGAAATGTGGAATCGGACGGCGGCGGGAGGGGAGGGGGGAAAAGAGGGATTAATACATTAGCTGTTTGTAAAAAGTCGATCAAATTAAACAACGTGCTAGAGGTCTGCGTTTCGTAAAGTGAGGTGTTTTGTCAAAAATAATTTATCATTGTTCGCTCTGATATTCGTGCAAGTGTCGCACACCCTTTTTCTGATATGAATATATTATTATCCACACCCTAGATTCATATGCTGCACGACACTATTAAATTTTCCGCTTAGATTGCGGTAGATTATTCAATTATGTACCTGTTAGAGGTATTTTGATTTACATATCGATTGTCCCTTGCACGACGACGTTTTCCTCTGTTTTAAACACAGATAAGAGGCTTTCAAAAGTTTCGTATAATTTTAATATAAATCAACCACTTTAACAACTACGCCTAAACTCGCTTATTTTCAGTACGTCGAGCTGTTTACTTACTTGCACATATCGTTCGCGAAATTCGCTTATTTTCATAACGCTAATTGAAGTATACAGTTTCTATTTGTTTTTAACGTTAAATTTACGAATAATTAATTTCGGAAGCCGCGATCGAGCGAAATAGTGCGCGACGAGAGGTGGCAAGGGCGCAGATTAATAAAAAAAACGTAAAAACGGTTCTAACTTTCTTATTAATCGAGATAGAAAAATTTCGAAAACACTTTCTTAGGGCACTTTTTTGCGCACTTTACGATGGTGAAATCGAAAATTTTTTTTGAGGTTCGCGCGATTTTTTAGCAAGATAATTTTCGTTAAATCAAGTAGGCGGCTACTTTGATTTTTTTACCATTTTATAGCTTATTTTTTGACGATTCCAACGATAGGTGATAGTCTAGGAAAATCTTGGAAAATGGCGGAGATATATAGAAAATACGTGTTTTAATTTTTTGCTTCGGATCGCTGGTCGAAATGGTGAAAAACCCGAATTTCCACCAAGCTAAAACGCGCTAACTTTTTTATTAATTGAGGTAGAAAAATTTTGAAAACACTTTCTTGGGGCACTTTTTTGCGCACTTTGCAATGGTGAAATCGAAAATTTTTTTTGAAAATCACGTGACTTTTTAGCAAGTTAATTTTAGTTAAATCAAGTAGGCGGCTACTTTGATTTTTTTGCTATTTTATAGCTTATTTTTTTCCGATTCCAACGATAGGTAATAGTCTAGGAAAATCTTGGAGAATAGCGGAGATATACGTGTTTTAATTTTTTGCTTCGTATCGTTGGTCGAAATGGTGAAAAACCCGAATTTCCACCAAGTTAAAACGCGCCAACTTTTTTATTAATTGAGATAGAAAAATTTTGAAAACACTTTCTTGAGGTACTTTTTTGCGTACTTTGCGATGGTGAAATCGAAAAAAGTTTTTGACCTTACATTGTTTTAATTTCGGCCTTAACTTTGTTAAATCAAATGTGCGTATAGTTTAATGTTTTTATCTGTAAATAGCGTATTTTTTTCGGTTTTTGATCATATGTAAGAGCCTAGAAAAATTATTACAAATAACAAAGATCTTGTAAATTTATTTTCTAACGATGTTAAGCTTTTTGTAAAATCAATTAATCGTTTCATAATCTATTCTTAGGCATCAGAAATCCTTCAATATAAAAGAAGATTAATTCTTATGTACAAAAGACACAACATATTAGTAAACTTCCGCAGTTAATTTTATATTTATTTTCAAAAACTCTATGTTAACATTTTCAAAAGCTATTGCGTTAAAAAAAATAATTTCTTCTAATTTTTAACTTAAAAGAAAATTTTTGTCATCCCTAAATTAAATCAAATATTTACTTTAAATTACTATTTGTATTTTTTTATGTAAAAGAAAACTACAAAGTATTGCCTTTAAAATATTGAATAAATCCATTAAAAAATGTGTAAAAATAATAAATTTGAAAAGCCGTTAGAATTATATTGACTGTAATGTTTGACAAATTCTTTTAGTGGTTGAAAATCGAATAAATATAAATAATAATTAACGATAAAACGTGAATGTTGTTTACTCGAAAAAAGGTCTAATTAATTTTCGAATGAAGTTTATTAAATTGATGTCGTTATTTCCATTAATAAATTTCGAGTCGATTATTTAGAGCGATATTAAAGTCCCCCAATTATGTAAAACATTCATCGAATAGACGATAAAAGTAATTAATTATGTAAATGAACGAATAAACATAAGCAAATAATATGATTAGAAGAAGTAAACTTTTATTCGTGAAGCGTTCAAAATATCAAAAACCGAATGGAACGAATTCATTACGGCGCGGTAAGTATGGGAAAAACGCGATCATAAATAGCAATTTGTTTTTATTGTGACTCTCCTAATTGGATTGAGTAGAACAACATACGTAATCACATTAGTGATAATGTGTGCGTGATCAAAATTACTCTACTAAATTACCTACTTTAACGAAAAAAAATGTTTCCAACTCAAAAATGTTATTGTTTAAATTACTTGTTAGGAAAAGAAAATCGAACATCGCTCATAATCCGTAATGAGAGAGAAATTCAAAAGCTTTTCGCAAAACTAAATCAAGCCAAAGCGAAAGCTTGAAAGCTTCTGGTTTCGCCTTGCTGAGTTTCAATGGCTGTCTAATGTCCTGCATTTAACGACCTTTACTTTTTCTCAAGTGCCTCCCTGATACGTTTACTAAAGTTTTTAATAACTATTTTTTCGTTTTTTTTTCTTTAAGGCGTACATGTTGGCTGTCCCATTTTCGAACCCAGTAACAGCCGAAATATACTACAAAATATGTTTTTGTCGAGTCGTACAAATTTAGAACGTATTAAGGGAAAATTGTAGTTAGTTGTTATAATTTTTCTAATGTGACAATATTTAGAAATAAAAATTTTTAAATATAATTTTTACAGCACTTACTAAAATAAAAAATGTAAAATAGTTTAATAAATTAATTTTTGACTAATTTGAAACACAGTATGCGCTTTTAATTAGATGTTCAAGTCGTAATTTAATCAAAAAAATTAATGGGGTAAGGTAGGAGCCCAATACCCGATCACTATTTTGTCGTGTTGAACGAAATAAGGCTCTAAAAATATTTGTATTTATTAAAATTCTTTTTTCTTTTTTGAATTGAGTAATAAAGGTTTTTCAGATATAAAATTAATAAAATTTTAAGTAATATATCAACAATTAGTATAATTAATATTAAAAAAATGATTTTTCGGTTATTTACGCCGTTATTTGTGAACGGATCTTAAAAAACTATACAGATTCAGAATCGTCAGACTTTTTGGCTTCGGATAAGTACAAAAAATTATAGATGTGCAATTTAAAAATCTCGAGAAAAACGGCTTTGAAGAGATCGACTTGTGATTAATTTTTTCTAAATTTTGGACAAAATTAAATAAATCGAAAAAAATACACTTTGACTCAAAAATCGATCGTAGCGCCCTCATTTTCGACCCGACAATTAAAAACGACCCGGATTCGGAATTCTGAGACTTTTTACCATAAGAAACGTGCCAATTCGGCATAGGGTGCAATGTTAACTTTTCGAGTAATTGGGTAGAATTTTTAGGTTTAATTTTTGCACAAAAATTTCCGTTAGAAAAACTGTAGCGCCGTTATTTGTGGAGGGATCTTTAAAAACTATACAGATTCGGATTTGCTAGACTTTTTGACTTTGGATAAGCTCAAAAAACCATAGCCGTGCTATTTGAAAATTTTGAGAAAAACGGGTTCGAAGAGTCCGACCTGTAATTATTTTCTTCTAAATTTTCAATTTGAAAAATTGTAGCTCGGTTATTTGTGAACGGATCTTTAAAGACTTTTCAGAATCTGAAGGGCCGTTTATCTGAGCGTAAGACCAGCCAAAAAGATCAATAGGGCCCAATGTTAACTCTGGGAGAAAAACGCGCTCGACGCTTTCAAAGTGTAAATTGTGCCAAAATTTTTAATTTTCAAAATGCTCAAACTCAGCCATCTTTGTGAATTTCGTCAAATTTTTTATTTCTGAACGTTCCCAACCCCTACGCGTCGGAATCTGGTCCTATTTCAAAACCCCCAACATCGGCCAAATTCGGGAAAATATATGGATTAACCCCTCGCGTATTTTTGAAGAAAAAATTTTAGGTAATGGATTTGCTTTAAATTTTTACGGGACGTTCCTATATGGACCTCTAACCGACATATCAGGGTGCCATTCTTCCCTGCTCCCCCATTAACACGAAAAAATTAAATAAATCGAAAAAAATACACTTTGACTCAAAAAATCGATCGTAGCGCCCTCATTTTCGATCCTATCATTACAAACGATCCGGATTCGGATTTCTGAGACTTGTGCCATAAGATACGTGCAAAATTGGCATAAGGCGCAATGTTAATTTTTCGAGTAATTAAGGGTTGAAGTTTTAGGTTCATTTTTGTAGCCCAAAATTTTTGTTAAAAAAATTGTAGCGCCGTTATTTGTCGACCGATCTTTAAAAACTATACAGATCCAGATTCGTCAGACTTTTTGGCTTCTTATAGGTTCAAAAAACCATAGGCGTGCTATTTGAAATTCTCGAGAAAAACGCGTTCAAAGAGCCTAAACATCTGATACATCGATGCCATATTTATTTTTTTCGAAGATTTGGAACGCAAACGATCGCCAACTAAAAACGAGCTTGCAATTCCGTTTGCACAGCAATTAAAAGCGATTCGGATGCGTTTTTAATAAACTTTCAACATAAATAAATGGCGAACCGCATTAACGCGCCCCATCAATTTGGAAGACAGAGGGGCGTGCATGCGAAGCAGACGAAGCTTAAATTTTGATCAGAAACAAGCAGTTTACGTACACTCATTGCCATGCCATAAATTTTCCGTTGTGCATACTACAACATTGTTATTTATTTAGTCCATAAACTCTGCACAGACTATGTATCAAACTCTGGCAGTTCAAGCGCCTACATCTCCCACAGGACAATTTTCTGTACCGTGCTGATCCCGGCGTGGTGGTCCTACAGGACTCGCAGAGGACCCCTGCCGGACCGTATCGACGGAGAGCTCCTACATATTGTGAACGTTACTATCTACACGAATTCCCAAGGCTGGATCGTGTAATTTAACGGTACGCCCGAAAATATAATGCCGGATAAACTATGTCGGGCCTGGATCTAAAAGCTTTTCGAAGAGCTTACTTTTTAATTCTTAACTTCGCAAAAAGAAATTCGGGAAGTTGTTCGGTTTTCGAAAGGTGGTAGTTTTAGTTTACTTGGGGCCCACTGGGGGTGGACTAAAAATCGTATGTTGTACAGTAAAATCGCTCTAAACGGACGATATTGTTGGTCCCACGAGTGTCCGTTGAAGAGAGACTTTACTGTACAATGTTTTTGTGATTTTTGAAAAATGGTCTTATGGAGATGTTAACCTTCCGTGTACTAGGTGTGGTATAATTAACGTGAACAATTTTTTTTTTGTTAAAAATGGGACGTTTGGCAACCGTGCTTAAAACCGAGCGTGCACATTCGAGCTCAAAGTGGCACATTTCCGATCTCGGGAAAATGAAGCGCGCCGCTCCGCGTCGCGCTTCATTTGCCTCCTCGCTCGGAAATGTGCCACTTTCGCTCGAACGCGCACATCCTCGTATTTATCGAATTTGTTTATATTAATCTTCTCTCTTTTAAATCAAACAATTGAATATATTATTGTTTTACATTCCAAAACAGCTATAGCGTTTATTATTTTTGATTAATATTTTTATAAAGTCAATTATTTATTGTGAATAGTGCTTAAAACCGAGTGCGCACATTCGAGCTCAAAGTGGCACATTTCCGATCTCGGGAAAATGAAGCGCGCCGCTCCGCGTCGCGCTTCATTTGCCTCCCTCGCTCGGAAATGTGCCACTTTTCGCTCGAACGCGCACATCCTCGTATTTATCGAATTTGTTTATATTAATCTTCTCTCTTTTAAATCAAACAATTGAATATATTATTGTTTTACATTCCAAAACAGCTATAGCGTTTATTATTTTTGATTAATATTTTTATAAAGTCAATTATTTATTGTGAATAGTGCTTAAAACCGAGTGCGCACATTCGAGCTCAAAGTGGCACATTTCCGATCTCGGGAAAATGAAGCGCGCCGCTCCGCGTCGCGCTTCATTTGCCTCCCTCGCTCGGAAATGTGCCACTTTTCGCTCGAACGCGCGCATCCTCGTATTTATTACATTCGTCTACTTTATCCTTCGCTCTTTCGCATCACAAATTTAAATTTATTTCTGTTAATATCGATTTTGTGTTCGAAAAACGTTTTTACCATAGCAATGAGTGGAAGAGAGCGAAAAGATGCGAAAATCTCGTGAATGCTAGGGAGAGGGAACGATTAAAGTTATTCAACTAATTTTTCATCTATTTTTTTGGCCTAAATTATTGTGAATCGTGCTCAAACCCGTGCAGAAATTGTTCAGGGTTTTAATAAGGCCCTTTAAAGATTTCCCTTACACTTTAAGGCACCCTAAATGGATGGTCACGCTTCGTAAAAGTGGGCCTTTAAGGGAAATGTAATGGGGGCTTTTAAGGGCAATGTAATAAGTAAAGACTGGAAAATATGCAAAAAGCATATTTTTATTTTCGGGTATATTTGCCCCAAATTATATACCAGGTTGTTCAATAAGTTTTGTCGTTCGATAAGAGAGGGCGTTGCTACTAGCCCAAATTTTTTTGTTTTGTTGCTACACTCTTCATATGAACGTATGTGAAGTTTCATTTCAATCTGTCAATTCATTCTTTGTTTACAAGCCATTTAGTGTCGCCGTGTCACAGTATTTTTTTACAATGGAAAAAATTGAATATCGTGCAGTGATAAAATTCTTATTTTTGGAAGGTGTAGCACCAAAAGAAATTCACGAACAAATGTTAAAAGTGTATAATGATTGTTCACCTACAATTAGAACAGTAGAAAGATGGGTTGCTAAATTTAAACGTGGTCGTACAAGCTTTGAAGACGATCCACGTGAAGGACGTCCAAAAAGCGCATCAACACCAGAAATCATAGCCAAAATTCAGGATATGGTTTTGGAAGATCGTCGATTGACTGAAAGAAATTTAGTAGAGGCTCTACACATCGCATTAGGCAGTGTGAGCCATATTTTAAGTGAAATTTTGGGGTCTAGAAAGCTGTGTGCACAATGGGTGCCGCATTCGCTAACAATGGAACAAAAACACATTCGAATGCGACATTTTCAGCAAAATTTGGAGCGTTTTAAAAAGGATAAAGTGGATTTTGTGCGTCGATTCATCACTATGGATGAGACTTGGGTCTATGACCATGATCCTGAATCAAAACAAGAGGCTAAAGAGTGGTGTGAACCAGGTTGTTCGGCTTCGAAACGAGTTCGTGTCCGGAAATCGGCCAAGAAGGTTATGGCATCTGTTTTTTGGGATGCGAAAGGAATTTTGTTTGTGGATTACTTGAAAACTGGTAAAACAATTAATTCTGAATATTATTGCAACCTTTTGGACCAGTTGAAGAAAAAAATTCGTGTAAAAACATCCTTTTTCATCAGGACAATGCACCGTGTCACAAGAGCATTTTGACAATGGCTAAAATCCATGAATTAAAGTTCGAATTGTTGGAGCATCCACAGTATTCACCAGATTTGGCCCCCAGCGACCTCCATTTGTTTCCAGAACTCAAAAAATTTATGCGTGGCAAGCGTTTTTCATCAAATGAAGAGGTCATAACGGCTGTTGAAGCGTATTTTGCAGACCTTCCGGATTCTCAATTCAGGGATGGGATCCACAGATTGGAGGATCGTTGGAGCAAGTGTATTAATCTACAGGGAGATTATACTGAATAATAAAGTGTATTTTGAACCATAAAATTGTGTTTTTCTTATCGAACGACAAAACTTATTGAACAGCCTGGTATGTAACCGTTACACATACTAACATGGTGTTTTTTATAAGTTTTTTTAGGGCATATAATGCATATTTGGACTTTATACCATAAATGCATATGCTGGTTCATATTTGCTGTTTTTTTGCATGTGTTGGCATGTTTAACACTAGAACTACCAACCGGTCAAAATGACCGGTTTCAAAATTTCATCACAAGATTTTTATGTAAAACCTTACTTATTATTTTTTGAATATGTCATGACTTTTTCTAAATACAGTAGGCGCCGCTTAAGTGGTTCACGTCGGTCCATTCGATTTTGACCCATATAAGCGGCGACCCACTTAAACGAAAAAACTGTTTTAAGAAGTTTAGTTTTTCACTAACAGAATAATCATTTTTTGAGTTCATTTTGACGGCACTACAACAAGAATCAAACTGAAAAAAAAATTAACATTTAACATTTTTACCACTTTGTAAAGAGCGGGAGAACTTTATAAATAAACTAAAGATATCTTTAAAACTTTACCTGACACATAACAATATTTAGGTAAGGATAAGAACAAATACAATAGGCAGATTAACATCCACAACATAGTTTTACCTTTTGTTCATTGACTTGAGAGGATTATAATATTTCTATCCTATTATACAGGTAAAAAAAAACGCTTTTGTGAGTCACTTATCCGAAAACTTGTACGATTTATGCGGCGGTTTTTAAATATTGTTTATACTGTTTGATTTGGTTCCACAAAATTTGACCCATATAAGCGGCTGACCCATTTAAGCAGTGAACCACTTATGCGGCGACTACTGTATATGTATTCAATAACACCATATAATTCTTTTTTCGCGCTCCCCCACATTTCTTGAGTTGCGTATGCAACATACCTAAATATACCAACCGGTCATTTTGACATTTTGAAGAAATTTTCAAAAGAAACGTCAAATTTCAATATGATGAGATTACACAAAATTTTGGGAATTCACCAAAATTAGTATATTCTGCGTATATTTGTGGTTTTCAGCTACTAGTCATTGACTATTATTGTAACCAGTTCAAATTACTTTTTTACATTGTTATTGTTCAGTTTAGCTATTCAGTGAAATAAATATAACTTCTTACAACTATACATTCTTTCTCATCTTTGTAAGTACACTTGGAATAAGTATTTTGATTATTTTATATGGACAAATATATTTCGTATATTTTTCTTCAGTTATAAAATTAGCCCTATATTCAAAACAATATCACTTTGTAAGCATTGCGTTGAGAAAAATAAAATCTGAATAATAAAAAATAAAAATATTATTCCTAATAATAGAAATCAATAATTGAACTTGTTACTTTTATTTTTGCATAATTGAATTTATTTCGATATTTTTCCTAAAATTTTGTAAGAAAAATTACCGGTGTTCACAATCAATGTAAAAAAATAAATGTTATTTTTGGTAAACAATTCTATTTTTTTTAACAATCAATTTATTGAAAATGGTAAAAATAGGTATAGAACAAATGTTGGTAGTTCTAGTGTTAATAGGGCCCTTTAAAGATTTCCCTTACACTTTACGGGACCCTAAAAGGATGGTCACGCAGCGTAAAAGTGGGCCTTTAAGGGCAATGTAATAAGCTCCTTTAAAGTTTTCCCTTACATTTAATTTTTTTTACCTGGTGTATAATAAGAAAATAAATTTTCTTAAAATATTACAAAAGTTTAGTTAAACATAAAGCAATATCCAGCTGAGGTAAAAGACAACAAAAGATATTTTTTTATTGTTAGTTCTGTATTTGTTAAAATTAAAAATAATTAATCCCTTTTTGCTTTTAGAAACCTGTTGGGATATATGTATATAACCTCAAAACTTTTTTTTCAAATTAAAAAAAAATTTTTTGAAAGAAAAATTTTTTTGGGTTTTGTGACCTTATGTTTAACTAGCCCTTTCCTGTAACAAATACCAACAAATAAAAGCCCCCTTCCTTCCCGCCCACCAAATAGGCTGTTATGTAATTTATGAATGACTTCTTAGTAATGTACATAAAGATACTTATCAATTATCATTACTTTTAGCAAACAAAAAAAGTATTATGTATGAGTGTAAATTGTAAAACAAATAAAAAATAATAATTTAATTGATAACTTCACAACTTGCAGTAAATAGAAATAATTTTATATTTTAGAAATAAGATATTCAATAATTTTATTATGGACTTTTCTTCTTATGGAATCCACAAACAAACATTTAAAGGTCCTTTAATATTTGACGTAACTAAAACCTATTAAGGAATTCTTGACAAAAATATAAATGCCCTTTAATGGTTACTCTGAAAACCCCATAAAAGATTTCCTTATCAGAACCCGACAATGCCCTTTGCTGGCTTTAAAAAGGATTCACTGAGAAATGTTTTAACGTGAAATTTAAGGGCTCCTACCACTGTTAGCGCATCTATAGTCAATTTCTGCACGGGCAATGCGTTAGAAGTGATACTTCTTTGGGATAACTAAATTAAATATGACCGCGTGTAAAAATTAATATAAATACATTCGATAAATGCGAGGATGTGCGCATTCGAGCGAAAAGTGGCACATTTCCGAGCGAGGGAGGCAAATGAAGCGCGACGCGGAGCGGCGCGCTTCATTTTCCCGAGATCGGAATGTGCCACTTTGAGCTCGAATGTGCGCACTCAGTTTTATGCACGATTCACAATAATTAATTTACTTTCTTTAGTTGTAATTCAATCAAAACGTATTTAATATCAAAAATTAAATATAGGCAACCATTTAATCGATCTATCTCACTCGTATTGACCAGATTGTCCTATCTTTTCGCTCCCTTCCACTCATTGCTATGGTAAAAACGTTTCTCGAATATAAAATCAATATTTAAAATATTTATAATGTAGACAAATCCAAAAAATACGAAGATGTGCGCATTCGAGCGAAAAGTGGCACATTTCCGAGCGAGGGAGGCAAATGAAGCGCGACGCGGAGCGGCGCGCTTCATTTTCCCGAGATCGGAATGTGCCACTTTGAGCTCGAATGTGCGCACTCGGTTTTAAGCACTATTCACAATAAATAATTGACTTTATAAAAATATTAATCAAAAATAATAAACGCTATAGCTGTTTTGGAATGTAAAACAATAATATATTCAATTGTTTGATTTAAAAGAGAGAAGATTAATATAAACAAATTCGATAAATACGAGGATGTGCGCGTTCGAGCGAAAAGTGGCACATTTCCGAGCGAGGGAGGCAAATGAAGCGCGACGCGGAGCGGCGCGCTTCATTTTCCGAGATCGGAATGTGCCACTTGAGCTCGAATGTGCGCACTCGGTTTTAAGCACTATTCACAATAAATAATTGACTTTATAAAATATTAATCAAAATAATAAACGCTATAGCTGTTTTGGAATGTAAAACAATAATATATTCAATTGTTTGATTTAAAAGAGAGAAGATTAATATAAACAAATTCGATAAATACGAGGATGTGCGCGTTCGAGCGAAAAGTGGCACATTTCCGAGCGAGGGAGGCAAATGAAGCGCGACGCGGAGCGGCGCGCTTCATTTTCCCGAGATCGGAATGTGCCACTTTGAGCTCGAATGCGCACACTCCGTTTTAAGCACGATTCACAATAATAAATTTCGTGAAAGATAGTTTTTGAAATAAGTTGACCGATGAATCCAGAAGGGCATGTGTATTGCATAAAGTTACCACTTATAACCCCCGATATGTTTTCTTTAAACAAAATAAATCGATTTTTTTAAGTCGAACTAGTGCAATTAAAGAAAATCATAAACCATTCTCAACGAACCAAAAATCTAGAACGTTTCTCCAACATAAAATCTAAATTTAATGGTGTGCGATGTAAAAAAAAATATATTAATGTACACAAATCGAATCAAAACGAAATATAGGTGTTTTCGCCACGAACTACAATAATTCGTTCGCCCTTTAAAATCTTCAATTAAAAATTACAGGTTCCTACTTCTACCACAAACGAAATTTTTAATTTTTGCGACCTTCGATTGAACATATCCTTGCAAACTTTTCAAGGACATTTAAAAAAACTAAAAATTAATTAAAACCTTTTTCGCACTTGGCGGCCAAAATGCCCCAGTTTTTCGATAAACACAACTATTTTGCGAAGCAAAGTGAATCAAGCGAGCCGAAGCGTCTCAAAAATGGCCAATTACAATGTCACAAGCGAACCGAGTTATTTATAATTAATAGACAAGGAAATAAATTAGGAATAATGTATTCGAGGGTGAGAGGTGAAACCACGTCTGCAGCGTTTGTAGTGGTTTCCAGCAGTTCCAAGAGGGTTTGCGTTAATATTAACGGCAAAGAAGGCGCAAGCCATAAGTTAAGCGTAAATTAAATAGCGCTTTTTTAGGGGTGCCACTTTGCTTGCATTATATTCGAATTACCCTTAGGAAGGGGGGCGCGAAATTTATACGGCGTACAGGTTGCGGGAGCGCTTTTTTTTTCTCTTCTCGCGTTGTTTGCGGCCACTGATTGCAGGGGGTACGGTTAACCCCTACAGCTTGTGTGTTTTCCCGCTGCGGGATGACCACATATATCTCGCCACGAAACTAATTTGTAACGCCATCCTACTTTTACGTGAACTTCGACCTCGACCGCGTTAACACTTGTTAGAAAATGTTTCCGGCCAAAGAAAAACCGGCCGAATATTTCTCGTTTACTTCGGAAATTGGGATGTATTACACGGGGGCGCGAAAAAAAAAAGAATTATTCTGTTTTTATTTATTTTAATAAAGCCGAAATTTCGGCGTTTCCATTTATTTTTGTTAAAAACGAGCACTTTTGTAAGTAGACCTTTGTTTTCGAACGAATCAATTTTTTGTCGGGCTATTTTTGCCTCTTTTATTGGAAGTTTGTGACACTTGCACATCAGTTCATTCACTTCGTATTAAAAAAAAAAAAAAAAACTACCCCTAACATGCTTATAAATAATTAGATAGCTATCGGTCTTCATTACATTTATAGTACCCATTCGCGTGTGTTCTTCACGTTTAAAAATTTCATTAAAATAAAAACTTTGGTAAATAATCAGGGAAACATGTGATTTTATTAGTTGTAAAAATATTGTGATGATCACCTTTGACCCCCTAAAGGACACGTCAACTGTTGCAGACGTCGCGACTGGTTTTTTGAAGTTATACTTCTTTTAGCGGTTGAGAGTAAAATTTTTAATTTGCATGTGTTAAAAAAGCCAATTTTATAAAATCGTAAATTCAAAAAAACTATTGCGTACAAATTATTAATTGAATCTTCCAATAAACGAGAAAAATATTTAAAAAATTCTAACTACCCCTAAACAAAAAGGGTAGGCCTTAATTCAATAGCAAATGTAATGCTTTTAATTTTGCATATGTTAAAAAAGCCAATTTTATAAAATCGTAAATTCAAAAAAACTATTGCGTACAAATTATTAATTGAATCTTCCAATAAACGAGAAAAATATTTAAAAAATTCTAACTACCCCTAAACAAAAAAGGGTAGGTCTTAATTCAATAGAAAATGTAATGCTTTTAATTTTGCATATGTTAAAAAAGCCAATTTCAAAAAAACTGTTGCAAACAAATTATTTATTGAAACTTCCAATAAACCAGAAAAATATTTAAAAAATTGTAACTACCCCTAATCAAAAGGGTAGGCCTTAATTCAATAGCAAATGTAATGGTTTTAATTTTGCACATGTTAAAAAAGCCAATTTTATAAAATCGCAAATTCAAAAAAACTATTGCGTACAAAGTATTAATTGAACCTTCCAATAAACCAAAAAAATATTTAAAAAATTCTAACTACCCCTAATCAAAAAGGGTAGGCCTTAATTCAATAGCAAATGTAATGCTTTTAATTTTGCATATGTTAAAAAAGCCAATTTTATAAAATCGCAAATTCAAAAAAACTATTGCGTACAAATTATTAATTGAACCTTCCAATAATCCAGAAAAATATTTAAAAAATTCTAACTACCCCTAATCAAAAAGGGTAGGTCTTAATTCAATAGAAAATGTAATGCTTTTAATTTTGCATATGTTAAAAAAGCCAATTTTATAAAATCGCAAATTCAAAAAAACTGTTGCGTACAAATTATTAATTGAACCTTCCAATAAACCAGAAAAATATTTAAAAAATTCTAACTACCCCTAAACAAAAAGGGTAGGCCTTAATTCAATAGCAAATGTAATGCTTTTAATTTTGCATATGTTAAAAAAGCCAATTTTATAAAATCGCAAATTCAAAAAAACTATTGCGTACAAATTATTAATTGAATCTTCCAATAAACCAGAAAAATATTTAAAAAATTCTAACTACCCCTAATCAAAAAGGGTAGGTCTTAATTCAATAGAAAATGTAATGCTTTTAATTTTGCATATGTTAAAAAAGCCAATTTTATAAAATCGCAAATTCAAAAAACTATTGCGTACAAATTATTTATTGAACTTCCAATAAACCAGAAAAATATTTAAAAAATTGTAACTACCCCTAATCAAGAAGGGTAGGCCTTAATTCAATAGCAAATGTAATGCTTTTAATTTTGCATATGTTAAAAAAGCCAATTTTATAAAATCGCAAATTCAAAAAAACTGTTGCGTACAAAGTATTAATTGAATCTTCCAATAAGCCAAAAAAATATTTAAAAAATTCTAACTACCCCTAAACAAACCGGATAGGCGTTAATTCTATATCAAATGTAAGACTTTTGAATTTGCATATGTTCAAAGAGCTAATTTTATAAAATCGCAAATTCAAAAAAACTATTGCGTACAAATTATTAATTGAACCTTCCAATAATCCAGAAAAATATTTAAAAAATTCTAACTACCCCTAATCAAAAAGGGTAGGTCTTAATTCAATAGAAAATGTAATGCTTTTAATTTTGCATATGTTAAAAAAGCCAATTTTATAAAATCGCAAATTCAAAAAAACTATTGCGTACAAATTATTAATTGAACCTTCCAATAAACCAGAAAAATATTTAAAAAATTCTAACTACCCCTAAACAAAAAGGTATGCATTAATTCAATTTTAAATTGTAATTGTTTTAATTTTGCATAATGTTAAAAACAATTTTAAAAATCGCTTAACAAAAAATATTGCAACAAAATTATTATTGACTTCTATAACCAGAAAAATTTTAAAAATTTGCTACCCCTAATTCCAAAAACTTATTCCAATCAAATGTAATTTTTAATTTTGGCTGAAAAGGACCAATTGCTAATAAAATTCCTAACATTAATAGAAGCGATTGTAGGTTTACAAATTTTTTATTGAAACTTTTCTAATGGCGGTATAATTTTAGAAAATTTTAATACAATTCAGAGGAGCTATTCAACATTTTAAAATTGTCCATAATTTTATGTTAAGTTTTCTCTATGTTAAAAATCGACCCCAATTTTCCAAAATGCCCAATTCAAATTGTTAACTTATTAAATTACGAAATTTTCTTTTAATTAGAACGCTTTTTCGCGGGTCTAACAATGGAAGGGCTCGTTTCGGGGTTGAACGCTGGATGTTTACTACCCTTACAATAGACCGAGCGAAGTAAGGCGAGGCGTCTTTAAATTTAAACCTTATCAGCAGTCGTCAACCCTCTCGGTTGCCTGCTTTCTGCCTATGCATGTTTTCAAAGTTACGATGTTGTTTATATCTCGTTTAGTACACGTGTAAAATGTTACACCACTTCGCCGGAATAGTGTACGAGGGGGGCGCTCTTTAACTAATAAAGAAATTACTATTTCTTAAAAATTCTCATTAGGGCGCATTCTCTTATCAGATCACGAAGACGAAGGCTTAAAATTAAGAACAAAGCGTGTCCAGGATTCGTTCCTGATACTCTTTCTTTCTTGTTTGCTTAACGATCCGTTTATTTCTTGCAGAATCTGGGCATCGTCGAATTTTTGATTATCCACGACCCCAATTGACGAACGGCTATCGACTTTTCGTAAGGTAAGATTTTTTCCTTCCGAAATTAATTACTTCATTCGTGCAAGGTTTATTTCGATGGAACACAAAAAGAAAAAGATGTGGTGCTTATTCGGGTATCCTGAACTTTGTTTTCTTTATTTATCCAACGCAACCCCTAAAAGCTTTTCTCGTAAAATGGCGTAATAACTACCTCATCATTCCGGGATGGTTGCTTTTGACAGTTGCCATTGAAAAATTCAATAAATCAGCTTGTTTCTCACATTTTCTAGCATTACTAAAGCAGCAGCTCGAGTAAATGCAGTTTTCTTTGGGGCGCACTGCGAAAATGATGAGGAGCGTTAAAAAAATAAAGCAAGCAAGTCTTTTGCGGTGGCAGCCCTCTTTCTTTCTTATTTTGTTTGAGAGTGGAGGAGTGTGGTATAATGGCTGAGTTGTACTTTTTCAAATTGTTTGTTAGCTGTATAAAATTGAAGTTTTTAAGAGTAAATGAAAGGTATGTAAACAACATTCTGGAAACACAATAAGTTTTAAACTGTAAAACACGCGATTTTGAAAATTTGAGGAAACTACTATTTCTGTGTTTTATAATTATATATTTTGCATAGTCAAATAACCAAAAAATAATTAAAAAATTTCCTGATAGCTATCAAACAAGAAAATGACTTCTGTCTGATTCGATTTGCTAAGTTTCAAAGAGCAAAATATGTGATTATCAAAATTTGCTAAAACAATCGTTTCTATGGTGTATAATTGTTTATTAACAATTACTAAATACCAAAAAATTAATTAAAAAAATTCTCGATAACAATCAAAGGAGAAAAAAAAATTCAGATTAGAATTGCTAAGTTTCTACAGTAAAATAAGTAATTTCTGAAATTTGCTAAAACCATTGTTTTTATAGTTTATAATTATTTATTAAGAATTACTAAATAACAAAAAAATAATTAAAAAAATTTTGGATAACAATCACGGAAAAAAAATCAGATTAGAATTGCTAAATTTCCTACAGTAAAATAAGTAATTTCTGAAATTTGCTAAAACCATTGTTTTTATAGTTTATAATTGTTTATTAACAATTACTAAATACCAAAAAAACAATTAAAAAAATCCTGGATAGGAATCAAAAAGAAAAAACTTTGGATTAGAATTGTTAAGTTTTCTACAGTAAAATAAGTAATTTCTGAAATTTGCTAAAACGATCGTTTTTATGGTTTATAATTGTTTATTAACAATTACTAATTACCAAAAAATAATTTAAAAAATTCTGGAGAACAATGAAAGAAGAAAAAAAATTTCAGATTAGAATTGCTAAGTTTCCTACAGTAAAATAAGTAATTTCTAAAACTTGCTAAAACCATTGTTTCTATAGTTTATAATTGTTTATTAATATTTAGTAAATACCAAAAAAATAATTTAAAATTTTTGATAGCTATCAAAGAAGAAAATGATATATGTCTGATTGGATTTGCTAAGTTTCAAATAGTAAAACATGTAATTTTCGAAATTTGTGAACTGGTCGTCTCTATGCTTTACAATTGTTTATTAATAATCAATTATTATCCAAAAAATAATTAAATTTTTTTCTGTTAGCTATTAAAAAATAAATAATTTCAGTCTGGTTAGATTTGCTCAATTTCTAATAGCAAAGTATCTGATTTCCAAAATTTGCTAAAAGGGCCGTTATTATGCGTTATAATTAATTATTAATAATTATTAAATACTAAAAGAAATAATAAAAACAATTCTAAATAGCTATCAGAAAAGGAAACAATTTTTTTCAGATTTGATTTGCTCACTTTTAAATAGTAAAATATGTAATTTTCAAAATTTGCCAAAACGACCCTTTCTATGCTTTATAATTGTTTATTAACAATTACTTCATACCAAAAAAATAATTAAAAAATTTACCGAAAACTTTTGAAGAAGTAACTAATTTTTTTCAGATTAGATTTGCTAAGTTTTCAACAGCAAAATATGAGAGTTTCAAAATTTGATAAAATGGCCGTTCCATACTTTTTAATTTATTATTAATATTGGCTAAATACCCAAAAAATAATTAAAAAATTCCATGATAGCCACGAAAGAAAAGAATAATTAATTTCCGATTCGATTTGCTAAGTTTTAAATAGTAAAACGTGTAATTTTTGTAATTTGACAAAACAATCATTTCTATGCTTTATAATTGTTTATTAATAAGTAATGGGCACAAAGAAAATTGTTAAAAAATTCCGGATAGCTAACAAAGAAGTAAAACTTTCTATTTCATATTAGATTTGAGTGTTTCAAAGTAGAAAATATGTGTTTTTTTTTAAATTTGGCCAAACAGTTTTTCTTCGCTCTATAATTATTTATTAGTATTTACTAAATAATCAATATATAATTAAAAAAATTCGTGATAACTATCAAGGAAAGAAATTACAATTTTTTCACATTAGATTTGATAAGTTTCAAACAGTAAAACATGTAATTTACAAAAATTCCCAAAACACCTGTTTCAATGTTTTATAATTATTTATTAATAATTATTAATTAGATAAAATAATAGAATTTTTAAAAATAAAAAGAGGGGCAGTTTTTACTTCGATTATCATCGTTTTAAAAATCCCTAGAAGCCCTGGGTGGTCCTCATTGTTACCCTAATTTTGTTATAATTTTAAATGTCCCGTTTGATATTTTTTCGCGGTTCTACGTCTAAAGCAGGAAGTCTTCCATCCACGGTAACTCCTAAAATAGCTTCTATAAATTATTTCTTAAAAAAAAAAAATTAGCATACGTTCGAAAGGCACGCACAATCTTAATATTTTTATAACATTAAAATCGATTATCGAAAGTGAAGGTTTCGAGTGTCAGCGACTCTTTCACTTTCGGGACAATTTAAAAGGTTGACGAATATGCCGAAATTGATGTAGCCGATGAAAATTGATCAATTTAAACGCCCAATATATAAATTCGATGGCGCAATAGGAAAACCGCAGCGCAGGCGAAATTTAAACGGCGAAACGAGGGTCGTTTATCTCTTTTTAAGGTCGAATATTAGCGAAATGCGAAGGGAGATAAGAGTTGTGACGATTTCAGAACTATTCTGCATATTCAAGGTAGCTTATGGTCTTCGTCCGCGAAGATCCTGACACGCAAGGATAAGATAAGCTGATAACAGAACCATGATTCACCCTTAAACATACAAGGGAAGATCGCTAGGCACGATATACCGTCTTAAACAACCCTCCCATATATAACAATGTCAGGGTGGAACGCTTTTGTGGAAGTCAAAAAAGTGAATTATACATTTCAGGTACAAATTTAGTTAGTTTTCGGCTTTAAATGGGACGGTTATGATTTATTTCCCATTTTCACCCTTCAACCCTTTGCTCTT
Source organism: Sinopyrophorus schimmeli (assembly GCA_036325965.1). NCBI lineage: Eukaryota > Metazoa > Arthropoda > Insecta > Coleoptera > Elateridae > Sinopyrophorus > Sinopyrophorus schimmeli. The sequence goes on from JARFIZ010000394.1 coordinate 474,923, forward strand.
TTAATTTATCGCTCCGATTTTCAATTTTTCAGATCGAAAATCAATCGGGAACTTCCTCGAAATGGTTTTTTAATTTATTTCTTTGAGTCGATTGCAAAAAATATTGTTCTTTTGTACAGATAAATTGAATTTAATTTTAAAATATAAAATAATCTGTTAAAGATTCGTTTGGCTCGTTAAAAATAAAATTTTAGTAGGCAACGGCCGTATTAATAGTGTGTTAACACTGCAATATTTATATTATTTACAATTTTGACTTGCCTCAGCTTTTTGACAGCCATCAATAGAGTATAATTGTTTATGATTTTGTTAAATGGCACTATTTAGGCTTAAAAACAGCCCTTACGTATTTAAATATTGACAAATCTTTTTATTTGTCAATTGATTTAAATGAAACAATAAACACTATATGTTAGCCCAAGCTTATCTCAATACATCACTTAAAATCGGTCGAGTTAGAGAGCGGTCGCCTTAGAGAAAAATTTTGTAAGAAGAATTAAATTGCGGTACATCTGTTCTGGTCTCTTTATAGAGATGGTCGCCACGAGAGATTTTACTGTATTTCTTTTGTTGCAAAACAAAAATTAAATAAAAAAGTTAAGAGAAAAGGTTTGCCCAAATATGAATAGGACAAGTTCAATATTGACCCTTTCTCAGGCTCGGATAAATAGGCTTAACGGGGATGTTTAATTTCGGCTTAGAGCAGGTACATTTGCGAGTACAAATTTATCAGATCTTTCAAATTTTGATTGTCCTAAATTAACTCGGAATTAAATTTAAATCGCTACCCCGACACCTTCACCTTTTTCTAAAACAATTAAATTACATTTTTCGAGATAATAAAATAATTGCGATAAGCTTGCGGATTAACTAACGAAAAATTGAGATTAATTTGAAAGATTTCGATTATAAATAAACACAATTTTTCACGCTAATTATTTCGTAACGTTTTCTTCGTGGAAAATTAACATAAAAGGCTAGCCGCGAATCGATTAATAATAATTTCTATTATAAGCCGAAAGTAGGAAATAATAATTACGAAAATAAGTTATTCAACAAGATTTTAATAATTCATAAGCTTACGACTTTCGGCAGTTTCATTGATAATTTTCGGATCGATTGTTGTACGAATAAAAGGCCCGCTCTTTGATAGCGAGCTTAATCGAATTTTACACCTAATAAAATTAATAGAAATCTAAAAGCAACAGATAACAATAGCTATTCAGAGGCTTCCCTTTTTCCTGCGAAGCTTCTTTTCGAAAATTAACATGAAAAGCCGACTTTCATTAACGAAGTTGTTAATTTCATATTTTGATCGTGTCTTAATCGTTTTCCCCCTTTCGAAAGTCTTTAAAAAGTCGTTAGGAGTGTATCGGTTTTAAATTTTAATTCGGCGCAAAGGCGATTTTTCGTAAATTAAAATAAATAAAAAGTGCGTCGATTATTTTATTTTCGGCGCGTTCAATTTCGTGAACGAGGCATTTAAAGGAAAGTAATTCCGGAATCATTTAACTTCCAACCCTTAAGTTAACTCTTCAAAGTTAATTAAGAAGATCAAGTGTTTGTTTCCTTTCAGTATGCGGCGGGCTTTGGCAATTGTATGGTAACTTTCTTCAATCTTCTTTTGCGAAGGGAATGCCTCGCGCTCGACTTGTTCGGTTGTAGCGTTTTGTGATATTTTCCGAGCTCGTCTCGGAAAATTAACTTCGCGCTTTTCGATTTTTAACCTTTCGCATACTGGGTGACTAAATGTCACGTGCCGTACTAGGTGGGGTTTGCGTACCCCGAAAATGATGTGAAATAAAATTAAATGATTAGAAATAATAAGAAAGGAGACCTTTGGGACCATTTTATACCCGTTAGGTTTTTTTGTAGCTCGCCTTATAACCCCGTAAAAAATTAATTGCCGTTTCTCTCTGTTTTTGAAAGTACACAAAAAGCCGAAAATTATTTTTGAAATTATTTAAATCTAACACAAGGGCTGTTTAGTAGGGACCCTCGGGACCATTTTATATCGATTAGGTTTTTTTTGCAGCTCGCCTTATAAGCCCGTAAAAAATTAATTACCGTGCCTATCTGTTTTTGAAAGTACACAAAAAGCCAAAAATTATTTTTCGAAATTATTTAAATCTAACACAATGGCTGTTTAGAGGACCCTCGGTACCATTTTATATCGATCAGGTTTTTTTTGTAGCTCGCTTTATAAGCCCGTAAAAAATTAATTACCGTTTCTATCTGTTTTTGAAGGTACACAAAAAGCCAAAAATTATTTTTCAAAATTATTAAAATCTAACACAAGGGCTGTTTAGAGGGACCCTCGGGACCATTTTATATCGATTAGATTTTTTTTGTAGCTCGCCTTATAAGCCCGTAAAAATTAATTACCGTGCCTATCTGTTTTTGAAAGTACACAAAAATCCAAAAATTATTTTTCAAAATTATTTAAATCTAACACAAGGGCTGTTTAGAAGGGACCCTCAGTACCATTTTATATCGATTAGGTTTTTTTTGTAGCTTGCCTTATAAGCCCGTAAAAAATGATTTACCGTTCCTATCTGTTTTTGAAATTACACAAAAGGCCAAAAATTATTTTTCGAAATTATTTAAATCTAACACCAGGGCTGTTTAGAAGGGACCCTCGGGACCATTTTATATCGATTAGGTTTTTTTTGTAGCTCGCTTTATAAGGCCGTAAAAAATTAATTACCGTGCCTATCTGTTTTTGAAAGTACACAAAAAACCAAAAATTATTTTTCGAAATTATTTAAATCTAACACAAGGGCTGTTTAGAAGGGACCCTTGGGACCATTTTATATAAATTAGGTTTTTTTCGCAGCTCGCCTTATAAGCCCGTAAAAAATTAATTACCGTGCCTATCTGTTTCTGAAAGTACACAAAAAGCCGAAAATTATTTTTCGAAACTATTTAAATCTAACACAAGGACTATTTAGTAGGGACCCTCGGGACCATTTTATATTCATTAGGTTTTTTTTGTAGCTTGCCTTATAAGCCCGTAAAAAAATAATTGCCGTTCCTATCTGTTTTGAAATTACACAAAAAGCCAAAAATTATTTTTCAAAATTATTTAAATCTAACACAAGGACTGTTTAGTAGGGACCCTCGGGACCATTTTATATCGATTAGGTTTTTTTTGCAGCTCGCCTTATAAGCCCGTAAAAAATTAATTACCGTGCCTATCTGTTTTTGAAAGTACACAAAAAGCCGAAAATTATTTTTCGAAATTATTTAAATCTAACACAAGGACTGTTTAGTAGGGACCCTCGGGACCATTTTATATCGATTAGGTTTTTTGTAGCTCGCCTTATAAGCCCGTAAAAATTAATTACCGTTCCTATCTGTTTTGAAAGTACACAAAAGCCAAAAATTATTTTTCGAAATTATTTAAATCTAACACAAGGCTGTTTAGAGGGACCCTCGGACCATTTTATATCGATTAGGTTTTTTTGTAGCTCGCCTTATAAGCCCGTAAAAATTAATTACCGTTTCTATCTGTTTTGAAAGTACACAAAAGCCAAAAATTATTTTTCAAAATTATTTAAAAACTAACACAAGGCTGTTTAGAGGGACCCTCGGACCATTTTATATCGATTAGGTTTTTTGTAGCTCGCCTTATAAGCCCGTAAAAATTAATTACCGTGCCTATCTGTTTTTGAAAGTACACAAAAGCCAAAATTATTTTTCGAAATTATTTAAATCTAACACAAGGGCTGTTTAGTAGGGACCCTCGGGACCATTTTATATCGATTAGGTTTTTTGCAGCTCGCCTTATAAGCCCGTAAAAAATTAATTACCGTGCCTATCTGTTTTTGAAAGTACACAAAAAGCCAAAAATTATTTTTCGAAATTATTTAAATCTAACACAAGGGCTGTTTAGAAGGGACCCTCGGACCATTTTATATCGATTAGGTTTTTTTTGTAGCTTGCTTTATAAGCCCGTAAAAAAATAATTGCCGTTCCTATCTGTTTTGGAAATTACACAAATGACCAAAAATTATTTTTTAAAATTATTAAAATGTAACACAAGGGGTGTTTAGAGGAGACCGTTGGGACCATTTTATACTCGATTAGATGTTTTTTGTAACTCGCTTTATAAGCCCGTAAAAAATTAATTACCGTTTCTATATGTTTTTAAAAGAACACAGAAAACTAAAAATTATTTTTTGAAATTATTTAAATCTAACACAAGGGCTGTTTAAAGGAAACCCTCGGGAGCATTTTATATTGATTAGGTTTTTTTCTAGCTCGCTTTATAAGCCCGTAAAAAATTAATTACCGTTCCTATCTGTTTTTGAAAGTACACAAAAAGCCGAAAATTATTTTTCGAAATTATTTAAATCTAACACAAGGACTGTTTAGTAGGGACCCTCGGGACCATTTTATATCGATTAGGTTTTTTTTGCAGCTCGCCTTATAAGCCCGTAAAAAATTAATTACCGTTCCTATCTGTTTTTGAAAGTACACAAAAAACCAAAAATTATTTTTCAAAATTATTTAAATCTAACACAATGGCTGTATAGAGAAAACCTTCGGGACCATTTTATATAGCTTAGGTTTTTTTTGTAGCTCGCCTTATGAGGCCGTAAAAAATTAATTACCGTTTCTATCTGTTTTTGAAAATACACAAAAAGCCAAAAATACAGTCCAGGACAACTGTAGGATTGCGATTCGAATTTGTAATTTTTTTCTGAGGGCTCGATCTATTTTTGAGCGCGGCCAGTTACCGAACGATTTGTTTTTTGATTTTTTTCTTTTTTGGTAATTTAAATATTATTAAAATTTCCGGCCGATTTAACGAAATTTATGTGAAAGAAGAAAGTTGCGTTGTGTAACTTTATGTCTTACAATTTACATTTTATCATTTAATCTTTCCGCCTTTAAAGCCGTAAGAATAAGTAAAACGTTAGGAATCATAAATAAAAATTCTTAATGGTTTTTTAGTTGCTGCCTAATGGAGCGGATATTTCAAAAAGTAGGTGTAGGGGTTAGAGAAGGTATAAAATAGAATTTATCAGAATTTTTACATTCCTCTCGAATTTTTCGGGGGCCTGCTTCGCGTGCAAGCGTCATTTAGTCGAAGCCATTTCGCGCCGATTATAGAAAGCTTTAGGTTTTCGTTTTCCTCGCCGTTTCGGCACCGGCCATATTTTACGGTTTAGCGGATAATTATCCGATTTCTTGCGTCGTGTTATTATTAAATTATATGAATTTAGAGGACCGTTTCGCGCAATAAGCGGGTGCGATTTATGGTGCGGGGGGGCACATATTTGCACCTTTACTCATCAACTCGATTATTTATTAGCGTCCGTTTACGATTCGCGTTTCGGTTGCCAAATCCAATTTTGCTCTATTTTAAACTCAAAATTGTTCGCTTTCGACTTTTGTGTTTGTTCCTGCATTTTAGAAATTTTAATTAAAGAAGATTTTAATTAGAACGCCAATGTCGCATGCGAATAATTAATTAAATCACCTTTTTGGCTTTTTCGTGGAAAGAATTTGTGCGTATTTAGTTACATATGATTACGAATAATAAAAAGAGTGTGCGTGGAGTCCACGCGTGTCAGAAGTGAAACTTCTTTCTTATTAGTTATTGATAGAGATAAATGATTAGTGTTTTTTTTATTGAACAACGTAATTTATAAATTAATAAAATAAATTGTATTCTTTCTTTGATCACTTTGTCACATACAATTAAAAAAAAATGCAAGTGAAAAATGGGCACCTGAATCTAATTTTTTTTATTGGAAAGAGAGAAAACGAATGTAGAAAAATACGAGTAATGCAAGGATGTGCGCGTTCGAGCGAAAAGTGGCACATTTCCGAGCGAGGGAGGCAAATGAAGCGCGACGCGGAGCGGCGCGCTTCATTTTCCCGAGATCGGAATGTGCCACTTTGAGCTCGAATGGGCACACTCGGCTTTAAGCATGATTCACAATAAATAATTGACTTTATAAAAATATTAATCAAAAATTACAGGCCCGTATTTACGCAGACAGCATAAAATCTATGGTTTAGTGCTTTAAATTTTTTTTAATAAAAATAAATAAATGCTATAGCTGTTTTGGAATGTAAAACAATAATATATTCAATCGTTTGATTTAAAAGAGAGAAGATTAATATAAACAAATGTAATAAACACGAGGATGTGCGCATTCGAGCGAAAAGTGGCACATTTCCGAGCGAGGGAGGCAAATGAAGCGCGACGCGGAGCGGCGCGCTTCATTTTCCCGAGATCGGAATGTGCCACTTTGAGCTCGAATGTGCACACTCGGCTTTAAGCATGATTCACAATAAACAATTGACTTTATAAAAATATTAATCAAAAATTACAGGCCCGTATTTACGCAGACAACATAAAATCTATGGTTTAGTGCTTTAAATTTTTTTTAATAAAAATAAATAAATGCTATAGCTGTTTTGGAATGTAAAACAATATTATATTCAATCGTTTGATTTAAAAGAGAGAAGATTAATATAAACAAATGTAATAAACACGAGGATGTGCGCATTCGAGCGAAAAGTGGCACATTTCCGAGCGAGGGAGGCAAATGAAGCGCGACGCGGAGCGGCGCGCTTCATTTTCCCGAGATCGGAATGTGCCACTTTGAGCTCGAATGTGCACACTCGGCTTTAAGCATGATTCACAATAAATAATTGACTTTATAAAAATATTAATCAAAAATTACAGGCCCGTATTTACGCAGACAACATAAAATCTATGGTTTAGTGCTTAAAATTTTTTTTAATAAAAATAAATAAATGCTATAGCTGTTTTGGAATGTAAAACAATAATATATTCAATCGTTTGATTTAAAAGAGAGAAGATTAATATAAACAAATGTAATAAACACGAGGATGTGCGCATTCGAGCGAAAAGTGGCACATTTCCGAGCGAGGGAGGCAAATGAAGCGCGACGCGGAGCGGCGCGCTTCATTTTCCCGAGATCGGAATGTGCCACTTTGAGCTCGAATGTGCACACTCGGCTTTAAACACTATTCACAATAATTAATTTACTTTTTAAACATTTAAATATTAAAATGCAGCACCGTATTTGTAGGGGAGACCGGGGTTGAAAGTCACAATTTCTTTCTTTTGTATTTATAGAGCCCATTGTTTTAATTTATCAATGACATTTATATATCAATATATAGCGTATTTATTCTTTCATTTCTTAGATTTTTTGATTTTAGCACATCACAAAAATTTTATTAAACAGTTATTCAAAAAAAAAATAATAAATTATTTTTAAAATTTTTTAATACGTAGTTTTTACGGTGCAATATTAAGGCGTAGTACAGTACGTAGCAAAATAGTAGACGATAGTGATTGCAATCAAAGAAAAAGAATTTAATATAAATTTATGATGAAGTCGCCTGCGCCATTCTTTTATTGTTCGTCTTTACCGGTTCCCCCGCCACGTATCTAATTATTCCCCTCATGCAATCGACATTTGCGTAACGCTCGAAAATTGCAACCCCCTCAGCAAAGAAGCTTCACTTCTATTATACATCTTAAAACATTAGAAATGTGCTATTTTTTAATCATATGTGGGTTGCCTCTGTTTTCCACTATTTAATTAAATTGTTACACGAACTACTTTTTTACTGATTGGTAGAAAATTATGAAGAAATTACAAAATCGTTTGATTTAAGATAACAAATAATGTGAATAAAAATATATTGACGTTGAATTTAATTCACTATATATTTTTTGATTTTATATGGATTATTGGTCGTAGAGCTTAAGCTCTTAGGAACTTTTTTGTAGCAAATTTAATGCCCAACAAAGGCTTAACGCACATTTTATGAAAAAAAAAAATTTTTAATGCCGTCAAATTGAGTTAAAACCAAAAATAAATTTTCTTCTGTAAATTTAAATGGAAAATCGAATTTTTGAGTGAGCGAAGCCTCTAATTCTTTTTTTTCAACGAGAATATTTTTTTCCTATAAACTATCAAATCTTCAGGTAGTACAGATGAAAAAAAAATGCGCCCAAAAATGAAACACCCTAATAAACACACACAAACACTGCTCCGAAAGTAATTTTAAAAATTATAGGTTGCCCTCCACTACTTTCTATAAAAATGGAGTTTAGTTTTATATTTCCGAGGGGCGAAAGACGAAATTAGGGTCATCGAGATGATTGGAAGCACGTACGAAATTTATTCGAGACAAGACGCGTTACTTTTTTTATTAAACCCGAAAAATGTCGCGTCTTCCGAAGGAATCCTTCCAAAATTAATGGCGCTTAACACTAGAAGCGCGGCAATTTTGAACTTACTACAACCGCGCTTAGCGGTCGATTAGATCTTTAAGAAAAATTGGTCTTTTAACAATTAAATATTTTTTTGCAACGCATTTAATGCTTTTGAACAGTTTTTAAAAACAAACTTTGGCCAAATATAAAATCAAAATTGATTGAAATTTATTTGTTTGATTTGAAAGAAAAAAGATTCATGTAAAAATCTAATAAAAACGAAGATGTGCGCATTCGAGCGAAAAGTGGCACATTTCCGAGCGAGGGAGGCAAATGAAGCGCGACGCGGAGCGGCGCGCTTCATTTTCCCGAGATCGGAATGTGCCACTTTGAGCTCGAATGTGCACACTCGGCTTTAAGCATGATTCACAATAAACAATTGACTTTATAAAAATATTAATCAAAAATTACAGGCCCGTATTTACGCAGACAACATAAAATCTATGGTTTAGTGCTTTAAATTTTTTTTAATAAAAATAAATAAATGCTATAGCTGTTTTGGAATGTAAAACAATATTATATTCAATTGTTTGATTTAAAAGAGAGAAGATTAATATAAACAAATGTAATAAACACGAGGATGTGCGCATTCGAGCGAAAAGTGGCACATTTCCGAGCGAGGGAGGCAAATGAAGCGCGACGCGGAGCGGCGCGCTTCATTTTCCCGAGATCGGAATGTGCCACTTTGAGCTCGAATGCGCACACTCGGTTTTAAGCACGATTCACAAAATTAGGCTAATAACTTATTCAAAAAATTAAATAAATAATTTAATCGTTTTCTCTCACTCGCACCTAGCAAATTATCGTATCTTTTCGCTCACTTCCGCTCATGACTATGGTAAATACGTTTCTTGAACATAAAATTCATATTTACTTTTAATTTTGTGATTTGAAAGTGAAAATATTAATTAAGGCAATTAAGGCACACTTTTTAATTCAAATTTGTTGATTTCATATGGAATGATTCCTATTTGACTATAAAATCGATATTTACCGCCCTAAATTTAATTTTTCGATCTGAAAGTGAAAAGATTAATAAAGGAAAATCGATAAATACGAGGATGTGCGCGTTCGAGCGAAAAGTGGCACATTTCCGAGCGAGGGAAGCAAATGAAGCGCGACGCGAAGCGGCGCGCTTTATTTTCCCGAGATCGGATGTGCCACTTTGAGCTCGAATGTGCACACTCGACTTTAAGCACGATTCACAATACTTAATTTATTTTCTAAAAAAATTTAATTATCCAAACTATTATTAGAAAAGCGAAAGTAACTCTGTCTGTCTGACCGTCTGTCCGTCTGTCCGTCTGTCTGTTACCTTTTCGCGCCTAAACCACTAAACTAATTTTGATAAATATTTTTTGGACATTCGATCAAAAAAGTCTACTTTTATTTAGTTTTCGTTAACCCTTTGACATACAAAAAAAACCGAATTTGATGAGTCCGAAAAAAACTATTAATTTGGCTCAACTTAACTGTTATGAGCATACACAAATAACATAAAATAAATAATTAATAGTTTTAAAATATTTTGAAATATGTAGAGCAGTGTTTCCCAATCTTTTTTAACATTCCCCACCTAAGTCATTCTAAAATTTTGATGCATATAATATATAACAAATAAATATTTTTTTTATATTTAAAAATTGAATTATTCCATAAATGAAGCCTAATTACAACTTGTTCAAGACACAAGATTTAGGGCTTAGCAAGAAATCACTAGGAAATTATTAAGAAAAAGAAACAAAAAGTAAATTTTAAAAACATAAACTAAAAATATTTTTATATCGATAGCTCGAATTTTGATAACGCGAATTATTTTTAGTTTCTCTTCAACTTCGACCTATCGAGGTTTGACTGTATTTAATTTTATAAATTTAATATTCCTGAACAATTAAGATAATTTATTTATTGAGGTTTCTCCAATATTAATTTTATTTGCGTAAATTAATGATCTTCAAAGTTTTTTGAAAAACCACAAATTCTGTATTTCCTCTATTTGAGTTTTCTGAAAATATATAATAATTTTTTCATCAAAATTTCCTTTTAAATTTACCGAACAAAGTTTTGTTTTATTCAATTTGTGTTATACAAAAAAAATTGATAATTAAAATTTCTAAAGTTCTTAAATATATTTTAAAAATTTTCCAAGTTATTAATTTATTTAATTTGAGTTGTCGAAAAACTTAAAATAATTTATTCTTCGAATTTACTTTAATAATTTTGCTAAATGTTTAAAACTGAATTTCATTCTATGTAAAAAAAACCGGTGCATGTACTTATGTACGCACGTTAGAAGTAATACTTCTTTGGCGCGACTAAATTAAATATAACAACGCGCTATGTTGCGCTTGTGTATAGCTAGACCAGTGGTTATCAAACTATACGTTACTGCGCATATGTCGTTTTATTTGAATACATTGCTATTTCCTTTTTAAATCCAAAAAGTAATTTAAACAAATTGAATAAATGCGAAGATGTGCGCGTTCGAGCGAAAAGTGGCACATTTTCGAGCGAGGGAAGCAAATGAAGCGCGACGCGGAGCGGCGCGCTTCATTTTCCCGAGATCGGAAATGTGCCACTTTGAGCTCGAATGCGCACACTCGGCTTTAAGCACACTTTACAAGAATTAATTTACTCTCCGGACAATTCGCAATTAAATATTACAGAATTATATTAATAACAAAATTCCCAAATCGCCAATTTTGTGCCTTTTACCAAAATTGTTATCCAAAACAAACCTTTTTCGGAACACAAAATTGAATACAGTTCTTGACGTCGCAGAGACGTCAAAATCTACAATGACACCCTAAATGATTCACGTCTCCTAGACGTCATTGTATATCAAGGGGTTAAAAGAGAAAAAATACAATTAAAAAAGTAAAACAATTATAGGACAGTAATTATCAACTAAAATTAATACGGCAGAAATATGTTCAACTAATAAAAAGCAACAAGACGCAAAAATTGCACAAACGGCCAAAATGACCGATTTCGCCGTTCTAGCGTTAAGGGCGTCTCGCCCTTATCGGCGCTCGCGCGACGGGGGCCCAACAAATCTTCGGCCGGTTGTCAATGCGTCCGGGCGGCCGCTATTTAGCGGGATGTTATATTTGAACAGCTCACGTTATATTTACATGTCCGCGATTCACGTAACGAATAAATTAAAGGTAATCTAGCGGGGCCATAAGTCTCCCTTATAAATACAACCGGAATAAAATAACTATTAATTTATGCGATCCGCATTTTATGCGCTGCATAATTACACGAAGGATCGAGAGTGGCTGTTAAATGGGGAAATTGTGCCATAAAAATGATGAAATGGCACTTTATTCATTACCGTTTTTGTAGCGGCCGGTAAATTCGACGTTCCGACGCCCCCTCGACAATGTTCCCCGGTTAATTGCGATATACGTCGGCCGATTAATTCGGGAAGATTATTTTTATTTCATTGTTAAATTTTAATTTCGTGAAAGAGGGAATTGGGGGGACGGGGGGCGGCACGGGGGACGTAAACGATCGGTTTACTGCGGCCTTAATGCCTAAAAACTACTACGACTGATTAGTCGATTGAAGGGGGTTTAACCGCGCATTTTAATTAAGCCGTTAGGTCATTAATTCCACATACTTCAAACTGATAAAGGACCGGGGCCCTTGAATAAATAATTATCTAAAGCTCGCGACGTCTCGTTGTCTCCTCCGAGTCCCCATTTATCTTCGGCTGCATCAATTTTCTTTTGGACGTTTACATTCATGTCCGCTCCGCGTTTACAGAAAATTTAATTTCGTTTAATTTCTTGTAGGCGGACACACAAACACTTCTTTGACGATTGCAATAATTTTATTGGCCCGAGTTTAATTGCGATAAAAACGTTTAAAGGCTCGGAGTGCCTGCGAAAGTTACATTTATTACAGTAGGACCTCGATAAATCGTATTGATGATTTAATGTCGATATTTACCTACTTTTAAAGTTAGTTTAAGCTTTTATCATTTCCATATTAAGTTGTAGCACATGTTTTTTTTTAAAGAGTAAACGATTTAAGCAATCCCGCAAATATTGACAAAAATGACCCGAAGTTAGTCACAGAAACAATTGTATTTAAAGAATTAAGGATGTATGGCAGGTACAATCAAAGGCAAAATTATTGGAAATTCGTTAATATTTACGTTTTATATCATATTACGAAGTAAATAGTGTCAATACTAAAAAAAATATATAATTTAATTAAATGAAAATGATTTTAATAAAAGCCATAGGGGGATATGAATAGTAAAAATGCCTTTTGTAAATATCTTATTGATATTTTATGGATATGTAGATACTATAGAAATATAAAGATTCTGAAAATTTCAAATCTTAATCTATATCGGTTTCTTCAAAAAGTCAAAATAAGTAAAAATTGGAAAATATTTTTTTTTTGGTCTGAGTGCACCGATTTGTTTGAAAATTTAGTATGTTATGCAGGCGATATAGAGACTTTACGGACACCATTGGCCAATTTTTAGCTTAATAAATTAATGATCAAAAAATTATTTTCTCTTATTTTTTCAATTTTTATTATGATACTTTTTGAGCAAAATTATGATTCTATCATTTTTACATTCCGTATAAGACCTATAATGACTCAGAATTTTTTCAAAATTTTCTTAATGGTACGTCATAGTTAAAAAAAATAAAAACTATTTTTATTACCAAAATATCGAACTTTTCAATAAATTCTACCTAAATAATTACAAATTATACTATTATTATTACATAAATAATACGATAAAATAAATTTCTTGCATTAGAGATGATAAAAAAAATATCTTTCTAACAATAAAATATAACGCCTATTAGAATTTAATAAAAATATAATTTGAAATAATTTGTAACTCAACTTTATTAAAACAATAATATCGTCAATAATTTTTTAAATGCAGTATACAGTCGAACCTCGATAAATCGAAGTTGAAAGCAAACTAAAAATAATTCGACTTATCAAAAATTCGACTTATCGAGGTTCGACTGTACTTACATACAATAACAGAAAAGAAAAAGAAATATTTTAAATTTTGAAAGTGTTTTAAAAACATTTGTTACTTTGTTGCGACAAGATGTTCAGTCTTCGTCACTATCTTCTTCAATCACGACGTTAATATTATCTTTAGTAAATAATTGACTTAGTATTTCAGCTGGCTTCTAGAAACATATATATTTTACAGGCTAACTTTTGATTTCATACTAATTTTCGAGATTTGTTTCTTGAGAGAATATGTTTTGAAAGAGCCGGCTTTTAATTGAATAATGTGCAATAATAATTGTAGTAACAGCAATCAAAAGTGGTACCGATGCAAAGTTTGTAACGGTAGGGCACATAAATCCTGTGGGGTAAAAGGAAAATTGCATTATTTTGCAAAAGTTTTTTTGAATTTTTTATCTTTGTTTTGAATTTTGAATTTTTTTGTCTTGTTTCTAATTAAGATTATATTATTTCTCAAAAAGAACATACCTAGTCAGTTTGCAATGATTGATCTCAAACGGCAAATCTTGTGAGAGTTTCTTAGATTTAAGTAAATATTTTATCAAGAGTTTGCGTTATATAAAACGTTTTATAATTATATAAGATCAAAAATTATATATTAAGATTATTATTAAAAAATATCTTAGGTTAATGTACAATTTTAGTCCTGTAATAAGAACATGGCTCTTTCAAAACTTGGTTTGGCTCTTTCAATACCTATAGGTTATGAAAAGACGAATTTTATTTTTTTATAAATGATTAGAAGTCTAAAAATATAGTTAATTTTTAAAAATGTTTTATGGCATTATGTATATAAATTAATGAACAATTATACATTATACAAACTTTTTTATTTTTTTATTTATTTATATCCTTCTATATTATTTATACCTTTTTTAAAACTGGCTCTTTCATGCCACTGTTCCTCTATATTATGTAATAATAATAGTATAATTTGTAATTATTTAGGTAGAATGTATTGAAAAGTTCGACATTTTGGTAATAAAAATAGTTTTTATTTTTTTTAACTATGGCGTACCATTAAGAAAATTTTGAAAAAATTCTGAATCATTATAGGTCTTATAAAGAATGTAAAAATGATAGAATCATAATTTTGCTCAAAAAGTATCATAATAAAAATTGAAAAAATAAGAGAAAATAACTTTTTTGATCATTAATTTATTAAGCTAAAAATTGGCCAATGGTGTCCGTAAAGTCCCTATATCGCCTGCATAACATACTAGATTTTCAAACAAATCGGTGCACTCAGACCAAAGAAAAGAAATATTTTCCAATATTTACTTATTTTGACTTTTTGAAGAAACCGATATAGATTAAGATCTGAAATTTTCAGGATCTTTATATTTCTATAGTATCTACATATCCATAAAATATCAATAAGATATTTACAAAAAGCATTTTTACCATGCTTATCCCCCTATGGCCTTTGCCTTCGTCTTGGCGCATTTTGACAAATTTAATTCAAAATTTTTAAGAAAATCTGTTATTTTATTTTGTTTAAAATTCACACAATTTATTTGCTTCGTGATATGCTACAAAACGTAGATATCCACGAATATCTAATTTTCAATACTTTTGCGTCCGCCTGTACCTCCCATACATCCTAAAGTAAAAAAAAAAAGAATAAAATTATATCTTTTCGCTCACTTCCATTCATTGCTATGGTAAATACCTATTTGACTATAAAATCGATATTTACCGCCCTAAATTTAATTTTTCGATCTGAAAGTGAAAAGATTAATAAAGGAAAATCGATAAATACGAGGATGCGCGCGTTCGAGCGAAAAGTGGCACATTTCCGAGCGAGGGATGCAAATGAAGCGCGACGCGGAGCGGCGCGCTTCATTTTCCCGAGATCGGAAATGTGCCACTTTGAGCTCGAATGTGCGCACTCGGTTTTAAGCGTGATTCACAATTAATAATTTAGTTTCGAAGAATATTTAATAAAAAATAGCAGGACCGTACTTATAAGGGTTCCCCCAAATAGCTGACTTAGTACTATCAAACAATATTATTAATAAAAATAAACTTTATAACATTTTGCAATCAAAAAACCCTTTTTAGCATTAAATTTTATTGTAAAGTAGGAGGATTAATATGGAAAAATTCAATAAACACGAAGATGCGCGCGTTCGAGCGAAAAGTGGCACATTTCCGAGCGAGGGAGCAAATAAAGCGCGACGCGGAGCGGCGCGCTTCATTTTCCCGAGATCGGAAATGTGCCACTTTGAGCTCGAATGTGCGCACTCGGTTTTAAGCACGATTCACAATTATTAATTTACTTTCGTAGGCTGTGCGCGCGAAACTTCCGACGCCTGCTAAAATTCTACTCTTCACGCTCCATAAGAAGTATAACTTCTAAATTTTATTTAAACCAAAATTACTTTCTTGCCAGCCCAATAAATCAAATCCAGGCGTTTATCACGGACAAATTGTAAATAAATCAGGTAAATGTTTTGCGAATTTTTTTATTGAAATATTAAAAGAGGGGCACGTGCGTTTCCACGTACTGCGGAGCTTTAGGCTCGAATCCCTTGTAAGTTAGTGGCGTTATTCTTTACATAGGACTTATTTATACAAGTAAATCGGGAAAGAAGATATAAACTTTTAAATTTGTGCGCGATATTATTTTCCATAAACGACGCGCGCGTGTGTGTGTGTGTGCGCGCTCGGAAAAAAAAGCACAAAAAGTGTAACTCGTATTGTAATCGTAATAAATAGGGGGCATAACAAATCTGGCATCTTAAGAGAGGAATTTTAAAAAAAAGCTAATAAAACGTCTCGTAAATCAAGTTTAATAAAAATGTAAAAGAATTTACGAATTTTCCAATGCAGAATAAATTCTAATTTCCCGCATTCGGGTGAATTACAGCCGAGAAATATTTTTTAACGCAGTTAAAATTTCAAGCTTCACAAATCATTGCGTCTCCCCGCCCCCCGAAAAACGGCATTGTGTTTAAATTTAGCTTTCGGTCACTAAAGCAAAAGCTGTGTTATTATTTTATATGGCGCAAAATACGAAACGAGGTGACATCCGACCCAAATATAAGTCCATTAAATTCAAATTTAACTATGAAATATTGATAACTTGTCGTACCTAAATCTCGTTTTGTTTTAGGCCTTTATCGCGAACAATTTTATTTTTTTTACGTTCGATTCCTTCGAGATCGAAATATTTCGCTTCCAAGTCGAAAACAGTTTGAGGACGCCTCCTTTAACGCTTCTCGATCGGGACGATGTTATAATAATTTTCTATAGTGAAGGTACAGTCGACCCACGATTAACGAAGCCGAGTGGAAATCAAAAAAAGCTTAAAAATGTAATATTGTACAGTTAATGCTCGATATTGAGAACACGTTTGTCCGGAAGGTTTTGTTCAAGCTAGCGAGAAATTTATACTAACGGGGTACAATAGTAACGAGGTTTGACTGTATTGTTTTATAATTTTAACAATCAAAATTCTTCAATTGCATTTATTCCAAAATTCTTGTGCGCATCGTGCAAGAATCTTAAGACATCATTTAATGTTAAAAATAATTAATGGCAAATATCAAAAGTTGTTTAAAAAAAATGAAAAATCCAGTTACGAATTTTTTTTGAAATTTTTAATAGTTTGAAAAATGTATTGTTTGCAATTGCGCGCACGTTAATCTCCACAACCAATTTGGATGCGATTTTCAGGGATGTATCGAGATAAGCTTGGGCCAACATTTGTTTCGTTTAAATCCATTGACAAATAAAAAATTTTAGAAACACTTTGATATACAAAATTCTTTTAAATTGCGGCAAAAAGCCGCATTAAAAGCCGATTTGCTTTTTGAGTGCTTCATAAAAAATTTTTAATTAGTTTTAATTAGGCACACACTGCAATTGATTATTTTTATTAGTTCTAAAACTATTAATTTTAGAAAATTTTCCTTTTGACCATTGAAAGTTATTTATATTTTGATAAATGAGCTTCTCGTCGATTTTTCTAGAACGACCCAAAGTTAGAAATTTCAACAAACCTCGCAAAACGAATTACAGTCGAACTTCGATAAGTCGAAGTTGAAGGGAAGCAAAAAATAGGTCGAGTTCTCAAAAATTCGAGTTATCGATATAAAAATATTAACGTTAAAATAGCGAAGTCCTAGTGAAACAGGTTCGAGTTATCAAAAATTCGGCTTATCGACGTTCGACTTATAGAAGTTCGACTGTATTTCGAAATTAAGAAAAAAACACGCAACATACTTAATTTAATACGTTTTAATCTCGAGCAAATCTCAACGTTTTTTAAAATAATTTGTTTAGTAATTGAAAAATTAATTTCTCACAAAAAAAATAACAAGCAATTTAAGAATCTTAAAATGCCAAGTCCTTACAACATCCCAAGTCCTAAGTTCTACGAATTAAATTGCGTTCGTAACTTAAATAATCTTTAAAAGTGAAAATTGTTAAAATTCGAAGGTGGGGGGCAACCCTTTTAAAACCACCCCCAAAAAAACTTCGCCGCTAAACGCACAAAAGCGCCTTCGAACAAATCGCATTCGCCTCTAAATAATCAAAACATTTGTCTAACAAAAGCTTATTTTTAAGATTGATGAAAGTGGAGATCGAAATAAATCTTTCCTCGACATTTACAAACCGTTTGATAAATCAAAGAAAACTATCGCCGATCTTACGAGAGCAAAGTGAAATTGCTTAATGCTAAAGGTTGCAAATTACGCACACACACACACAACTAACTTGAAAAATCGGTGCCAAAGTTCCCTTCGAAATACTTTCACAAGATAAAAATTCAAATCCCACAAATTTAGGTAAACAGCATACGAAAACACGAGTCCGCCAAAAATTAAATTTGGTTTAAGTTAAAAGGATTTCCGTGTACAATATTTTCTCGCAATTTTACACGTCGTTCGGCCTTTATTACTAACGATCAATTCGGTCGGTCTTTCGCTGCACATTTTAACAATTAAAAGCGGTCGAAACCGGGGCCGATGTTGCCTTCAAAAAATTTTCATAGGGGGAACGCAATTGAAGATGAGGATTTAGCATCAAAATCGATGGGCTATAATCCGAAAAGGACATCGCGTTTTTAATTGTTTGAACATAATTAACTTCGCATTTCGAAAAGCACATTATAGTAGAACACAAGCTTTAAAACGAGACTTAATTTTAACAAACTAAGCTCCGTTATTGATTAGAGTGGTTGAAAATTAATTTTGCAAGGTTTCACATTTACTTGACAGGTAAAACCTTGAAGAAACCCTATTTTATTACGTTTCTAAAGCTCCGCTTTGAATACACTCGGATAGGCCTTTTATTTATTAATTAATAAAAAATATTCTAAAAATAAATTTTAAATGGAAGAAAGAACTAATAAGCTCGCGATCTTTTTCGGGATTTTCCGCGAACAAGGAGATGCTCGCTGAAGCATCGCTAAGAACAGTTTCCATCAATATTGAAAGGTTTAGCACTCAACAATGAGCACTCGAGAATAATACAAGAGATCTAAATCTCAGATTTTGCTTTAAAGTCCCTAAGGCTAAGTAGTTTTAAATTTTGATTTATTTTTGTTCGGGGCCGAAGCCAAACGCCCTCCATTTTGCTGGATAAATATCGGGTCGGCAGCGAAGGCATTTCGGTTTCTCGGTTAGAAATTTTTTATACAAAAAATTAATTTTACGCATTTATAAATGTATCAGTTTTAGCTCGTTGAAAGTAAAATTTTAGCAGACAACGGAACATGCGCGCATAGCCAACGAAATTTAAATAAAATAAACACTAAATGTTAGCCCAAGCTTATCTCAATACATCACTGAAAATCGCATCCAAATTGGTGTAGTCATTGTGGAGATTAGCGCAAACAAAAGTTATTTAACGATTTTATTGTATGTATAGATTAGTTTTTATTTAACACGTGTTATTGGACAATTTTTTTTTAAACTACAGTTGGTCACAATTTCTTCGAATCTGAGAGATTCCTGGCGGATTCGAATAATTGCGTAGCACACCCCAATTAAATCGTTTAAATGTGCGAAAAAATCTGATTTTAAAGTTGAATTAAAGCTAACCTAAAATAATACAGTATTAAAACTAATAAAAATAATCAAATGCAGTGTGTGCCTAATTAAAACATTTTTTTTAATGAAAATAAATATTTTTTAAGAAACACTCATAAAGCAAATACTTTTAAAGTTAGTTTAAACTTTTATCATTTCCATATTAAATGCTTTTTTTAAAAGATTAATAGAAAATTATGGAAAAATTAAGAAAATCGTTTGATTTTAATAAAAACTATTCTTAATAGGGAAAATACAAATATATTTACATTGAATTTAATTCCATATAATATTTTTTTCAAATTTTGTATAATTTAAATTATACAATTTTGGATAATAATTATATTAAATCAGATTTTTGATAGGTTTCGGTCGAAAATTTAATTTTTATAAGTTCAAATAATTGTAAAGTTGCCCCCAATTAAAATATAGTAAACCGGGTATTTTTTCTCAAGTTTTGAACACAATTTCTTAAGAAACCTGAAAAAGCAAATTTTTCAAAATACTTAAAGCTTTTCCGGCACGTAGAAAACTTTAGTGCAATGGGGCAGCTGAATGTAAAGATTGATAAATAATAATTATCAAAATTTCAAAAGACAAATTAATAATATAAATAATGATAGTCACTTAATAAATATTATATTATTAACATACGATAATAATATGTAATTTATTAATAATACCGATTTTGTCCGGGTGTCCCACGAATAAGTACTGGAACTTAACCCACTTATAAACGACCCTAAGTTGAACAAAAACATACCCCCAAAATTGAAATGCACTTTTCTCGAAATTCTTTAAATTTGGGACGTATTGTATATAAACTGTTACTGTTTGGATTGGTTAAGTTTCAGTACTTATTGCCAAGACACCCTGTACATAAAAAGGAACAAACTTAACCAGGTTAATTGGTTTAACCGATTAATTAAGCTTATCTGGTTGGCTAACGACCTAATTAATCCGATTGCAATTTCTAGCCAAATTCTACGGCACCCATCTTTACAATATCAATTACAACGGCCAGCTTCTAACTAAAGAAAATTGAAATAAAAACGATTTTAAAAGTCGTTCGGATTCCATATAAAAGGAAATAAGTAGCGCTGAAAAGGGCACCGATGTAGAAATAATATGAACCAATATAACCTTGTCGTTGCTCAGAATGGATAAGAATAAAGTTTAATGGAGCACGAGAGTTTGCATTTTGACGACAAATATCTTTTATTATACAATTATTTCACTTACGATTGTTTAAATTTTTATTGCGCAATCTCGTCCGCCAAAACTTAACAACTAATTTCGAGAAAAATAACGAACCTTTTATCGTTTCTCGACGTAAGTTTGTAATTTTATCGCCCCCTGTTCTCGTACAGGCATTTTCCCGGCGAGACTTTCGAATTTATGAAGGCTCGTTAAGTGCGCCACGATATTTGGAAATTTTCCTAGAAAAAAAGACGCGTTTCGATTTTGGAAAAGCGCTGCAAATTAATAGGGCGTAAAGAATTCCAATAAAATTTTCATTTCGAATTTAATTGTGGATATATGTGAATAAATTTTCAGGCCGCAGAAATCGCAAGAATTTAATGCCACGTTACGTCCTATGCAAATCCATCGATTCCCCCTGTACGAAAAAAAAAATTGTCGCGCAAAAAAAATACTAACAACGTTCGCCCTTTTCGAAAATTTGTCTAAATGCAAATTCGAATTTAATTTTATTAAGATTTTTTTTTTGCGGAACCGCTTCCGCCCAAAGGTTTTCTCAAAAAACATTTCTTTCTTGTTAAAATATTATTGTAAAACGAAGGAAATATTTATCCCCGGCCCTCTTATAACTTGACCTGGCCTCGTGAGAAGGGTTAATGTCAATATAAAAAGTAAATTAAAGTAACAACCCTTAAAACGCCGAAAGTGGATGATAAATTGTTTTTTTTCGCCTTATTAAATTAAAATTGGCCTCGTTTCGATCTCAAATTTTGAGAATAATTCCGAATAAATAATCCTTAATTAAAATCGTTTTTATTTCTTCGTCAAAAAAAGAAAAAACGAATTAGAATTAGTCGAATTGGAATCGTTCGAATTTTTTTAAACGGTAAAGAATCGTGTAATTTGGCGAAAGCTTTTAATTTGTTGAGTTGAATGGCGATTGAAATGAGTTGGAGTTTTTTTTTCGTAGAGAAAACTTGAAAATAGGTGTATTTTTCTAAGGAAAAGCTTTAGGTATTTATTTGTATTTAAAAGCCTTTAGAATCTATTCGAAAAATATTGTATTTGTTTGTGAAGGAGTTGAAAGCAACGATAACAATATTTGTAGGTCGGATATAAAATATTCAGAGGGTAACTTTACTATTATATACACTTAGCAATCAATTAATTGGAATTCTAGGGTTTTTTTTGTATTAAAATAATATTGAAAATGCTTTTGGAGGAAAGGCCAAGAATTGGTTTTTCTGTACACAAAAATAATCTCAATTTTACGCTTAAAAGTAATTTTCCTTTTAATGAAAATTTGCCAATTAGATACCTTTTAAGAAACATTATAATACTATTACTTGAGAAAACATATTTAAATCAATAATAATTAATTGGAATTTTAGAAATTTTTTTTTCTTTTTTTTGTATTAAAATAATATTGAAAATGCTTTTGGAGAAATGGCCAAGAATTGGTCTTTCTGTACACAAAAATAATCTCAATTTTACCCTTAAAAGTAATTTTCCTTTTAATAAAAATTTAACGTGAACTTTTATTCAGTATCTTTATTAGTTTTAAAACAATTAATTTTTTTTATGCAATTGTAAAACAGTTTCGAAAAATGAAAACGTATAGGACCGAGACATTATTAATAGCAACAAAATTCGGTTTCTATTAATCAAAAAAGCACTACATTTAACTAAACACGTGTGTTGCGGATTTTTAAAGAAATAAAAGATGTTAAAGTTTAAACGGATACTATAAAATATTTCATTTGAGTATTTCTTAAGGAATTTTATATTAACTTTAGGAAAATATACTTAATTTGATTTTTTTAAGCTTAACGCAAACCAGAATTAATTATCATTATTAGTTTTCAAACAATTATTATATAAAATATTGAATTTTAAAAAATAAATACAGATAAGAACGAGAAATTGTATATATCAGCAAAATTAAAAAGAAATAAAAAAAATTTGAAGACGCAGGAGCTTCGGTAATTTAAAAAAATAAATTTTGAATTTAAAACCAACGCGCCCAAATTAAAGTTTAAACTAAAGCTCTCAAAAAAGTATGTTTTTTAAAGAAACTTTACAAGCATCGAAAACAATTAATTTTTTTATGCAATTGTAAAAAAGTTTTGAAAAATTAAAACGGATAGGACCGAGAAATTATTAATAGCAACAAAACGATAAGACTAATCAAAATTCGCTTTCCATTAATCAAAAAAGAACTAAATTTAACTGAATACGTGTGTTGCCGATTTTAAAAAAAAATTAATGATGTTAAAGTTTAAACGAACACTATAAAAATATTTCATTTGAGTATTTCTTAAGCAATTTTTTTTTAATTTTGAGAAAACATACTTAATTTGATTTGTTTAAGCTTAATGCAAACCAGAATTAGTTATCATTATTAGTTGTCAAACGATTATTATATAGAAATATTTAATTTAAAAAAATAAATACAAATAAAAATGAGAAATTGTATATATCAGCAAAATTAAAAAAAAAAATAAAATTTGAGGGCACAGGGGCCCCAACAATTTTTTAAAAACTAAATTTTGAATTTAAAAACAACGCGCCCAAATTAAAGTTTAAACCAACGCTCGCAAAAAAGTGTGTTTTTTTAAAGAAGCTTCCCAAGCATCGAAAAAATATAATTTTTCGTTTGTCCAATTATCTCTATTTGTTCAGCAGTTATTATTTTTTTTAATTAATTTTTTATTTGTCAAAGTCAAACGAAGTTCATTGCGTTTAATTTAAACCAAAATATTAAATACTCAAAATTCATTAAAAATTGTAATTGTTTGGCAATCTTTTCTTATTACACAAAAATTAAATTTTCTTCGACTCGAATGTGATTTTTATCCAACAAAAAGTATCAAAAACAATTGATCGAAGTCTCAAGAATTTTTTTAAAATTAATTCTCAGCCGGCCAAAACGTCAAGTTTAATTTAACACTTCGAAAATTAACAAATTGATCATCTCCCACAGGATTTTCATTAAATTTTGAAAAAACACATTTTTCCTTCTTATTAAAACTTAATATAATTCTTAATTATTCAATAATGCCTTTATTTATTTAATTCGACAAACAAATTGTGTAAAAAATTCACATCGGCACTTCTAACGCTTCCGCAGCAAAAGATAAATATGGTACAATCTATTATTGAAGTGAAGCTTCTTTGGTAAGCAAGCTACAATTTTTGAGCGTTGCAAAAATTCATTTTTTTTAAATAGCTATCACCATCGTTTACAATATTAGAGCATAATCCCGAAATATTTCGCCCAAAAAAAAACAACTATCAATTAAAAAATTTTATCTATACCTAATAAGTAAGAAGTTTCACTTCCGACGCGCGCCGACCCCACGCACCCACGTTTTTATTATTTCTCGAGCCTAATCGCGCACTATGCGGGGCTTGGAGGGGGGGGGAGCGAAATATAAAACAAAGGCGAGGAGCGTCCGTAGATGGATATTTAAATTGTAAATACACGAAACGGAATCGGAAATCAATCCCCAAATGAATTTAAATAAAAAGCATCAATTTTCACGACATTGCTTCTACATTACGCGCCTTCGATCGCTGTCAATTGCGAGACAATTCGCGCATGGAACTTTGTATTTTAACAGATGTCAGGCTCACCCTTACACCAGTTACCCATTTTAACGGGAATTGTGTCACATTGACGTGCAACCATTACCGTTACCGTTACGAGAATCCCATTGCGATCCCGAAGTGGCGCGGCAGGGGTTCGATGAAACTTTAATCTCGCGCCCCTACTTTGCGGAATTAGGTTAGGGGCATAAAACGGGCACTCAGATTTTCCGAAGGGCCTAATTGCGCGCCGAATTAGGACTTATTTAAATAGCGCCTCGCTTCGCACCTTTTTCTCGTCGTTTTTCGCGCGAAATAATAAAAAAAAATTGGGGCTTACTTAAGTTGGGAGGGGCGCGCCGTGAATGGGGTAACGTTATCTTTTAAATTGCTTCTCGAAGTTCGTCTGCAAAACTTTTATATAAAACACTCAATACTTGTAAACTTGCGAAATGATATCGCGTTACAACGGGGAAACGAAATTAGATCACGACTTTTGAGTTTAAGGTATTGTGTCTTCATGCTTTTGCGAAAGGGCGGGGCGGAAATGCAATCACTTCGGTGTCTTGTTTTATGTCTATAGGTGGCGCCCTCAAACGAATACTCGGCTGGTCACCGAAAAGGAAAAATTTGTTGGTGAAATCATTTTTTCGGCGTTTTTATATTCGAAAATGTATTTAATATAGCAATGAGTGGAAGGGAGCGAGAAGATACGATGATCTTGTGAGTGCAAGGGAGAGGGAACGATTAAAGTTGTTTTATTACTTTGTGGCCTAATTTATCGGTTTAAATTGTTGTGAATCGTGCTTAAAACCGAGTGCGCACATTCGAGCTCAAAGTGGCACATTCCGATCTCGGGAAAATGAAGCGCGCCGCTCCGCGTCGCGCTTTATTTGCCTCCCTCGCTCGGAAATGTGCCACTTTTCGCTCGAATGCGCACATCTTCGTATTTATTACATTAGTATAATTTATCGTGCGCTCCTTCAAATCAAAAATTTTAATTTAATTTAGTAAATATCGATTTTATATTCGAAAAACGTATTTACCATAGCAATGAGTGGAAGGGAGCGAAAAGATACGATAATCTCTTCGGTGCAAGTGGGAAAAACCGATTAAAATTATTTAAAACAGATTTTTTCTCTAATTTATTGGCCTAAATTATTGTGAATCGTGCTTAAAACCGAGTGCGCACATTCGAGCTCAAAGTGGCACATTCCGATCTCGGGAAAATGAAGCGCGCCGCTCCGCGTCGCGCTTCATTTGCCTCCCTCGCTCGGAAATGTGCCACTTTTCGCTCGAATGCGCACATCTTCGTATTTATTACATTAATATAATTTACCGTGCGCTCCTTCAAATGAAAAATTTTAATTTAATTTAGTAATATCGATTTTATAGTCGAAAAACGTATTTAGCATAGCAATGAGTGGAAGGGAGCGAGAAGATACAATGTGTTTTGCTTAAACCTATTCATTGTTAATTATTAAAATATATTTCTTATCATTGAACTGTCATAAAGGTAATTCTTATTTTTTATTACAAAATCTGTCAAAAAATGAAAACATCTTTCTAATAAAGGTGACGATGGATCTTTTTCTTCAAGGAAAAAATATTTACCGAGCTTGCAGCCCCCAATTTAGACAATTATAGGGGTTTTAAAAATGTCCATGGTAGTGATCTCATATCCGTGGATGTGACATTCCTTACAGTTAATGTAATCCATGAGGATGACATGCTACAAAGAGGTGACACTTTTTAGAAATAAATTTTACCATCAATTACTCAATAAACTTAACATTCATAATAATAAAAAAAGTCACTTCCATGGATAAATTTTTATCGTCCATGGAAGTGACTTTAATTTTTTAATTTTTTAATTGAGGTAAATAAAGTTGATGGTAAAATTTATTTCCAAAAAGAGTCACCTTCTTGTAGCATGTCATACCCATGGATTACATTAATGTAAGGAATGTCACATCCAAAGATATGAGGTCACTACCATAGACGACATTTTTTCAAACCCCTAAGATTTGAAAAACTTCAAACCCCTATAATTGTCTAAATTGGGGGCTCCAAGCTCGGTGAATATTTTTTCCTTGAAAAAAAAGATCAAAACTATTAAGATCCATCGTCACTTTTATTAGAAAAACGTTTTCATTTTTTGACAGATTTTTCTAATAAAAAATGAGAATTACCCATAAGTACAATTTTGTGGATTTTATTTCATTTTATTTTCGGGGTATGGTAAACCCCACCTAGTATGGCAAGTAACATTTAGTCACCTAGTATGCGGAAGGTTAATTGTTTCGCAAAACTATATTTCAAAGCAAATTGCGAATTTCCGAAGATTTTTTTTGGTCCAAAGAAAGGCTTTTATTTTAGATGACTAAAATTAATAAAGTGCCGCATATAAAACGCAAAATGATTCGAACTCGGACGGCCAAAAGCTCAAATTTATTAATTTAAAAACGCACGAACTAAGAATTAGTTCGTTAAGTCAAAGCGCATTTTGGCCACCCTTTTGGCCAAAGGGGACCAAACACCAAAATATTTTTTTTTGAATTACAAAGCGCCTAATTCAAAAGAAGACAGAAGTCTCACGCCTGTGCTCTCCCACGAGCTTTCGCGCCTGAAAATGTGTGTGGAAAAAGCTAAGCCCCCTCTTCCGTCACCCCTAAAAAGATTGTAAATTTTTATGAATAAAAAACTTTGAGCTTTCGCCCGAAGCTGCGCAAAAATCTTTTTAAGGGTGCCGGCATTCGAAAAACGCGAGATCTAAGGGCGCCCCGAATCCCAGCTAGCGTGGACACGGGGCGGCACACAAATATACAGTTTGTTACAAAATTAACATGTTTATAAAAAATACACATTAAACAAATTTGTACAACCGCATTTGGCCCAATCAAAAAATTTGTTTAAATTAATTTTGAGTTGAGTTGGAAAAAGATTGGGCCTTCGGCAGGTTGTACAAGAGCCGAAACAATAAACGAAAGCATTTGCCCTTTTGGGTTTTGGCGTTACATAATGAGTACCTACGCTAAAAATTGGCGAGGGGGCGAACGGGGTCCTTACGAAAGATAATAAAATCGCCAAAGACCCAAAAGTTTAAATAACTTCCGATTTGCAAGCGGTCTTCGACTGCTTGCAGCTTATTGTTTCGGCGAAGAGGTTTTCAGAGGGTTGGAAATTAATTCGCTTGGAATTGTCGAAGAAGAAACTTTGCCTGCTGAAAACCCCCATACACAAGATATCAAAAACAAAATGAATTGCAGGGGGCGAACTGGTTTTTAAGCACAAAACAAACGTTCGGCTCGGAAAGACGTACTCTCCGAGTTTTTGTTATGTTCTGTGCTTAATTTGAAGCAAATGCCATTATTTATTAATTCCAAACAAAAAGTTATTAAAGCATTTAAATAAAATAATTTTTTGTGAAATTTAATGATAGTTTTGAAGAACCAAAAAATTATAGATAATTATTAATAAAATTTAATTCATATAATTTAAAAAATAAAATTAAAAAAATTAATTAACCAAGAGGATAATTAATTTTCAAAATTGTACGATTGAAAACTAACAAGAAATCGTACTATTGTTAATAAAGATTTTAAATCTGCAAAGTTAAACAATAAATAATAAAATTTAAAAAAAAATTAATTCTTTAAAATTTGGGAAAAAAACACAATATAACTTTTTGAAAAAAGCAAAATTATTGGCAAGATTTATGAAATAAATAAACTGTTGAGGTGGAGTCTTAACCCTAAACTATAAACCGCAAATAAATTTAAAAAAACTGAGGTTTTATGATGGTGCCTTTTGAAAACAAGTAAGTTCATCAAAAAATTACTAAAAAAATTAGTTCAATCATAAAGTTACTCAGTTTAATTTTTTTTCAGTTTCACAAAATATTTTTAACGCAAAAATCCGCTTTGAACCGACCTTACAGTCTATGGTAACCCAAGCGCAATCGAATCATCCCCTAAACTAAAGCGCAAGAGACGAAATAAGACTCCACCATCTTTCGCCGACTGCAATGAAGTAATTCGCAAAAGTACTCACTGAAATTGACTTCTTTGTCGCTAACGCCGAAAGGACCTACCTTATGTCCGGTTAAAGGTGTCTTGGCGCCAGAGGGTTTTGGGCTGACTCTGGCTAAGGTCCTCCACGGGCCTCCTCTCCGGGGCAGCTCCCACTCCGCGAACGCGGCCCGAAAAGTACTTTTTTAGAACGCACTCGCCCGATTTTTTTTTAATTAAAGGGACCACTACTTTACTGGGGGGGACAAACACTCGATTATAGAACTACGGAAAAAAAGCGAAAACGCGGAAGTTTGAAGCTCTTCACTCCATGCTGAAAGAAAATCATAAAAATGAGGACGTTGCGACATTAATTAAAACATATCAGTAAACTAATAATTAATTATTAATTTGAGACACAACTAAAGTTGCAAACAAAAATTATTTTGATTTGGATGGGAACTTTTCACTTCTGAAACTGTTGGTGACCTAAACACAAAAACATTGACCTCGAAAAAAAAATCCAAAGTCCTTTTGGTCTGAACGTTGTTTAATATGATTGCTAAAAAATGCTTTATTTAAATAATTGTTTGTTATATATTTACGAATAAGCCCTAGAAAAATTAATATTTGTTTTTGGAGCAAAATCTTCTAGTTTTTTCAAAATTATTTAAATCTGACTTAAAGGCGGTTTAATACGGTCCTTAACATACACTTTATTCAAATTAATATTTTTTATATTTCGCCCAATAAGCTCTGAAAAAAATAATAAACATCCCCATCTGTTCTACTTTTGAGAAATCAATCCAAAAATGTTTCGTTAAAATTATTTGTAACTGATTTAAGGGATGTTTATATTTAAATAAATGTTTGTCATATTTCTATTAATAAGGGATGGGCAAATTAACAAAAATGGCAACCTGTTTTTCGTTTTAAAGGACCCAAGTATTTTGGTCAAATTATTTTTAATTTAACGTCCGGGCTGTACTTCGATTTGTAACAAACAATCTTTTTTTAAATAAACTGCTGTACGTCCGATAATAAATCCGAAATATTTAAATAATCATTGCAAAATTGTTTATGTCTAAATAGCAGGCGAGCGCCTAAAGAAAGGCCGATTAGATATTGCGCCAGGTGAATGCACTGCGCGCAGATTATTCATTCAAAAACAAACAGAAAAAAAATTCGTTAATGCCCAAAGAGCTATTAGATTTGGGGGTGAAACTCAAATTGTCTAAAATTTAATTATAATTCAATGATTTTGTATAATAAATTTTTTAAATAATTTAAAAAAATTAAAACAAGAAAAAAGGTGGTTCAAATAAACCACCCTTTTAGACCTATCTGTGATACCCAATTATCAAAAATAATTTTGAAAAAACAATAATTCGGCACCTAAATAAAAAAAAATTAACAAATTACTGCAGCCAACCAAGTGGAAGACTAAAATTTTTGTTGAACAAACGATCCTTGAAGGATATGTAAGAAATTGTCACCCTCAAATGGCCATCGATGGTACAAACCTAAATATGAAAAAAAAACAATCAAAAAATTCCTACCTTTAAAAAAAACCATTTGGATCCTCGTCGTTGAAAAACCGATGTCCTTGGAGAAGGATGTACCAAGAAGTATTCTTCAGATTTCCACCCCCTGATGTTCTGCAACAAAAGGAAAAAAGAATTAACGATACGAATTTGGTGAAATATACCGCTTAAATCGTCAAAAAAAATTTTAATAACGTACCTCTCGATAGATCGAATTTTGTTTATGATAAGTAATGTAGTATTAAGAGCACTCCAACAAATTAATTAATTTAAACAAATTAAAGCGACTTTACAACATAAGCGTTTGCGTTTGACGGAGTCGAAAATGCAAGTGAATTAATCGAGAAATAAACTAGTTTGCGTTCTAGAAAGTTCTTATCAAAAACGCGCAGCTGGTCGCTCGAAATGGAAAAATCAATACTTTTCGACCTTGCATTTTTATCGTTAAATAAATTCAATATTTCCGGCGCGAACTTAAATTTAAATTTGTATTATTGTACAAATGTAATAGACGGCAAAAATAATTAAAAGTTCTGGACTAAGTACCAAAGAAGAAAAAAAATTATTTTGTTTAAGATTTGTAAAAGCAAAAATTTTTTATACAAGATTTTTATTAATTGGCAACATAATCGATTGTTTATAATAAACAATTATAAGCTAAAAAAATTATTGGTTAATTGTCAAAGAAGAAACGAGCCCTGTTCTTATTACATTTACACGAGAGCAAAGTCTTAAATAAAGGATTTTCAAAAATGCAAACACGGTCGTTCTAATTTTTAAAAATTATTTATAATAGTTTATAACAAACTAGAAAAAAAATTAAAAAAATTCTTGGTTAGCTATTAAGAAAGGAACAAACTTTTATATTATTAAATTCGTAAGACAAAAAAAGTCAAAATATGAAATTATTAAAAATTGCCAAAATGACCGTTCTATTGTTTTTAAATTGTTTATAAAAGACTATTATTAACTAAAAAAATAACAAAAAAATTCTTGATTAGTTATCAAAGACGAAATGTATTTTTATGTTATTAGGTTTGTAAGACGGCAAACCCTTAAATATGAGATTTATGAAAATTGCCAAAATGGCCGTTCTAATGTTGTAAGATTGTTTATTATAGACTATTTTAAACTGAAAAAATAATAAAAAAATTCTTTGTTACATATCAAAGAAGAAATACATTTTTTTCTTATTAGATTTGGAAGACAGAAAATTGTTAAATATGAGATTTTTGAAAATTGCAAAAACGGCCGTTTAACTTTTCAGAATTGTTTATAATAGTTTATTATAGCTTAATAAAATAATAAAAAAATTCTTGGTTAGCTATTAAGAAAGAAGCAAACTTTTATATTATTAAATTCGTAAGACAAAAAAAGTCAAAATATGAGATTATTAAAAATTGGCAAAATAACCGTTCTAATGTTTTAAAATTGTTTATAAAAGACTATTATTGACTAAAAATATAACAAAAAAATTATTGATTAGTAATCAAAGACGAAATTGTTTTTTATGTTATTAGATTTGTAAGACAGCCAAGTCTTCAATATGAGATTTACGAAAATTGCCAAAACGGCAGTTCTAATGTTGTAAGATTGTTTATTATAGACCATTATAAACTGAAAAAATAATAAAAAAATTCTTTGTTACATATCAAAGAAGAAATACATTTTTTTCTTATTAGATTTGGAAGACAGAAAATTGTTAAATATGAGATTTTTGAAAATTGCAAAAACGGCCGTTTTGACTCTTTACAATTGTTTATAATAGTTTATTATAGCTCAAAAAAAGAATAAAAAAATTCTTGGTTAATTATCAAAAAGAAATGTATTTTTATGTTATTAGATTTGTAAGTCAACAAAGTCCCAAATATTTATGAGATTTTAGAAAATGGCAAAAACAGCCGTTTTGACTCTTCAAAATTGTTTATAACCCTTTACTATAAATTAAAAAAATAATAAAAAAATTCTTTGTTACATATCAAAGAATAAATACATTTTATCGTATAAGATTTGGAAGACAGCAAACTGTTTAATATGAGATTTTTGAAAATTGCAGAAACGGCTGTTTTGACTCTTCAAAATTGTTCATAATAGTTTATTATAACTCAAAAATATAATAAAAAAATTATCAAAAGAGAAATACATTTTTATCTTATTAGACTTGGTAAGACAGAAAACTCTTAAATTGGAGGTCCCCAAAAATCGCCAAAATGTTGCGAACTTATTGTTCCAAACCAAAAAAATTAATGAAGTATCATTTTAACTTCTGTCTGCAACTCGCAAGTAAACGTAAATATTTATACAAGTAATTTAAGGTAAGATTTGTAAACGAGTTGTATGAAACGCTTGTATTTGCTTACATTCTGCAATTTACTTCTAAATTGTTCAATTTCGTATTTACGTACAAGTAGAATTTGCATTAACGTTAACAGAATTACGGCAAGTGTTTATCTAAGGAATGTATGCAATTTTCACTTTACAGTTTCATTGCATTTCGCTGGTAAATAAACATTTACCTCCCTTTTGAAGCGACGGATGCACTAAACATAATACACGTTAGCGCATAAAGGCTCGCCTTTTCTAACGAAGCGAAATCCAGAACGTGAAAGGCACTCGAAGAAAAGTGTACTTAACAATTACTTTCGCTTGGACCGACTTGCAAACACACACAAAACAACCTTCTTAAGAGAAAAGAAAATTATTAAAGGGAAATTTATTCAGCTACCTTCCGCATAAGACCTCTCATATCTTTGTTTCTCTTTTATTTGAAATTCAAATTTTGCGGGCTTTAGAATGATAGATAACTCGCGAGGCGCAGAATGTGTACGGCTCGTTTTATGCCTAAAGGGCCTTCGAATTACAAAATACATCCATCATTTCCACGCGTCGGATTGCAGTTTCCGATGACCGCACTTCAACGTGCATTGCACATTCTGTATTGTTGTGCATGTAATTTCAGTTCTGGGGGATGATCCGCTTTTAAGCTTTTCGACGGCTTGTGTTTTAGTTTTTCCAAGGTTTTACGTTTTGTTATCAATACCGATATTGTGTTTTTCTTTTAAAAATTAGATGTACAATATTAATTAATACAGACAACTTTGAATATTTTTAACTTTGCATATAATAAAAAATCCAATGTCATAAAATTGCAAATTCAAAAAAACTATTGTGTACAAATTATTAAATGAACCTTTCAATAAACCAGAAAAATATTTAAAAAATTTTTACTACCCTTAATCAAAAAGGGTAAGCCTTAATTCAATAGCAAATGTAATACTTTTAAGTTTGCATATGTAAAAAAAGCTAATTTTATAAAATCGCAAATTCAAAAAACTATTGCACGAGCTTTCGCGCCTGAAAATGTGTGTGGAAAAAGCTAAGCCCCTCTTCCGTCACCCCTAAAAGATTGTAAATTTTATGAATAAAAACTTTGAGCTTTCGCCCGAAGCTGCGCAAAATCTTTTAAGGGTGCCGGCATTCGAAAACGCGAGATCTAAGGGCGCCCCTGAATCCCAGCTAGCGTGGACACGGGGCGGCACACAAATATACAGTTTGTTACAAAATTAACATGTTTATAAAAATACACAATTAAACAAATTTGTACAACCGCATTTGGCCCAATCAAAAATTTGTTTAAATTAATTTTGAGTTGAGTTGGAAAAAGATTGGGCCTTCGGCAGGTTGTACAAGAGCCGAAACAATAAACGAAAGCATTTGCCCTTTTGGGTTTTGGCGTTACATAATGAGTACCTACGCTAAAAATTGGCGAGGGGGCGAACGGGGTCCTTACGAAAGATAATAAAATCGCCAAAGACCCAAAAGTTTAAATAACTTCCGATTTGCAAGCGGTCTTCAACTGCTTGCAGCTTATTGTTTCGACGAAGAGGTTTTCAGAGGGTTGGAAATTAATTCGCTTGGAATTGTCGAAGAAGAAACTTTGCCTGCTGAAAACCCCCATACACAAGATATCAAAAACAAAATGAATTGCAGGGGGCGAACTGGTTTTTAAGCACAAAACAAACGTTCGGCTCGGAAAGACGTACTCTCGAGTTTTTGTTATGTTCTGTGCTTAATTTGAAGCAAATGCCATTATTTATTAATTCCAAACAAAAAGTTATTAAAGCATTTAAATAAAATAATTTTTTGTGAAATTGAATGATAGTTTTGAAGAACCAAAAAATTATAGATAATTATTAATAAAATTTAATTCATATAATTTAAAAAATAAAATTAAAAAAATTAATTAACCAAGAGGATAATTAATTTTCAAAATTGTACGATTGAAAACTAACAAGAAATCGTACTATTGTTAATAAAGATTTTAAATCTGCAAAGTTAAACAATAAATAATAAAATTTAAAAAAAAATTAATTCTTTAAAATTTGGAAAAAAAACACAATATAACTTTTTGAAAAAGGCAAAATTATTGGCAAGATTTATGAAATAAATAAACTGTTGAGGTGGAGTCTTAACCCTAAACTATAAACCGCAAATAAATTTAAAAAAACTGAGGTTTTATGATGGTGCCTTTTGAAAACAAGTAAGTTCATCAAAAAATTACTAAAAAAATTAGTTCAATCATAAAGTTACTCAGTTTAATTTTTTTTCAGTTTCACAAAATATTTTTAACGCAAAAATCCGCTTTGAACCGACCTTACAGTCTATGGTAACCCAAGCGCAATCGAATCATCCCTAAACTAAAGCGCAAGAGACGAAATAAGACTCCACCATCTTTCGCCGACTGCAAAGAAGTAATTCGCAAAAGTACTCACTGAAATTGACTTCTTTGTCGCTAACGCCGAAAGGACCTACCTTATGTCCGGTTAAAGGTGTCTTGGCGCCAGAGGGTTTTGGGCTGACTCTGGCTAAGGTCCTCCACGGGCCTCCTCTCCAGGGCAGCTCCCACTCCGCGAACGCGGCCCGAAAAGTACTTTTTTAGAACGCACTCGCCCGATTTTTTTTTTAATTAAAGGGACCACTACTTTACTGGGGGGGACAAACACTCGATTATAGAACTACGGAAAAAAAAGCGAAAACGCGGAAGTTTGAAGCTCTTCACTCCATGCTGAAAGAAAATCATAAAAATGAAGACGTTGCGACATTAATTAAAACATATCAGTAAACTAATAATTAATTATTAATTTGAGACACAACTAAAGTTGCAAACAAAAATTATTTTGATTTGGATGGGAACTTTTCACTTCTGAAACTGTTGGTGACCTAAACACAAAAACATTGATCTCGAAAAAAAAATCCAAAGTCCTTTTGGTCTGAACGTTGTTTAATATGATTGCTAAAAAATGCTTTATTTAAATAATTGTTTGTTATATATTTACGAATAAGCCCTAGAAAAATTAATATTTGTTTTTGGAGCAAAATCTTCTAGTTTTTTTCAAAATTATTTAAATCTGACTTAAAGGCGGTTTAATACGGTCCTTAACATACACTTTATTCAAATTAATATTTTTTATATTTCGCCCAATAAGCTCTGAAAAAAATAATAAACATCCCCATCTGTTCTACTTTTGAGAAATCAATCCAAAAATGTTTCGTTAAAATTATTTGTAACTGATTTAAGGGATGTTTATATTTAAATAAATGTTTGTCATATTTCTATTAATAAGGGATGGGCAAATTAACAAAAATGGCAACCTGTTTTTCGTTTTAAAGGACCCAAGTATTTTGGTCAAATTATTTTTAATTTAATCCGGGGTATTCATTTGTAAAAAAATTTTTTAAATAAACGCTGTCTCCGATAATAAATCCAAAAATTTAAATAATATTAAAATTTTTATGTTAAATAAGGGGAGGCCCAAAAAAGCCATTAAATTCGCCAGGGGAATACTGGGGCAATTATTATTCAAAACAAAAAAAAAAAATTGTTAATCCCAAAGAGCATTAATTTGGGTAAACTAAATTGCTAAAATTTAATTTAAATTTAAATTTTTAAATAAATTTTTTAAATAATTTAAAAAAAATTAAAAAAAAAAAGGGGGTTCAAATAAACCCCTTTAGACCTATCTTAACCCAATTTAAAAAAATTTTGAAAAAAAATAATTGGACCAAATAAAAAAAATTAAAAATTATGCAGCCAACCAAGTGGAAACTAAAATTTTGTTGAACAAACGATCCAAGGATATGTAAAAATTGTCACCCTCAAATGGCCATCGATGGACAAATAAAAATTTAAAAAAAAAATCAAAAATTCCTACTTTAAAAAAAACCATTTATCTTTTGAAAAACCGATGTCATTAGAAGATGAAAAGTATTCTTCAGATTTCCACCCCTGATGTTCTGCAACAAAAGGAAAAAGAATTAACGATACGAATTTGGTGAAATATACCGCTTAAATCGTCAAAAAATTTTAAAACGTACCTCTCGATAGATCAATTTTGTTTATGATAAGTAATGTAGATTAAGAGCACTCCAACAAATTAATTAATTTAAACAAATTAAAGCGACTTTACAACATAAGCTTTGCGTTTGACGGAGTCGAAAATGCAAGTGAATTAATCGAAATAAACTATTTGCGTTCTAGAAAGTTCTTATCAAAACGCGCAGCTGGTCGCTCAAAAGGAAAAATCAATACTTTTACTTGATTTTTTCGTAAAAAAATTAAAAATTTTTTAAAAAAATTTAAATTTTTATTATTGTAAATGTAATAGACTGCAAAAATATTAAAAGTTTTTTTCTAAGACAAGTTTAAAAAATTTTTGTTTAAAATTTTTAAAAAAAAAATTTTTAAAAATTTTTTATTAATTTTTAAATAAACTTTTATTTATTATAAAAAAAAAAAAGTAAAAAATTTTTTTTTAAAACAAATTTAAAGAAAACCCTTTTTATTACTTTAAAAAAAAATTTAAAAAAAATTTTATTAAATTGTACAAATTATTTATTGAAGCTTCCAATAAACCAAAAAATATTTAAAAATTCTGACTACCCTAATCAAAAGGGTAGGCCTTAATTCAATAGCAAATGTAATGCTTTTAATTTTGCATATGTTAAAAAGCTAATTTTATAAAATCGCAAATTCAAAAAACTATTGCGTACAAATTATTTATTGAAGCTTCCAATAAACCAAAAAATATTTAAAAATTCTACTACCCCTAATCAAAAGGGTAGGCCTTAATTCAATAGCAAATGTAATGCTTTTAATTTTGCATATGTTAAAACAGCTAATTTTATAAAATCGCAAATTCAAAAAACTATTGCGTACAAATTATTTATTGAAGCTTCAATAAACCAAAAAATATTTAAAAATTCTACTACCCTAATCAAAAGGGTAGGCTTAATTCAATAGCAAATGTAATGCTTTTAATTTTGCATATGTTAAAACAGCTAATTTTATAAAATCGCAAATTCAAAAAACTATTGCGTACAAATTATTTATTGAAGCTTCCAATAAACCAAAAAATATTTAAAAATTCTACTACCCTAATCAAAAGGGTAGGCCTTAATTCAATAGCAAATGTAATGCTTTTAATTTTGCATATGTTAAAACAGCTAATTTTATAAAATCGCAAATTCAAAAAACTATTGCGTACAAATTATTTATTGAAGCTTCCAATAAACCAAAAAATATTTAAAAATTCTACTACCCTAATCAAAAGGGTAGGCCTTAATTCAATAGCAAATGTAATGCTTTTAATTTTGCATATGTTAAAACAGCTAATTTTATAAAATCGCAAATTCAAAAAAACTATTGCGTACAAATTATTTATTGAAGCTTCCAATAAACCAAAAAAATATTTAAAAAATTCTGACTACTCCTAATCAAAAAGGGTAGGCCTTAATTCAATAGCAAATGTAATGCTTTTAATTTTGCATATGTTAAAACAGCTAATTTTATAAAATCGCAAATTCAAAAAAACTATTGCGTACAAATTATTTATTGAAGCTTCCAATAAACCAAAAAAATATTTAAAAAATTCTGACTACTCCTAATCAAAAAGGGTAGGCCTTAATTCAATAGCAAATGTAATGCTTTTAATTTTGCATATGTTAAAACAGCTAATTTTATAAAATCGCAAATTCAAAAAAACTATTGCGTACAAATTATTTATTGAAGCTTCCAATAAACCAAAAAAATATTTAAAAAATTCTGACTACTCCTAATCAAAAAGGGTAGGCCTTAATTCAATAGCAAATGTAATGCTTTTAATTTTGCATATGTTAAAACAGCTAATTTTATAAAATCGCAAATTCAAAAAAACTATTGCGTACAAATTATTTATTGAAGCTTCCAATAAACCAAAAAAATATTTAAAAAATTCTGACTACTCCTAATCAAAAAGGGTAGGCCTTAATTCAATAGCAAATGTAATGCTTTTAATTTTGCATATGTTAAAACAGCTAATTTTATAAAATCGCAAATTCAAAAA
Source organism: Sinopyrophorus schimmeli (assembly GCA_036325965.1). NCBI lineage: Eukaryota > Metazoa > Arthropoda > Insecta > Coleoptera > Elateridae > Sinopyrophorus > Sinopyrophorus schimmeli. The sequence goes on from JARFIZ010000394.1 coordinate 512,984, forward strand.
AACTATTGCGTACAAATTATTTATTGAAGCTTCCAATAAACCAAAAAAATATTTAAAAAATTCTGACTACTCCTAATCAAAAAGGGTAGGCCTTAATTCAATAGCAAATGTAATGCTTTTAATTTTGCATATGTTAAAACAGCTAATTTTATAAAATCGCAAATTCAAAAAAACTATTGCGTACAAATTATTTATTGAAGCTTCCAATAAACCAAAAAAATATTTAAAAAATTCTGACTACTCCTAATCAAAAAGGGTAGGCCTTAATTCAATAGCAAATGTAATGCTTTTAATTTTGCATATGTTAAAACAGCTAATTTTATAAAATCGCAAATTCAAAAAAACTATTGCGTACAAATTATTTATTGAAGCTTCCAATAAACCAAAAAAATATTTAAAAAATTCTGACTACTCCTAATCAAAAGGGTAGGCTTAATTCAATAGCAAATGTAATGCTTTTAATTTTGCATATGTTAAAACAGCTAATTTTATAAAATCGCAAATTCAAAAAACTATTGCGTACAAATTATTTATTGAAGCTTCCAATAAACCAAAAAATATTTAAAAATTCTAACTACCCTAATCAAAAGGGTAGGCCTTAATTCAATAGCAAATGTAATGCTTTTAATTTTGCATATGTTAAAACAGCTAATTTTATAAAATCGCAAATTCAAAAAACTATTGCGTACAAATTATTTATTGAAGCTTCCAATAAACCAAAAAATATTTAAAAATTCTAACTACTCCTAATCAAAAGGGTAGGCCTTAATTCAATAGCAAATGTAATGCTTTTAATTTTGCATATGTTAAAAAAGCTAATTTTATAAAATCGCAAATAAAAAAAACTATTAAGTACAAATTATTTATTGAAGCTTTCAATAAACCAAAAAAATATTTAAAAAATTCTAAGTACCCCTAATCGAAAAGGGTAGGCCTTAATTCAATAGCAAATGTAATGCTTTTAATTTTGCATATTTTAAAAAAGCTAATTTTATAAAATCGCAAATAAAAAAAACTATTAAGTACAAATTATTTATTGACGCTTCCAATAAACCAAAAAATATTTAAAAATTCTAACTACCCTAATCAAAAGGGTAGGCCTTAATTCAATAGCAAATGTAATGCTTTTAATTTTGCATATGTTAAAACAGCTAATTTTATAAAATCGCAAATTCAAAAAACTATTGCGTACAAATTATTTATTGAAGCTTCCAATAAACCAAAAAATATTTAAAAATTCTACACCCTAATCAAAAGGGTAGGCCTTAATTCAATAGCAAATGTAATGCTTTTAATTTTGCATATGTTAAAAAGCTAATTTTATAAAATCGCAAATTCAAAAAACTATTGCGTACAAATTATTTATTGAAGCTTCCAATAAACCAAAAAATATTTAAAAATTCTAACTACCCTAATCAAAAGGGTAGGCCTTAATTCAATAGCAAATGTAATGCTTTTAATTTTGCATATGTTAAAACAGCTAATTTTATAAAATCGCAAATTCAAAAAAACTATTGCGTACAAATTATTTATTGAAGCTTCCAATAAACCAAAAAAATATTTAAAAAATTCTGACTACTCCTAATCAAAAAGGGTAGGCCTTAATTCAATAGCAAATGTAATGCTTTTAATTTTGCATATGTTAAAACAGCTAATTTTATAAAATCGCAAATTCAAAAAAACTATTGCGTACAAATTATTTATTGAAGCTTCCAATAAACCAAAAAAATATTTAAAAAATTCTAACTACTCCTAATCAAAAAGGGTAGGCCTTAATTCAATAGCAAATGTAATGCTTTTAATTTTGCATATGTTAAAACAGCTAATTTTATAAAATCGCAAATTCAAAAAAACTATTGCGTACAAATTATTTATTGAAGCTTCCAATAAACCAGAAAAATATTTAAAAAATTCTAACTACCCCTAATCAAAAAGGGTAGGCCTTAATTTAATAGCAAATGTAATGCTTTTAATTTTGCATATGTTAAAACAGCTAATTTTATAAAATCGCAAATTCAAAAAAACTATTGCGTACAAATTATTTATTGAAGCTTCCAATAAACCAAAAAATATTTAAAAATTCTAACTACCCTAATCAAAAGGGTAGGCCTTAATTCAATAGCAAATGTAATGCTTTTAATTTTGCATATGTTAAAACAGCTAATTTTATAAAATCGCAAATTCAAAAAACTATTGCGTACAAATTATTTATTGAAGCTTCCAATAAACCAAAAAATATTTAAAAATTCTAACTACCCTAATCAAAAGGGTAGGCCTTAATTCAATAGCAAATGTAATGCTTTTAATTTTGCATATGTTAAAACAGCTAATTTTATAAAATCGCAAATTCAAAAAACTATTGCGTACAAATTATTTATTGAAGCTTCCAATAAACCAAAAAATATTTAAAAATTCTAACTACCCTAATCAAAAGGGTAGGCCTTAATTCAATAGCAAATGTAATGCTTTTAATTTTGCATATGTTAAAACAGCTAATTTTATAAAATCGCAAATTCAAAAAACTATTGCGTACAAATTATTTATTGAAGCTTCCAATAAACCAAAAAATATTTAAAAATTCTAACTACCCTAATCAAAAGGGTAGGCCTTAATTCAATAGCAAATGTAATGCTTTTAATTTTGCATATGTTAAAACAGCTAATTTTATAAAATCGCAAATTCAAAAAACTATTGCGTACAAATTATTTATTGAAGCTTCCAATAAACCAAAAAATATTTAAAAATTCTACTACTCCTAATCAAAAGGGTAGGCCTTAATTCAATAGCAAATGTAATGCTTTTAATTTTGCATATGTTAAAACAGCTAATTTTATAAAATCGCAAATTCAAAAAACTATTGCGTACAAATTATTTATTGAAGCTTCCAATAAACCAAAAAATATTTAAAAATTCTACTACTCCTAATCAAAAGGGTAGGCCTTAATTCAATAGCAAATGTAATGCTTTTAATTTTGCATATGTTAAAACAGCTAATTTTATAAAATCGCAAATTCAAAAAACTATTGCGTACAAATTATTTATTGAAGCTTCCAATAAACCAAAAAATATTTAAAAATTCTACTACTCCTAATCAAAAGGGTAGGCCTTAATTCAATAGCAAATGTAATGCTTTTAATTTTGCATATGTTAAAACAGCTAATTTTATAAAATCGCAAATTCAAAAAACTATTGCGTACAAATTATTTATTGAAGCTTCCAATAAACCAAAAAATATTTAAAAATTCTAACTACCCAAAAAAAAAAAAAAAAAAAAAAAAAAAAAAAAAAAAAAAAAAAAAAAAAAACCCCAAAAACCAAAAAAATTTAAAAAACTAAATAAAAAGGGTAGGCCTTAATTCAATAGCAAATGTAATGCTTTTAATTTTGCATATGTTAAAAAGCTAATTTTATAAAATCGCAAATTCAAAAAAATATTGCGTACAAATTATTTATTGAAGCTTCCAATAAACCAAAAAATATTTAAAAATTCTAACTACCCTAATCAAAAGGGTAGGCCTTAATTCAATAGCAAATGTAATGCTTTTAATTTTGCATATTTTAAAAAAAGCTAATTTTATAAAATCGCAAATAAAAAAAACTATTAAGTACAAATTATTTATTGAAGCTTTCAATAAACCAAAAAATATTTAAAAATTCTGACTACCCTAATCAAAAAGGGTAGGCCTTAATTCAATAGCAAATGTAATGCTTTTAATTTTGCATATGTTAAAACAGCTAATTTTATAAAATCGCAAATTCAAAAAAACTATTGCGTACAAATTATTTATTGAAGCTTCAATAAACCAAAAAAATATTTAAAAATTCTAACTACCCTAATCAAAAGGGTAGGCCTTAATTCAATAGCAAATGTAATGCTTTTAATTTTGCATATGTTAAAACAGCTAATTTTATAAAATCGCAAATTCAAAAAACTATTGCGTACAAATTATTTATTGAAGCTTCCCAAAAAACCAAAAAATATTTAAAAATTCTGACTACCCCTAATCAAAAAGGGTAGGCCTTAATTCAATAGCAAATGTAATGCTTTTAATTTTGCATATGTTAAAAAAGCTAATTTTATAAAATCGCAAATTCAAAAAAACTATTGCGTACAAATTATTTATTGAAGCTTCCAATAAACCAAAAAATATTTAAAAAATTCTACTACCCTAATCAAAAAGGGTAGGCCTTAATTCAATAGCAAATGTAATGCTTTTAATTTTGCATATTTTAAAAAAGCTAATTTTATAAAATCGCAAATAAAAAAACTATTGCATACAAATTATTTATTAAAGCTTCCAATAAACCAGAAAAATATTTAAAAAATTCTAACTACCCCTAATCAAAAGGGTAGGCCTTAATTCAATAGCAAATGTAATGCTTTTAATTTTGCATATGTTAAAAAAGATAATTTTATAAAATCGCAAATTCAAAAAAACTATTGCGTACAAATTATTAATTGAAGCTTCCAATAAACCAGAAAAATATTTAAAAAATTCTAACTGCCCCTAATCAAAAGGGTAGGCTTTAATTCAATAGCAAATGTAATGCTTTTAATTTTGCATATGTTAAAAAAGCCAATTTTATATAATCGCAAATTCAAAAAAACGATTGCTTGCAAATTATTAATTAAACCTTCCAATAAACCAGAAGAATATTTAAAAAATTCTAAGTACCCCTAATCAAAAAGGGTAGGCCTTAATTTAATAGCAAATGTAATGCTTTTAATTTTGCATATGTTAAAAAAACTAATTTTATAAAATCGCAAATTCAAAAAACTATTGAGTACAAATTATTAATTGAACCTTCCAATAAACCAAGAAAACATTTTAAAAATTCAAACTATCCCTAATCAAAAAGGGTAGGCCTTAATTCAATTACAATTGTAATCCTTTTAATTTTGCACATGTTAAAAAAGCTAATTTAATAAAACCGCAAATTCAAAAAAAACTATTGCGTGCAAATTATTAATTGAACCTTGCAATAAACCAGAAAAATATTTAAAAAATTTTAACTACCCCTAAACAATAAGGGTAGGCCTTAATTCCATACCAAATGTAATACTTTTAATTTTGCACATGTTAAAAAAGCCAATTTTATAAAATAGCAAATTCGAAAAAACTATTTTGGAAACAAATTATTTATTGAAGCTTCCAATAAACCAAAAAAATATGTAAAAAATTCTAGCTACCCCTAAACAAACAGGGTAAGCATTAATTCAATATCAAATGTAATAATGTTTTAGAAAAACCTAGTAATTACAATTTATTATCCACCAAACTAATTCCTCACCAAAACACTTTTGAAAATATAGCAATAATTTCCAATATGGGTCATCTATTCTGAGTTTACTCTAATCCAAGACGGGGGGGGACCTTCAATATTTTTTTTATAGCTCTTGGTGTGTGCTTTTTACCATTAATCACAACCCTTTATTTTTGTCCCTCTGATTTATGACTTAGCAATCGGTTTTATTGTAGTACCTTAACCAAATATGTCATTTTCAATCGACTTTTGTGTGTTTACAGTGTTTAAAATCAATTTGGCACTTTGATCCTTTATAATTTAATCTTAGCTCTCGGTTTGTTATCGATGAATATTAATATTGCTTTATTCGTGGCGGAAGCGCGAAAATTTAGCGGAAAGAAAAAAATTATCAACAGGTGTCCTAAGCAAATACGAACTCCAAACGGTGGGAAGCTGCTAAAAAGATTGTTTAATCTTGGCCGATGTTTGAGGAATTAACAATTAAAAATGACAGGGTGTACGTATGTGAAAAAAATTATTTTCTTACCAAAACCAAAAAGTTTAAAAAGCCGATAATTTTGTCAACTATTTTTTTTTTAGTTTTAAAGATCGTGTTCCAATTTTAAAAATAACTAATAAATTAGGTATTGGTGCATTTCCTACCACCCTCGGAGAGCCGTTTAATTGCGTGCAAGAAAATTAACGGCCCGAAAGACACGTGGAGATGTCTTCGGGCAACGCATGCAGAATTTATCGCGCGCATCGTAATCGCGTAATCAAACAAATTAGTTACCGAGAAGGGTATTTTATACGAATAGGAAAAAAGTAAATTATTTTTATTCTAACGTCTCACAACGTACTTAGAAGATAAGGTCGGACATTAAACAAGCTGACACGATAGCGTATCGTTTTAGTGCTGCAGGTATCGGTCTACAACTTCCTCTCGAGGGTCTGGGGGACAGGAGTCACGCGAAGATGTGCATAATAATTACCTTGAGCAACTCTTACCCTTTTCCATTTCGGCCCCTTGGGCGGTCGAAGTTAGTGACAGTTCGCGTGTTTCGGTTCGGACTTTGTCTTTTCGAAATATATTTTCAACTTCCGAAAGGGGGGGGGCGGACGATGGCCGCAACGACTAATGCAATTAGATAAAGCAGGCGTAGTTGTCGCCCTCGGAAAAAAATTTTTTTTGCGCGGATGTCGTTTATGCACCCCCAAATCGACATGGCCGGAACCCTAAAATTAGCGAGAAAACTAAATAAATCGCATTAAATACATTTTGACTGAAAAAGCGATTGTAGCGCCCTCGGTTTCGATCGGATCGTTAAAAACGACCCGGATTCGGAAACCTGAGACTTTTTTCCATAAGACAAGTTTAAAATCGGCATAGGGCGCAATGTTAATTTTTCGAGTAATTAAGGGTTGAAGTTTTAGGGTCATTTTTGTAGCACAAAATTTTAGGTTAAAAAAATTGTAGTGCCGTTATTTGTGGACGGATCTTTCAAAACTATATAGATTCGGATTTGCCAGACTTTTTTGCTTCGGATAGGGATAAAAAACCATAGGCGTACTATTTAAAATTCTCGAGAAAAACGGGTTCAAAAAGTCCGACTTGATTTTTTAAAGAAAAATATGTTTCTTTGAAGTTATACTTCTTTGAGTCGACAAAGGTGCAAAAAATTTGGAAGTATGAAGTTAGCCGTCTAAGAAAGTGAATTAATTTTTGTGAATCGTGCTTAAAATCGAGTGCGCACATTCGAGCTCAAAGTGGCACATTCCGATCTCGGGAAAATGAAGCGCGCCGCTCCGCGTCGCGCTTCATTTGCCTCCCTCGCTCGGAAATGTGCCACTTTTCGCTCGAATGCGCACATACCTCGCATTAATTGAATTTTTTATATCAATGACATCTCTTTTAAATTAAAAACTTTAATTTAGTTTTTCTATCTCTCTAAGGCGACCACTCTCTAACTCGACCACGACCGCTACGCTTCAAAATTACTTAAAATTGAAAAATTTAATATAGACAATAGTGGTAAAAGCAGCGTACGTTAAACAAAATGCCTTTATTTGCATTATTTATAATTTTAAGTCTTATTGACATTTTAATTCTTTCGTTGTCTATAATAAAAAAAAATAAAACCTTTTGGTAATTTATAGCAAAAAATTGTACGTTAAAAATTTTTTAGCGCTGTTATTTGTAAACGGATCTTTGAAAACTATACAGATTCCGATTTGTCAGACTTTTGGCTTCGGATAGGCTAAAAAAATCATAAACGTACTATTTGAAATTTTCGAGAAAAACGGGTTCAAAGAGTTCGACTCGTAATAATTTTTTTCTAAATTTCCTATTTAAAAATTCGTAGCTCGGTTATTTGTGAATGGATCTTTATAAAATTTTCAGATTATGAAAGCCCGTTTATCTGAGCGTAGAATCAACTAAAAAAATTAACAGGGCCCAATGTTAAGTCTCGGAGAAAAACGCGCTCGAAGCTTTCGAAATGTAAATTTAGCTAAAATTTTTAATTTTCAAAATGCTCTAACTCCGCCGTCTTTGCGAAACGTTCCCAACCACTACGCGTCGGTATTCGGTCCTAACTCAAAACCCACAAAATTGCCAAAAATCGACAATAAACATGAATTAACCCCTTGCGTATTTTTGAGGAAAAAAAATTTTAGTTAATGGATTTGCTTTAAATTTTTACGGGACGTATCGACATAACCGAAGCCATTCTTTCCTGATCCACCTTCCACTCTCAAAATTTTCGCGAAAACTAAATAAATCGAAAAAAATACACTTTGACTCACGAAAATAATTGTAGCGCCCTTATTTTCGATCCAATCATTACAAACGACACGGATTCAGAATCCTGAGACTTTTTTCCATAAGAAACGTTCAAAATCAATATAGAGCGCAATGTTAATTTTTCGAGTAATTAAGGGTTGAAATTTTGGGTACATTTTTGTAGCACAAAAATTCTAGCGCCGTTATTTGTGGACGGATCTTTAAAAACTATACAGATTTGGATTTGCCAGACTTTTTGGCTTCGGCTAAACCCAAAATTTAAAATCAATTTGTATGTTCATTGGCAACTAATGAAATTGTGCTCAAGCGTGACAACACTCGACCGCACACATCTTTAGTAACACGTCAAAAATTTGTGGTGCCTGGTTGGAAACTGTTGCCACATTCACCATATAGCTCTGACCGTGCACCAACAGATTACCATTTATTTCGATTTTTACAAATTGACTTTTTTAACGAACTTGCTTGCCAACCCCATAAATGTGGCATTATTGACGATTTTGGGGATGGGGCGCTTTGCAGGTACAATAAATTCGTTGTGCCCGGATTAATCCGAGCACGAATAAAGTATTTAACTAATGACGTCTTTAACTATGAACTAGTAGCGTCTTGACGGGCATAGAAAATTATATTCCAAGTTTCCTCTTCAAAAGGGAAGAAGGAATATTTACCAGACGCTAATTAAACGAGAGGGTAACGTTGTTAATACATAATACGCTTGGCTTGGTTCAATACATACAACTAATATATACACACAACTTCCATCGGAACATGCATTTTGGTTGTTGCGACACAAAACCACATGCAAGTTGCAGTTCATACTGTAATGCCGTTCATAAAATTGGTTTAATGTCTACAAATAGCTAAAATTATGTCTTTTGTATTAAATTTAACTATTAACATCAAAATTGTTACCATTTTACTTCGCATAATGTGTTTAATTTGTTGGCTAATTTAATTTTTGCTTTGTACACCGCCATAATTTAGCTATTTTTGCTCTTTGTTTTAGCGAGCGCGGTTATTTTTGATAAAAATAACAAGGGTTCTGCTTGCAAAACGAGATATTTAGAAAAAAATTGATTGAAGCACCGCGGGCTTTAATAATTTTTTTTCAACGCTCGGAAAAAAATTTAAATTAAAAAATCTAAAAAAATTCGACTAGCTAAGTTTCTTATTTTATTCGTTTTAAACGTTGAAAGTTTTTGAGAACGCGAAATTTTGAGGTTAAAGCCATTTCTGTATTTAGAACTTGCTTTAAATCAAATATTCCATTGGGGGCGTTAGAGTTTTACTTTTTCTAAATTTTTTACCAATTCGCGCAAAAAGTAATTTATTGATTTAAAGAAAATGTTCTATTTGCAAAATAAACAATTCAATGTTTTATAATATTAAAAATAAGGCAAATTATTTATAAAATTTTTGTCAATTATTGAAGTTTAACAATAAGGCCATTTTTTAAAACAGTAAAAGATATTGAATTGTAATTATAATACACTAGTCCCATGAGAAAAAAGTTCAATTCACAAAAACACTAATAATTAATTAATTATTAATAAAACCAATAGTACCAATTTTTAAAACATTAAAACAAAGAAAATTTTGTATTAATTTTTTTTTTCTACGAGCCATAGTTTTTGAGTTATTCTAAATAGTGCGATTTACTTCTTACGCAACGTTCTTAGGGCTTTAAGGGCACGAATCTCGAAAAGAAGGCCGACGTCGGTAGGCTCGCTTTACATTTCCGAAAAATATAGACCTTCGACGAAAAGTTTAGTACAATTTTAACGGGCGACGTCGGATTAGTTTACTCAAAAATTTTAATCAAAAACTTCAAGTGTATGGACAAATCGCATTTTTTACCTCCAAGAACTTTAAATTAATTTCTTGGAAACGAACCACGTTATAAAATTGAACTTTTTACTTTTTTTTGGATACATTAAAGTGATTGTATCATGTCGAACTTTATGGGCTTTATTCGAGGTAAGAAATTTTGGAATATTCTGCTTTTAACAACCAAAAATTGTATTAGTCCGGTCGAAATAGACATTTCAAATAACAAAAATTCCGACAGGGCTAAATTTTGTTGAGACCTTGGGTAAACCATTAGAAATGAAGTGTCAAAAGTCCCCATCGATCCCATGTGTCCTAAAAAATGTTATTCGGGGTCAAAGGTCAAAATTTGAGGTTTTTCGAAAACGGTAAGTTTTATCAAAAAAGTATCTCAGACAAAAATTATAGATCTTAAAATTATCTACAAAAATGGTTGGTATACTTTTTTTCTAAAAATCACCATTTGTGAGATATCGCGATTAATAAACACTAAAGAAAAATTAAAGGATCAAAAAATTTTCGAAATTTTTGGTAATTTTTGACAGGCTGTATTTCAGCGAAAAATGGTCATATCTAAAATTTAAAAACCTTTTTAAAGCTCCAAGTTTCTAGTTTTCAGATCATTTAGTAAAAAATTTTTAGGAGCCACCGTTATCACGCAATCTTAAGTCAAAAATCACCAAAAGATTTAGGTAATTTTCTTGACCCTTCAATTTTTTCCTTTAGCGTAGAATCGCGATATCTCACGAATGGTGATTCTTAGAAAAAAAAGTATAATAACCATTTTTGTAAATAATTTTAAGATCTATAATTTTTATCTGAACTACTTTTTTAATACAACTTACCGTCTTCGAAAAAAGTCCAAAAAACCTCAAGTTTTGACCTTTGGCCCCGAATAACTTTTTTTAGCACACATGGGATCGATGGGGACTTTTGACACTTTATTTCTAATGGTGTACCCAAGGTCCTCAACCAAAATTTAGCTCTGTCGGAATTTTCGTTATTTGGCCACTTTTTGACCGGACTATATGTATGAATTTTGGCTTGGAAATTATCGTATTGTATTCAATGGCGATATTTTTAAAAACTTTTAGTGACAAATTGCAACCTGGGAAAATCTAGGAAGTAAAAACTTCGTCATCTGCAATTTGACCAATAACCAAAAAAAAATGGCAAGAAATATTTGATGGCCTTCGGAAAATTAGGGCCCAAACTTGAAATTTGCTACAAAACCCACTTCGATCAAACGAAAGGCACCCGGACCGTCGATTCTTGCGACGCCCGGCGTCGCAGCCGCGACTCTCGTTCAAAAAAAAAATTATAAATTTATTTAGGCTTTAATTTAAACTTTAAATGGCTGTTTTACATAATTTGTTTTTGGTGTCCTATAAATCCGTAAAGCTACAAGTCCCGTTCGGTGTAAACGAGCGGGATAGACTTGACATTACGCGACCGAAGGATAAAACCAGAAGTTATGCGTCCTCGGGGATTTCCGAGTTAATTTGCTTCTCGTTGATGACGTCCCTGAGGACCCCCGACATTCCTCAGAGTCGCTCACCTTACTCCACTATTCATCCGCCATATTGGTCCCATTGTTTTGAATTACCGTTCAATTATTTATAAGGCTCGTATTATTCCGGAGGACCGGGGGTCCCTGAGGATGCGTGCGAAGCCCCGCCCGTACCTTTTCGAAATTGCAGTTCCGAAACGTCTTCGGATGCGCGCGCGCGCGTGCGCGCGCCCGCCGCCATCTAGCGACGTTACAAAGAAAACGACACCCCCCGTCCCCCGGCCCCCGCGAAAAAAAAATAATTAAAATCGACGAGTGTTGCGAATTTGGCGACGACGAAGGGCTCGTTTGATTTACCTAGAAGAAAAATTTAATTTCAAACGCGCGCGAGCGAGCGGATATTTTTAGCAATTGTAGCTCTAAAATTTTCATCAAAGGACACGATTTAATTTGTCTTTCGAGACGCACTTTAGTTGGCATAAATCACGCTTATTGCCAGAAATCAAATATTCATGAGTCCTCGTCCGGATTATTGCTTTATGGACGAAGAAAATCTGCGTTTTCGGCGGCCCATGGTTTTTCACGCGCCTTCCCCCGCCGAGTTTTGTCCCCTCTCTTCGACCTTTTCCCCTTTTTCGTCATGATTAATTTAATCGTTCGCAATTTATGATTATTTCGTTTCGGTATTAATTATACAAGAGCTCTTTCTTGTTTTTCTTCGCCTTTGAATGCGAAACAATTCGTTTTTCCGGCGCTTTTCATCAAAAGCGCGTCGTGCCCGATTATTATTTCGGCCCGAGCGCAAAAAATGCGCGTTTTACGAAAACCTTATCTAAATTTCGCAATTTATTGGCCTAAATTATTGTGGATCGTGCTTAAAACCGAGTGTGCACATTCGAGCTCAAAGTGGCACATTCCGATCTCGGGAAAATGAAGCGCGCCGCTCCGCGTCGCGCTTCATTTGCCTCCCTCGCTCGGAAATGTGCCACTTTTCGCTCGAATGCGCACATCCTCGTATTTATTGAATTACCTTAATTAATTTTTCACTTTCAAATTAAAAAATTAAATTTAGTTTAGAAAAAAATGAATTTTATGTTCAAAAAATAGATTTACCATAGCATTAAGTGGAAATGAGCGAAAAGATATGATAATTTCATAGGTGCGTTTGAGAGAAAAGAATTACATTATTTTTTTGTATAATTTATTGGCCTAAATTTTGTGAATCATGCTTAAAACCGAGTGTGCACATTCGAGCTCAAAGTGGCACATTCCGATCTCGGGAAAATGAAGCGCGCCGCTCCGCGTCGCGCTTCATTTGCCTCCCTCGCTCGGAAATGTGCCACTTTTCGCTCGAATGCGCACATCCTCGTGTTAATTGGATTGGACTATATTAATAACAAATCCTTCAAATTCAGATTTCCTATTCGGAAAAAGTTTTCGCTTGAAAGTGCGCATACTCCTTATTAATTGAATTTGCCTATCTTATTCTTCTCTCTTACAAATAATATTAATTAAATCAAACTGAACTAAATGTACCACTTCTCGCTTTTCTTTTAATTAAAAATTACAGTAGGGTATTTTTACCAAAAACCACATTTCTAATTTAGTAGTTTTAAACTAGACTAGATGGGAGACCACATCGTACATGAAAAATAAAATATTTTAACTTTTTCCGAATTTTGACTCTTATTTCCCAACTGCTTTTTTAACATACCCCACCCAAGTCATTCTAAAATTTTGATGCACCCCCTATGTAACATATAAATATTTTTTTATATTTAAAAATTGAATTAATCCATAAATGAAGTCTAATTACAACAGTGTATACAAAATGTGCCTTAAAACTAATTTGTTTATAATTTTTACAAAATGAAAATTACCCAAAAATATTTGGAGACATTAATTTTGACATATAAACATTCAACAATCTGCAAAAGATGATATAAAAACCAACTAGTCGATTTTTAGTGGCCCACTACAGAAAATTTGACTGATATACAATTTTAATTAATCAAAAATGCGAATTAGTAAACATTCGAAAGTACACCTGATAAAATTTTTTTATCACGCCGGGATCGAAAGTTCACTTTCGTACCCTGTTTTGCTGGAAGAAAGTGCCACATTCTGTCCCTGTTGTTTTACGAATTGTAAATAAGTCGTTGTTAAATAACGTGCAAAACTTTGATGTACGCAATACAAAATTGAAGTATGCCTACTAAAAAAACCACGTAACAACAACGAATTATAAATAATTAATTTAAATAAGGAATTTAATAAGGAGTTCAGATGAATTATCTGGAAATGAATTGAATGAAAAAAAATAATTCGAAATTTAAATAAAGAAGCCAAAATAATTACGCATGATTTACTTCCTACAAAATCGAAGGAACTATATGAATAATGTTATCAAAAATTTTTAAATGATCAATTAAGAAATCCTCTTAATAATATTGAAAAGTGTGTGTAAAAAAACTACCAAAATAAGTCAACAGCTAAAAAACGTACAAATGAATATAAAATCGAAAATGTAATTATTGACTCTTTAACAATGGGCTCTCTTTGCATCATATTTCAAAACTATAAAATAACTCAATTAATTATTAACAGTAATAAATTATTAGTTATTAATATTAACTGCAATTAGTTAAAAATTATTAAAAATAATTTTTATTAAGTAAATTTTTAATTTGTTCAATTATTATATACTCTTTAGTAAACATATAATTGTGAATCAAATAAATATCTATTTTAAAAAATTTAATTTTTAAAAACGTTATTTTTAGTCAACAATTAAAGGTGGGAACCCCCAGACCCCTTACAGAGGCTTATCGCCTGGACTCTGTATGCGTTTTGAGACTTGTAAACTGAACAAAATGCTATATTTAATTGAAAAAAGAAAAGATTAATGCAGACAAATCCAAAGAATGCGATGATGTGCGCATTCGAGCAAAAGTGGCACATTTCCGAGCGAGGAGGCAAATGAAGCGCGACGCGGAGCGGCGCGCTTCATTTTCCCGAGATCGGAATGTGCCACTTTGAGCTCTAATGTGCACACTCGGTTTTAAGCACCATTCACAATAATCAATTTGCTTTCTATAAATTTTTAATTAAAATTTACAGTTCCGTATTCCAAAAAGAAATCCCAAATGGTCAATTTTGTGCTTTTGAACAAAGTTATTAATTTTTTCCAAACAATATATTTTTTTGGCACTATATTTAATTGAAAAAAGAAAAGATTAATGCAGACAAATCCAAAGAATGCGATGATGTGCGCGTTCGAGCGAAAAGTGGCACATTTCCGAGCGAGGGAGGCAAATGAAGCGCGACGCGGAGCGGCGCGCTTCATTTTCCCGAGATCGGAATGTGCCACTTTGAGCTCGAATGTGCACACTCGGTTTTAAGCACCATTCACAATAATCAATTTGCTTTCTATAAATTTTTAATTAAAATTTACTGTTCCGTATTCCAAAAATAAATCCCAAATGGCCAATTTTGTGCTTTGGAACAAAGTTATTAATTTTTTCCAAACAAAATATTTTTTTGGCACTATATTTAATTGAAAAAAGAAAAGATTAATGCAGACAAATCCAAAGAATGCGATGATGTGCGCATTCGAGCGAAAAGTGGCACATTTCCGAGCGAGGAGGCAAATGAAGCGCGACGCGAGCGGCGCGCTTCATTTTCCGAGATCGGAAATGTGCCACTTTGAGCTCGAATGGCACACTCGGTTTTAAGCACAATTACGAACGTCTCGTTTTAACAAGAAAACTTGGTCAAATTTTATATATGTTTACAAAAACGCAACAAATGTTAATCACTAAATAAAACAGTCGCACATTATCTTAAAATCAACAAAGCAAAAAAAACACTTTTTAGTGCAAAATACAAAATAAATAATAATAATTTTAAGAAATTCCGAGGTTTAATTTTTGCAACGAGTCCGAACGCGGTTGACAATCCGGATAATCGCGAATCCGTATAATTGAGGTTTCACTGTAGGTATATCTAAAGTGGTTGAGAATCACTGGTGTAAACTTACAGATTTATGGGAAAAGTAGTTTGTAATTGATTATCGAACTTGAAGACCGATATAAATCGCGCGAGGCCCTTTTAAGCCCTTCGGTCTTTAAGTGGGGACGATTTATTAGGTTTTTGGGTAATTGTCAAAGTCGGATATTAAGAGACACGAGTGGAAAATGTAAAATTGGAAGATCGCGTTAATTATTCCACTTTCGGTGCTACAGTTGCGATCCGTCGCGATTTTCCTCCAACAGACAGTATCTTGTCGTCAAATACCATAATTATTTTCCCGTAATTATCAAAGGGGGAATCACTGTGTAAAGTTACAAATTTAGGGAAAATAATTTAATTATTATGAAATTGAAGTATTTAAAACGCGCGAGGCCGTTTAAGCCCGGCTTTTTTCGGGGGGCGTATTTTTGGTTTTGGGTAATTTTCAAAGTGGTTTGAAAAACACGAGTGGGAAAAATTTAAAAAATTTGGGAAAATAGTTTTAATTATTCCACTTTGGGAAGTTGCGATAAATCGCGTTTTCCCCATAAAGATCTTGTCGTCAAATGGGGACCCTTTATTAGGTTTTGGGTAATTGTCAAAGTCGGATATTAAGAGACACGAGTGGAAAATGTAAAATTGGAAGATCGCGTTAATTATTCCACTTTCGGTGCTACAGTTGCGATCCGTCGCGATTTTCCTCCAACAGACAGTATCTTGTCGTCAAATACCATAATTAAATCTGACCCGTCTGTCTTCATTATTCTCTCCTTATATGACAGTAACAACCTATTTCGCATATAACTTAATATTCGCGTTAGAAATTAGAATTTTCAGCTTTGCCCGAAATCGACTTAAAAATAATTGCGTTCAGCAGTTTGGGAAACTACGTGGCGTTTGTGAAAAACGAATAAAAACTCGTTAAGTTACGTTTAAATAAATCGCCGCCCCCCGAGAACGTAAAAATATTTGCATTTTTAATCGGTCGGCGGTCGTAAATGTTGTTATCGCGAAAGCGTCAAAGGGCCGCCGCGTTTTGCGACTTACGAAGTTCGGTAAATAAGTAACGAGTCGGTCCCTTTTAATTTTAATAAGAATTCGTTTTTTTTGTTGTTTGTTAAAATATCGTTTAAGAGCAATTATATTTATAATAGGAGAGACCGGGGTTAGAAGTCACAATTTTTGTTCTTTTGCATTTATAGAGCCTATGGTCTTAATTTATCAATGACATTTATAGGTATATCAATAGGTAGTGTATTTATACTAGTTTAAGAAAAAATAAAGACTTTTATTCTACCATTATCTAATGAGAACATATTATAATTTTTATGAAAAAAAGAGAAGTGTGACTTTTAACCCCGTGTCTGGGGTAAGTAGGCACATACTAAATAAAAGGTAAAATACAAAACGACAAAACAAAATGCCTATTTTTATTAAAGGTAAAATGTTGTTTGTAAGAAATTTTACCTAACAAAGGAACGAAAAATATTTAATTAATAATTAAAAAAAATAAAAAATATTTGCTGTGAGCGAATAGTAACTTCTATCTAACGAACTTAGGTTATGGTAACAAAAATGACACAAATATATATACAGCCAATCGTTTTTGTAGTAAACCCCTAGAAACCAATAAAAAAGGCCGCACATATTTATGGTGTTGCTTTGCACATGTGACAACTAGCCCCCGTTAACTTGAGACAACTTTCCCCAAAACAGTTTTAGACAATTAACTCCCAAATTAAATTTAAATCAATGGTCATTTAGGAAACCATACCAATGATATCATGAAGCATATCTTAAACATCATAAATACACGAAAAAGTATATCACTATGCAAAATTTAAATATACTTACGAGACTCAACACAGATTCACAAAAAATTAGTTTCACTGTACAAAAAAAAACGAACGCATATATTTTTTTACGGTATTTCAGAGCGAACTGAAGTGAAGTACGCAAGGAGGTATTGTGCTCGAGCTTCTTTGACACGGGTAAACAAACTTATTAATTAATTAGATTTGCTGTTATGGCTTTTGTGACAACCTACCCCTGAGACAACTATACCTGGTCTCCCCTACTCAAATTTTGGATTTAAAAAAAAATAAATAACAGTTGCGTGTGCTTGTTATATGCGCGCGTTTGAAGTTGTACTTCTTTGGCGCGACCGTAATTAAATGTGGCCACGTGTTATGTTGCGCACTTTGCGCTTGTGCATAGCTAGACCAGCGGTAGCAAACCTATGGCACGTATAAATATTTTGCTGGCACGTTATCGATTTTTAAATTGTATTTTTATGTTAATTGCGTGACTGTCTGCTTTTTAAAGTTACTTAAACTTGGAAAATTTGATATGACCGCCATTTTAATTCTTTCTTTGTCTAAAATAAAGAATGTACAGACATTTCGAAAATGTGTGATCTTACATACTGATAGGTTGCTTGAAAATTAATTTATTATAATAAAGCTCTAGAACAGGGGTGGCCAAATGATCTTGCGGGCCACTTTGGACATGCATCATTACTCCGAGGGCCCTACCTAAAATTGTATATCACCATATGAGATATGGACCCACTATAGATTTTTTTTGGAGTAAAAATTTCATTATAATGTGTTATTATTATTATTATTGTTGTGTTTACTATTATTTTCACATGTAAACATAGATAATATAATAAGACTATACTAAACGTACATTGTAAAAAAATATAGCTATAATACTAAAAATAATAAAAACCTTAAAAAATATTTATTTTACCTTTGGCCATTATAAAATAAATATATTTTGTAAAAATGCATGCGGTCCGCGGGCAGCAATTTGGTCACCCCTGCTCTAGAATAATAGAACATCTATTGGCCCCTAGTAAAGCAAACCTATTTTTTCTGTAAAACGTATTAAGAACTATTTTATATTTTTTTGTGTATAAAAATCGAAAAATTATTTTTTTTTGTTATAACATCAGCGTCACTAACAAATATCCGTAAAAAATAATTAAACGTGCATTGTATAGTAAAAATGTAGGTATGTTCTGTCAAAGAACAAGTCGGTCCATTATAGCTGTCCGAAAGCGAGCTTTTACTGTATGTACCTACTTTTATATCATAGATACGTAAATTTTTTAATAAAAGAATTCACTAAATTATTTACACATATTTTACGTAAACGAATGTCTTTATTACTAAAAATAATCAACTAATTTATGCATATTTTGTTTTGTTTTCGATTTACACGGTTTTTGTAGAAAAAAATTATGATTTCGATTTGCACGTTCTTCTCCGGAATTTATCTACCGCGCAAATTGAGAAACAGGCGAACAACGGGGAGCGCAGTAGCATATAGTTTGGAACCACTGGTCTAACCATGCAAGGCGCGCAACACACCACGTAGTCATATTTAATTTAGCCGCGCCAAACGAAGTATAACTTCTAATGCGCGCACATAAGTACACGCACCGCTTTTTTTGCTCCACAAAAAATCTGTCTTGGAGCTACGAAATTGTTAACTGTCATCTCCAAGCGTTGTTAATTTAAAAACGAGCAGCACCGAATTAGATACAAATACATTTGCATGTTTTACATTAATTCTGGTAAGTTTCGCGAAAGTTTTTGCATGCATTTTTAGTTTGAATATTATTAATCTTTCGTTGTTCGCTGCGTCATGTACCGAAAAGAATTATATGCATCGTTTCGTTTTAACTGTTCGCATTCCTTCTATTGCCGTACTAAAAGAAAGACAGATAGCTATATTACGCTTTGTGATTTATATAAAAGTGTATAGTTCCTCTCAAAAAAATACATATAATAAATTCTGACTGCGCGTTGAAAAGCTTGCGTCAACGTGACTAATGTTATCGTCTACTTTTCAAATATGTTAACTATGAAAGGGCTTTCGGTTTTTCGTCCTTTCATGACTTCATTTCAAAAATCAAACGCTTCTACGACACGTTTCCCATAAACAAAAATATAAATACGATTTGTCGGTTAAAATTCATTTTTATACATGACCTAAACAAATCACCTGTTTTTTTTTGTTGCATCTAAATCGAAAAATTAAGGAAAACGTCAAAATGAGCTTTATTTCAAAGTGAATTGTACTTAAAATAATTTGTAACCGTTTTTATTTTGTATAACAATTAAATTTTACTTAAATACCACGTTTTACGGCCCACGCAGCGTTCTTGGGGCTTCAAGGACACGAAACCCAAAAAGTAGGCCGACGTCGGCCCGAACGCTTCACCTTTTCGAAAAATCGAGACCTTTGGCAACAAATTGGCAACAATTTCGATGGGCGACGCTCGATTAATTCGCCCAAAAATCTCAATTAAACATTTCAACCGTATCGATAAATCGCGTTTTTCCCACCCGACCTCTTTAAATTAATTCTTGTAAAAACAAACACATAAACAATATAAAACATTGAGTGATTTGTCTTTTTGCAAACTGTTAAAGGACTTTGGCCAATTAAAAACGAACCTCGTTGAAATGTGTACAGTGCCCGTCAAAAGATAGTGTGCGTGGGAAGTTAAAGCTCTGAAAGTTAGAGGACCAATCGTACACGCCGCTTGTAGTTATAGAATTAAAATCGTTGCCGGAGCAACTCGGCCGGCTAGTCCGGCAACCTTGGAATGGTTTACCGATGTTCGAATCCCAATAGAGTCTTCTTTTTTTCTAAACATTTTTAATTACGAATTTTGTGAACAAGTAAAAGTACAATATTCTTTTATTAAAGGTATTTAAGGTTAAAGTTCTAAAATAAAATATTCTAACTTTCAAATTCTAATACAGCATTTTATTGTCATAAAGTGGGCGTTCAATTTAGTGTAAGATTGGTCCTCTAACTTTCAGATCTGCAACTTTCTACGCGCGTCCGTTCTCTTTCGACGCACACTGTACCCGCCGGCCAACTTTAACCGCAATTATTTAAACAAATTGCCGGCATTGAAATAGTGGAATTGATCCGAGTGGAAGGAGCGACAATTTCGGTTAGTTACGGCTCGAAAAGGGGCGAAGTGGATCGACGTCGCCCTAAAAAGAAGATATTCGGTTGCGTTATCTCGACAGGTAAATTAGAAAATTAGCCAAGGCGTGAACTGTTCCAATTAGAAAATAATACAGGCAATTAATGGGAATTAAACGTTCTTGTGTCGTACAACATCGGTCTCGCCGAAGATGCAATCAACGCAAATTGTAATTAGAGCTCCGAAAGTTTGCTATATTGAAAGGATATTATCAAAGAATTCATTAACTTCCAAACTTAAAATTTCATTGCGGTCTTGCGCTTCGACTTGGAGGGCACAAGACGCGATGCAAAAGAAGTGGCAACAAATTTCCGACGCGACGCGAACGAGCAACATAACTTATTTCTAACGTAATTACGGCCCTCTTTGATCCTACGAGATTACATTTATTTCTCTATTATTGCGTTCGTTTTTCTTTTCGTTTCGTTTTTTCGCGCGCGACAAAACCGTTTTTGCTACGTCCGAGCGGGGGAATCGTGCGAGCCTTCGAAAAACTCATAGTTTCCTTAATTTCGGCTCGAATGATAAACACAAAATCGCGTTTAAAATTTAATATCGCGATTTTTGGGAGAAGGACGAAAAACGCGACGCGGCCGCAACAAAACTCGCATTGGAAAGTTCATATGGCCCTCGGATCTCTTTTTATTAAAGTATTTGTATCGCAGGTGGCGTGTGTGCAACACACATTTGTATAAATGTAGAACAACGAAATCCATTTGTGGATTTCCAATATGTCCCGGAATTAATGAAAATCTTTCAGGCGCGTCATTCGGCCGCGAAACGCAAAAATGATCGTAATGAAAATGGATGTTTTTTTTTACAAATATTTCTCGAATTAAAAGGGGGAAAATAGAGGAACGATTTTAATCGCGGAAAGTGCTTTTTTTAAGACGCTTAAAGAACAATTAAATCTAATTTGTTAATTTTTGAAGGTGTACTTCTTTTGGTGCGTTGAGAATAAAACATTAGTAGGCAACGGAATTGATTATTGTGAATGGTGCTTAAAACCGAGTGTGCGCATTCGAGCTCAAAGTGGCACATTCCGATCTCGGGAAAAATTTGCCTCCCTCGCTCGGAAATGTGCCACTTTTTGCTCGAATGCGCACATCATCGCATTCTTTGGATTTGTCTGCATTAATCTGTTCTTTTTTCAATTAAATATAGTGCCAAAAACATATTTCGTTTGGAAAAAATTAATAACTTTGTTCAAAAGCACAAAATTGGCCATTTGGGATTTATTTTTGGAATACGGAACTGTAAATTTTAATTAAAAATTTATAGAAAGCAAATTGATTATTGTGAATGGTGCTTAAAACCGAGTGTGCACATTCGAGCTCAAAGTGGCACATTCCGATCTCGGGAAAATGAAGCGCGCCGCTCCGCGTCGCGCTTCATTTGCCTCCTCGCTCGGAAATTGCCACTTTTCGCTCAATGCGCACATCATCGCATTCTTTGGATTTGTCTGCATTAATCTTTTCTTTTTTCAATTAAATATAGTGTCAAAACAATATTTTGTTTGAAAAATTAATAACTTTGTTCAAAAGCACAAAATTGGCCATTTGGGATTTATTTTTTAAATACGGAACTGTAAATTTTAATTAAAAATTTATAGAAAGCAAATTGATTATTGTGAATGGTGCTTAAACGAGTGTGCGCATTCGAGCTCAGTGGCACATTCCGACTCGAAGGCGTTCGCGCTCATCCTCGCTCGGAAATGTGCCACTTTCGCTCGAATGCGCACATCTTCGCATTCTTCGGATTTGTCTGCATTAATCTTTTCTTTTTTCAATTAAATATAGTGCCAAAAATATTTCGTTTGGAAAAAATTAATAACTTTGTTCAAAAGCGCAAAATTGGCCATTTAGGATTTATTTTGGAATACGGAACTGTAAATTTAATTAAAAATTTATAGAAAGCAAATTGATTATTGTGAATGGTGCTTAAAACAGTGTGCACATTCGAGCTCAGTGGCACATTCCGATCTCGGAATGAAGCGCGCCGCTCCGCGTCGCGCTTCATTTGCCTCCCTCGCTCGGAAATGTGCCACTTTTCGCTCGAATGCGCACATCCTCGCATTTATTGGATTTCTGTATAATAATCGCGTTTATTTTTTTAAAATAACTTTTAATTCCTGTGTACAAGAACCTATCAGCGCATGCATTTGCCAATTGGTCAAAAATATTCTTTTAATGCTCATAAATACAATATTTGTCCATTACATGGGGCGTGCAGTTTTAAATACATTAACTACATTCGTCATTTGTTCATAATTATTTTTTTTAGTACTCATAAATAATATATTTTGTCTATTAAACCGATCGTGCAGTTTTAACAGCTCGTCAGTGTACATTTTTACTATACAATGCATTTTTAATTATTTTTTAACGATATTTGTTGGATGACACTGATCTTATAGCGAAAAAATTAATTATTTCTATTTTTATAGACATAAAAAGTGATTCATCCGAAATACTTATAAAACACGTTTTATATTGAAAAAAAATCGAGAAAAATTAATTGTGCATAATTCAGTAATTAATTTCAAAGTAAAATAAAACTAAGTAATGCATATGCCTATATTCTTATGAATTAGATATACAGTAAAGGTAATTAAACAAATCACGGTTGACATGTCCGATTAAACCATAGTAAAATTTGGTTTATGAAATCTAACGACGAATTTTAAAGCAATGCCATCTTTGAACGACAATTAAAAATTATGAACAAATGACGAATGTAGTTAATGTGTTTAAAACCGTAATAGATAAATATTTTATTTATAAATGTTAAGAAGAATATTTTAGGCCAATTGGCAAAAACCTGGGTTGATTCGTTCTTGTACACACGAATTGAAAAATTATTTAAAAAAAATAAAGACGATTATCGTAGAGAAATCGAATAAATACGAGGATGTGCGCATTCGAGCGAAAAGTGGCACATTTCCGAGCGAGGAGGCAAATGGCGCGACGCGGAGCGGCCTATTTCCGAGATCGGAATGTGCCACTTTGAGCTCGAATGTGCACACTTGTTTTAGGCACCATTCACAATAATCAATTTGCTTTCTATAAATTTTTAATTAAAATTTACAGTTCCGTATTCCAAAAATAAATCCCAAATGGTCAATTTTGTGCTTTTGAACAAAGTTATTAATTTTTTCCAAACGAAATATTTTTGGCACTACATTTAATTGAAAAAAGAAAAGATTAATGCAGACAAATCCGAAGAATGCGAAGATGTGCGCGTTCGAGCGAAAAGTGGCACATTTCCGAGCGAGGGAGGCAAATGAAGCGCGACGCGGAGCGGCGCGCTTCATTTTCCCGAGATCGGAATGTGCCACTTTGAGCTCGAACGCGCACACTCTGTTTTAAGCACCATTCACAATAATCAATTTGCTTTCTATAAATTTTTAATTAAAATTTACAGTTCCGTATTACAAAAATAAATCCCAAATGGCCAATTTTGTACTTTGGAACAAAGTTA
This sequence comes from Sinopyrophorus schimmeli, assembly GCA_036325965.1. Taxonomy (NCBI): domain Eukaryota; kingdom Metazoa; phylum Arthropoda; class Insecta; order Coleoptera; family Elateridae; genus Sinopyrophorus; species Sinopyrophorus schimmeli. The sequence goes on from JARFIZ010000394.1 coordinate 536,879, forward strand.
TTAATTTTTTCGAAACAAAATATTTTTTTGGCACTATATTTAATTGAAAAAAGAAAAGATTAATGCAGACAAATCCAAAGAATGTGATGATGTGGGCCTTCGAGCGAAAATGTGCAACTTTGAGCTCGAATGCGCACACTCGGCTTTAAGCACGGTTCACAATAATTAATTTCTAGCTTAGATGGCTAACTTCATTTTGTCGCGCTGCGAGCGCCCAATTTCCGTTGCCCGCCAAAATTTTCTTCTGGCCGAGCCCAAAATTTTTTTTTAAATTACTCAGGCCAGTACTTAGCGACGAATTTTCTTATTTGCTCCCAGACTCTTTAACTGGGACGAGTTTTAAATAATTCAACACACGTACGAAGATTAAATTTCATCATTTGAGTGCACTTTGCTTTAATCTTACTTTTCTAAGGTAATATGTTGCACTGCTTCATCCGCGCTAAAAGCTAAAAGTTATTACAAACTAAAGTTTTCGTTAGTTGAGTTAATTTAGGATAGAAGTAAGATCCTTTACTTTTAGCAACAAATTTAAACTTCCTCGCTTCGTTCGCTTACGAGTTGCTTTCGCGTTCGAAAAAAAAAAAACTATAAAACGATTTTTAATTGCGACGAAAATAACGAGTCTTTCGAAATCGATTTAATCAAAAATTTTGCTGGGATCGGCCACAAAATAAAAAAAGGTGTACGTATGCGATTTTTTCACCTGTCAAGTCCAAAATATTAACATTTTACGTTTACATTTTTTTAAAAGTAAATCATACGCGCTGTTTTTGCGAAACTTACATAAATCAACCCCCGACATGACATCCCCACATATTGAATCTATTGATACGTAAAAAATAAGAATACAAAACGCGCTGATTGATGTGGAAGTTTTGATTACAGTTCGCACGGATCCGCATGTAATGAATAGAATCAAAACAAAATGCGATGAATTAAATTAATGGAACCGTCGACGGCCGTTCGGACCACATAAAAATATTTGTGAAATAACACGGTTAGGAATTTAAAATCGTAGATAATTGTAGAGGCTTGCCCAACTTAATAAATACAGTCGAAGCTCGATAAGGTGAAGCTAAGAGGAAAGTGAAAATAATTTGAGTTATCGAAATGAGCACAAAAATTTAATATTCGTTTGAAGTAGTGCTGAAAATGTTATTTTGGACGTTCAGAAATGACAAGATTTGACGAAATTCGCATTTTGAAAATTAAAAATTTTAGAAAAAATTACACTGTGAAAGTTTTTATGGCGTTTTTCTGCCAGATTTAATAATGGGCCTTATTGATTTTTTTGGCTGAACTTAAGCTTCGATAAATGGTTTTTTTGAATCTGAAAAGTTTTTAAAGATCCGTTCACAAATAACCGAGCTACGATTTTTCAAAATTGAAAAATAGAACAAATTATTTACAAGTCGGACTCTTCAAACCCCTTTTTCTCAAAATTTTAAATAGCACGCCTATGGTTTTTTGGACTTATCCGAAGCCCAAAAGTGTGGGAAATCCGAATCTGTATAGTTTTTAATTATTCGTCCACAAATAACGGCGCTACAATTTTTTTAATGAGAAAGTTATGCTACAATAATAAATCTAAAACTTCAACCCTTAATTACTCAAAAAATTAACATTGCGCCCTATGCCAATTTTGCACGTATCTTATGGGAAAAAGTCTCAAGTTTTCGAATCCGGGTCGTTTTTAATGATCGGATTGAAAATGGGGACGGTATGATCATTTTTTTGAGTCAAAGTGTATTTTCTTTTATTTATTTTGTTTTCTCAAAAATTTTGGGGGTTGAAGAGGCAGCAGGACAGAATAGCTTTTTATATGTTGGTTTGAGGTCCCTAGGAACGTCCCGTAAAAATTTAAAGCAAATCCATTACCTAAAATATTTTTTCCTTAAAAATACGCATATATTTTCCCGATTTTTGGCGATTTTGGGGGTTTTAAATTAGCACCGGATTCTGACGCGTAGGGGTTGGGAACGTTCAAAAATGAAAGGATTCGAGGAAATTCGCAAAGACGCCGGAGTTGCACCATTTTGAAAATTCAAAATTTTGGCAAAATTTACATTTTGAAAGCTTCGAGCGCGTTTTTCTCCCAGACTTAACATTGGGCTCTGTTGATTTTTTTAGCTGGTCCTACGCTCATATAAACGGGCTTTCAGAATGTGAAAAGTTTATAAAGATCCGTTCACAAATAACCGAGCTACGATTTTTCAAAGTGAAAATTTGGAAAAAAATATTAAAAGTTGTACTCTTTAAACCCATTTTTCTCGAAAATTTCAAATAGCACGCCTATGGTTTTTTGATCCTATCCGAAGCCAAAGAATCGGGCAAATCCGAATCTGTATAGTTTTTAAAAATCCGTTTACAAATAACAGCGCTAAAATTTTTTAACGTAAAATTTTTTGTTAGGAATTTCCAAAAAGTTTTTATTTTTTTTTTCATTATAGACAATAAAAGAATTAAAATGTCAGTGAGACTTAGAATCATAAATAATGCAAATAAATGCATTTTGTTTAACGTACGCTGCTTTTACCGCTATTGTCTATACTAAATTTTCCAATTTTAAGTAATTTTAAAGCGTATCTGTCGCGGTCGAGTTAGAGTGTGGTCGCCTTAGAGAGATAAAAAAACTAAATTAAAGTTTTTAATTCAAAAAAGATGTCATTAATATAAAAAAATTCAATTAACGCGAAGTATGCGCACGTTCGAGCGAAAAGTGGCACATTTTCGAGCGAGGGAGGCAAATGAAGCGCGACGCGGAGCGGCGCGCTTCATTTTCCCGAGATCGGAAATGTGCCACTTTGAGCTCGAATGTGCGCACTCGATTTTAAGCACGATTCACAAAAATTAATTCACTTTCTTCATACTTCCAAATTTTTTGCACCTTTGCCGACCCAAAGAAGTATAACTTCAAAGAAACATATTTTTCCTTTAAAATTATGTTTTTTCCAACAAATAAATTAAAATAACTCCAATCCTTTCCCGTTACATTGCAAAAAAATATTTCTGTAAAAACTCTTACGTTTGGAAATGCAAATGAAAATTTGAAGGGACATATGGAAATCCTTCGGTCATTAAGTCGAGGATTATCGATGGAAGCTCCGGCGATTAACTAACTCTGTGCTTCGTGGTTATTTGAAAATAAAATACATGTGGTGTCATGATGGAGATCTGTTTGCGGGTAAATATTGCCTTTTCACCAGCCCGACTGCTTTGTGTTGCGGCCTGACATGTTTATACCATCGAAAATACAGGCGCGATTAAAAATGACCATTGCAATGAATGGCGGTTTCATTGAATGACATAATACCGCGCGATATAAAGCCGTACATTAGCGTCAGTAAATAATTTTTCACGGCGCCCCCTCTATTTTACTTCTTTTTTTTTTATTAAATCAAAATCGCCAACGTTAATTTCGAAACGCGTGATTCATGGCCGAGCGATTTTTAGTTTTGCTGCAGGGCCCGACGTGCCTCCTAAAATAACGCGCCAAAGGCCAAACAAGAATTATATGAATGGAAAAGAATGTAAATATTTGCGAATATCTTCGCGTGCCATAAATTTTAAACTTCATTGTGCTTTTTTATGATAATTTATCGCTTTCCAATAAAAGTGTACAACAAATTTTTAGTTTCTTTGAATAGACTGCTTCCTCTAACAATGCCGAGTTATAAATAATTTTTATTTTATGGCCGAAAACGCTCGTCAAATTTAATTGGGCATTTTGGAGAAGGATAAATCATAAAGTGCGTCGGAAACTTTTAATTGTCGAAGTGAAACTTGTTGTGCGAGACTAAATCTCAGATTTTGTCGCGAAAAAAGGGCGAGAAGGGACATAAACCATGAAAGACCACATTAAAAAAAGAAGAGAAAATGTTTTAGCAAGCGTAAAAATATGTACCTATATATTGGGTGTCCCAAAAGTAAATGACTAGCGGCAAGGGGATGAAATTCTGAGACGTAAGGTTGTTTTGCTTTTTTTCACCTGACGTACCCATAATTAGTTATTAATTCATTAAAGTAAGCAATCAGGGGCGCGCGTTAGAGGAATGAGGTGGGGCAGGAGGCTCGATATTGCAGAATACATTTTTATTTTTAGGTTACTTCATTCAATTGATAACTAATTAAGGGTGCGTCAGATGAAAAAGGCCAAAGACCATTTCGTTCCCCCGTCTTCCCGTGTCAATTACTTTTGGGACGCCCTATATATACATTAGGTGGAGCGAAAAATATTTTCTTTTTTTTTCTTAGCCTGGGGTTAGCTTTTGTAGCTTATAAAAAAAACATTTTTTTTTTACTCAACATCTTGAGGTGGCCCACTGATTTTTTAAATTAAATTCAAGTTAAAATTCTTTTGAAACAAAAAAATAAAATTTTTTGGCTTGTAATGTTCAAATTTATCTAAAAATGAACAAATTTGATCGTTTCTAACTCAAAATTCACTTTAATGCCTAAGAAAAGTATGTTATTGTTTTGGAATTTTTTTGAAAACTGCAATAATGGCGATAGAAAATTTTTTTAAGTTAATAATTGTTAGTGGGCTAGAAAGAGAACACTTTGCAGCTTGTGGAACACTTTTTTTTGTTTCAAAACAATTTTAACTTGAATTTAATTTACAAAATTAGTGCACCACCTCAAAAAGTTAAGTAAAAAAATATTTTTTTCGCTCTACCTTAATGTACCTGTATATTGGCTGTCCCAAAAGTAAATGACTAGCGGCAAAGTATGAAATTCTGAGATATTAAGTCCTTTGGCTTTTTTTTGACCTGATGTACCCATAATTAGTTATTAATTAATTAGAGTAAGCAATCAGGGGCGCGCGTTAGAGGAATGAGGTGGGGCAGCAGGCTTAATATTTTTAATTTTAATTTTAATTTTTAGGTTACTTTATTCAAATGATAACTAATCAAGGCCAAAGACCATTTCTTCTCAAAATTGCAGCCTTTATTCCCTCGTTCCCCTTTGTCAATTACTTTTGGACCACCCTATATATAAATAATCGTTTAGTCCAGCCCGTATGAACAAAGAAGTTTCACTTCATCCGTGAGCTTGTATGCGCGAGGCCCATTAGTCTTCTTTTTTTTTCTTTAAATAAGATTAAAAGACTTTTTGAGGTTAAAGTGTCGTATAAACTATCCCTTAAAAAAAAATCGCAGATAAACGCTTGTAATTTTCTTACGTATTTCGAAATCACGTTAAAATCCACTTTATCATCTTTTATGAAGCTGTCGTTTACAAAAGAGGGTAGTTTAATGATATACACAAAGGCTAAGCAATTTTGATAAATATATTTCAAGGTGGCGGTGGCTGTTTCGGAGGCTTTCGAAATTTTTAAATTTAGAAAAAGCCGCCGGACGATTTATTTCGTCTGAAAAAGCGTTTCAGGGGGGGCGACGCAAAAAATCGCTTACGGAATAAATTTGTGCGGCCCGTTAACTTGCGGCGAGCGGCATCTCATAATCAAACTTTGTAAATTAGTCAATCAGAGCCGCCATAAGCTATTGTTCCGGTGTTTCCCTTGATCTCATAAGAACCTACACCATTCCGCTTTGCCGCCGGATTAATCAGACTGCTACAGGCTCCGAAGAGCCACTTCAAGTCGGATGAAGGAATAAGAAAATTCCTAAGTGGGTTCTGCTGTTCGCAGCTTACAGAATATTTTCGCATTGATTAGAAGAAGCTCCCGCTACTATCCGTGCCCGAAGGCGGAACGAGCTTTTGTAAAAGTTTATTTTATTTTTTTAAATTTGAATATTTTAATAATGTTCGCGAATTTTCAAAAAAAAATGTGTAGCTGTACCTACGGCCGCTCGCAATTACAAAACTTCCCCCGCTCGATACGTGCTTTAATTATTTGCGGGTCGCTCTTTTTGTATTTTGATAGATTTTCTAGGAAAAGAAAAAACTTACAATGTAAAAGCGAAATTAAATTATGTGACATCTGAATTTAATGGTAAATTATTATTTTTTATTTTAATGAAAGAATTGATGAAAATTATTTTTCGAAATTATTTAAATTTAACATAAGTGCTGTTTAGAGGCGACCTTCAGGACCATTTTATATCGGTTAAGTTTTTTTTTTAACTAGCCTTATAAGCCCGTAAAAAATTAATTGCCGTTCCCATATGTTTTTGAACGTACACTAAAAGCCAAAAATTATTTTTCAAAATTATTTATATCTAACACAAGGGCTGTTTAGAAGCGACCTTCAGGACCATTTTATATCGGTTAAGTTTTTTTTGTAAATCGCTTTATAAGCCCGTAAAAAATTAATTGCCGTTCCCATATGTTTTTAAACGTACACTAAAAGCCAAAAATTATTTTTCAAAATTATTTAAATCTAACAAAGGGCTGTTTAGAGGCGACCTTCAGGACCATTTTATATTGGTTAAGTTTTTTTTGTAAATCGCTTTATAAGCCCGTAAAAAATTAATTGCCGTTCCCATATGTTTTTAAACGTACACTAAAAGCCAAAAATTATTTTTCAAAATTATTTAAATCTAACAAAAGGGCTGTTTAGAGGCGACCTTCAGGACCATTTTATATTGGTTAAGTTTTTTTTGTAAATCGCTTTATAAGCCCGTAAAAAATTAATTGCCGTTCCCATATGTTTTTGAACGTACACAAAAAGCCAAAGATTATTTTTCAAAATTATTTAAATCTAACACAAGGGCTGTTTAGAGGCGATCTTCAGGACCATTTTATATTGGTTAAGTTTTTTTTGTAGCTCGCCTTATAAGCCCGTAAAAAATTAATTACCGTTCCCATATGTTTTTGAACGTACACTAAAAACCAAAAATTATTTTTCAAAATTATTTAAATCTAACACAAGGGCTGTTTAGAGGCGACCTTTAGGACCATTTTATATTGGTTAAGTTTTTTTTGTAGCTTGCCTTATAAGCCCGTAAAAAATTAATTACCGTTCCCATATGTTTTTGAACGTACACTAAAAACCAAAAATTATTTTTCAAAATTATTTAAATCTAACACAAGGGCTGTTTAGAGGCGACCTTCAGGACCATTTTATATTGGTTAAGTTTTTTTTGTAGCTTGCCTTATAAGCCCGTAAAAAATTAATTGCCGTTCCCATATGTTTTTGAACGTACACAAAAAGCCAAAAATTATTTTTCAAAATTATTTAAATCTAACACAAGGGCTGTTTAGAGGCGACCTTCAGGACCATTTTATATCGGTTAAGTTTTTTTTTAGCTCGCCTTATAAGCCCGTAAAAAATTAATTGCCGTTCCCATATGTTTTTGAACGTACACAAAAAGCCAAAAACTATTTTTCAAAATTATTTAAATCTAACACAAGGGCTGTTTAGAGGCGACCTTCAGAACCATTTTATATCGGTTAAGTTTTTTTTGTAATTATTTAAATAATAATAATCATAAAAATGTCAAAATTTTGCATAGTAAAATAATTAGAAATATATGTATGCACCTACCTTACAAACAGATGCGAAGAGCCCAATGTGGCAGTAACCCAAGGATCCGGCTTTTGGCACACTAAAGTCTTAAAGGCACTTTTCACATTCCATGTGTCCGCGATGACTGACCGAAATTCTCGATATGGGACCTATACATATGCACTTATATAACATTTTACGTTTACCAATAGCCTTGCAGAATGCATTTACCAATCAGCTGATCGGAATTAAGGCAGGAATTTCTCAATAGTAAGTTATGCAATTTTAATCAAGTTTTAGCAAAAACTACCGAGGTCACATTTTACGTTTACTATTAAGATTGAAAAAGACATTTTTTTGAAATCTTTTTTGGATTACGCACACGCAGATTCTAATAACGCAATCAATTTAAATATTCATAAAAATGTCAAAATTTTGAACAGTAAAATAATTAGAAATATATGTATGTGTGTACTTTACAAATAGATGCAAGTGCCCCATACGGCATTAACCCAAGAATCCGACATTTGGCACGCTATAGTCTTAAACGCACTTTTCACGTTCAAGGTTTCCGCGATAACTGAGAATATTCTCCATATGGGTCCTAATTATATAGCATTTTACGTTTACCAATAGCGTTGCAGAATGCATTTACCAATCAGCTGATCGGAATTAAGCCAGGAATTTCTCAATAGTAAATTAAGCAATTTTAATCAAGGGGTTTTTTAATTTTACGTTTACTAATAAGATTGAAAAGACATTTTTGAAATCTTTTTGGATTACGCACACGCAGATTCTATAACGCAATCAATTTAAATAATCACTAAAGTGTCAAAATTTTGCACAGTAAAATAATTAGAAATATATGTATGTGTGTACTTTACAAATAGATGCAAGTGCCCCATACGGCATTAACCCAAGAATCCGACATTTGGCACGCTATAGTCTTAAAGGCACTTTTCACGTTCAAGGTTGCCGCGATGACTGACTAAAATTCTCGATATGGGACCTAATTATATATCATTTTACGTTTACCAATAGCGTTGCAGAATGCATTTACCAATCAGCTGATCGGAATTAAGGCAGAAATTTCTCAATAGTAAGTTATGCAATTTTAATCAAGTTTTGGCAAAAACAACGGAGGTCACATTTTACGTTTACTAATAAGATTGAAAAAGATATTTTTTTGAAATCTTTTTTGGATTACGCACACGCAGATTCTAATAACGCAATCAATTTAAATAATCATAAAAATGTCAAAATTTTGCACAGTGAAATGATTAAAAATATATGTATGTGTGTACTTTATAAATAGATGCAAGCGCCCAATACGGCATTAACCCAAGAATCCGGGCATTTTTGGGACGCTATAAATCTTAAAGGCACTTTTCACGTTCAAGGTTTCCGCGATGAACTGACAAAAATTTTCCATATGGGACCTAATTATATAGCATTTTACGTTTACCAATAGCGTTGCAGAATGCATTTACCAATCAGCTGATCGGAATTAAGCCAGGAATTTCTCAATAGTAAATTAAGCAATTTTAATCAAGTCATATTTTACGTTTACTAATAAGATTGAAAAAGACATTTTTTTGAAATCTTTTTTGGATTACGCACACGCAGATTCTACTGACGCAATCAATTTAAATAATCATAAGTGTCAAAATTTTGCACAGTAAAATAATTAGAAATATATGTATGTGTGTACTTTACAAATAGATGCAAGTGCCCCATACGGCATTAACCCAAGAATCCGACATTTGGCACGCTATAGTCTTAAAGGCACTTTTCACGTTCAAGGTTGCCGCGATGACTGACTAAAATTCTCGATATGGGACCTAATTATATATCATTTTACGTTTACCAATAGCGTTGCAGAATGCATTTACCAATCAGCTGATCGGAATTAAGGCAGAAATTTCTCAATAGTAAGTTATGCAATTTTAATCAAGTTTTGGCAAAAACAACGGAGGTCACATTTTACGTTTACTAATAAGATTGAAAAAGATATTTTTTTGAAATCTTTTTTGGATTACGCACACGCAGATTCTAATAACGCAATCAATTTAAATAATCATAAAATGTCAAAATTTTGCACAGTGAAATGATTAAAATATATGTATGTGTGTACCTTATAAATAGATACGAAGCGCCCAATACGGCATTAACCCAAGAATCCGGATTTTGGCACGCTAAAGTCTTAAAGGCACTTTTCACATTCAAGGTTGCCGCGATGACTGACTAAAATTCTCATGCTGGGACCTTATTATATAGTATTTTACGTTTACCAATAGCATTGCAGAATGCATTTACCAATCAGCTGATCGGAATTAAGCCAGCTATTTCTCAATACTAAACGATTAGAAATATATGTGTATATATGTACCTTACACACAGATGCGAAGTGCCCAATGTGGCATTAACCCAAGAATCTGGCTTTTGGCACACTGAGATCCTAAAGGCACTTTTCACATTCCACGTGTACGCGATGAATGACTTAAATTCTATACATATGATACTTATATATCATTTTACGTTTACCAATAGCGTTGCAGAATGCATTTACCAATCAGCTGATCGGAATTAAGCCAGGAATTTCTCAATAGAAAGTTATGCAATTTTAATCAAGTTTTGGTAAAAACTACTGACGTTACATTTTACGTTTAGTAAAATAAGATTGAATAATGCATTTCCCGATCGGGTAATGGGATGGACACCAAGAATGTTCAACCAACAGCATTGCGATTTACATTAAATTTTGACTAAGTTAACAAAAAACCATTAGATTTGCGTTATTGCGTATGTATCAAGATTTTTTTTGAAAACTTTTTTGGATTACGAACTCGCTGATTCTAATAACGCAAGCTATTATCATAAAAGTGTCAAAATTTTGCATAGTAAAATGATTAGAAATATATGTACTTATGTACTTTACAAATAGATGCAAAGAGCCCAATGTGGCATTAACCCAAGGATCCGGCTTTTGAAACGCTAAAGTCTTAAAGGGACTTTTCACGATCAACGCTTCCGCGACGACTGACAAAAATTCGGGATTTATATAGATTTGATACTTATATAACATTTTACGTTTACCAATAGCGTTGAAGAATGCATTTACCAATCAGGTAATAGGATAAACACCTTAACTTTTTCAAAACCGACTTCGAAATTGCAATCGTGGCATTGGTCACATTTTTGACCAATACAGTAAAAGCAAGAAATTAACAGTTATACAATTATAGAGTATTGCAAAATCCATTTACCAATCAGGTAATAGGATGCAAGCCTGCAATTTGCAATAACAAGTTTGACAAAAATCACAGTGTACATTTACCAATAGCATTGCAGAATGCATTTACCAATCAGGTAATAGAACGAAAGCCCGTAATTTGCAATAATAAATTTTGGGAAACAATAACGAGGTCACAATGTACGTTTACCAATAGCATTGCAATTTGCAAAATTCATTTACCAATCACGCAATGAGATGAAAGGAATGTTTGCCAACAACTTTTGCGATTGAATCAAATTTGGGCTTAGCGAATAACAATTAAATTTGCATCGTTGAATGTATCAAGGAATTTCTTTGGAATATTTTTTGGATTACGAACAAAGTAGATTATAAGAAAACAATTTATTTAAATAATCATATAAATGCCAAAATTCTGCATAATAAGATGTTTAAAAAAACATTCCGTTAACAGATGCGAGAAACCTCATATATCATTAGCACACAACAATCCAGTTTTATCCGCGCCAAAATCTCAAGCCATGCTGTCACATTCAATGCTTCGGTAACCGCCGAACAAAAATCTCCGTACGGGACCCATCGAAAAAATAAAAAAAATAATATTTTACATTTACCAATAGCGTTGAAGAATGCATTTACCAATCAGGTAATAGAACGAAAGCCCGTAATTTGCAATATTGCAGGTATTGCGATTTCAATGAAGTTTTGACAATAAATATTTTCGGGACAGTGTTACATTTACCAATAGCGTTCAAGAATGCATTTACCAATCAGATGATAGGATACAAGCCTGCAATTTGCAATAACAAATATCGAGAAATAATACCGAGGTCACACTGTTACATTTACCAATAGCATTGCATAATGTATTTACCAATCAGGTAATAGAACGAAAGCCCGTAATTTGCAATAAATTTTGGGAAACAATAACGAGGTCACAATGTACGTTTACCAATAGCATTGCAATTTGCAAAATTCATTTACCAATCACGCAATGAGGTGAAAGGAATGTTTGCCAACAACTTTTGCGATTGAATCAAATTTGGGCTTAGCGAATAACAATAAAATTTGCATCGTTGAATGTATCAAGGAATTTCTTTGGAATATTTTTTGGATTACGAACAAAGTAGATTATAAGAAAACAATTTATTTAAATAATCATATAAATGCCAAAATTCTGCATAATAAGATGTTTAAAAAAACATTCCGTTAACAGATGCGAGAAACCTCATATATCATTAGCACACAACAATCCAGTTTTATCCGCGCCAAAATCTCAAGCCATGCTGTCACATTCAATGCTTCGGTAACCGCCGAACAAAAATCTCCGTAGGGGACCCATCGAAAAAATAAAAAAAGTAATATTTTACATTTACTAATAGCGTTGAAGAATGCATTTACCAATCAGGTAATAGAACGAAAGCCCGTAATTTGCAATATCAGGTATTAATGAAGTTTTGACAATAAATATTTTCGGGACAGTGTTACATTTACCAATAGCGTTCAAGAATGCATTTACCAATCAGATGATAGGATGCAAGCCTGCAATTTGCAATAACAAATATCGAGAAATAATACCGAGGTCACACTGTTACATTTACCAATAGCATTGCATAATGTATTTACCAATCAGGTAATAGAACGAAAGCCCGTAATTTGAAATAATAAATTTTGGGAAAAAATACCGAGGTCACAATGTACGTTTACCAATAGCATTGCAATTTACAAAATTCATTTACCAATCAGGTAATGATATGAAAGGAATGTTTCCCAACAACTGTTGCGATTTAATCAAATTTGGGCTTAGCGAATAACAATTAAATTTGCATCGTTGAATGTATCAAGAAATTTCTTTGGAATATTTTTTGGATTACGAACAAAGTAGATTATAAGAAAACAATTTATATAAATAATCATATAAATGCCAAAATTCTGCATAATAAGATGTTTAAAAATACATCTCGTTAAGAGATGCGAGAAACCCCATCTATCATTAGCATACAACAACGCAGCTTTATCCACGGTAAAATCTCAAGCCATGCTATCACATTCAATGCTTCGGTAGCCGCGGAACAAAAATCTCCGTACGGGACCTATCCAAAAATAAAAAGGTAATATTTTACATTTACTAATAGCGTTGAAGAATGCATTTACCAATCAGGTAATAGAACGAAAGCCCGTAATTTGCAATATTGCAGGTATTAATGAAGTTTTGACAATAAATATTTTCGGGACAGTGTTACATTTACCAATAGCGTTCAAGAATGCATTTACCAATCAGATGATAGGATGCAAGCCTGCAATTTGCAATAACAAATATCGAGAAATAATACCGAGGTCACACTGTTACATTTACCAATAGCATTGCATAATGTATTTACCAATCAGGTAATAGAACGAAAGCCCGTAATTTGAAATAATAAATTTTGGGAAAAAATACCGAGGTCACAATGTACGTTTACCAATAGCATTGCAATTTACAAAATTTATTTACCAATCAGGTAATGATATGAAAGGAATGTTTCCCAACAACTGTTGCGATTTAATCAAATTTGGGCTTAGCGAATAACAATTAAATTTGCATCGTTGAATGTATCAAGGAATTTCTTTGGAATATTTTTTGGATTACGAACAAAGTAGATTATAAGAAAACAATTTATTTAAATAATCATATAAATGCCAAAATTCTGCATAATAAGATGTTTAAAAATACATCTCGTTAAGAGATGCGAGAAACTCCATCTATCATTAGCATACAACAACGCAGCTTTATCCACGGTAAAATCTCAAGCCATGCTATCACATTCAATGCTTCGGTAGCCGCGGAACAAAAATCTCCGTACGGGACCTATCCAAAAAATAAAAAAGGTAATATTTTACATTTACCAATAGCGTTGCAGAATACATTTACCAATCAGGTAATAGGATAAACACCTTTACTTTTCCAAAACCGAATTCAAAATTGCAATCATGGCATTGGTCACATTTTTGACCAATACAGTAAAAAGCAAGAAATTAACAGTTATACAATTATAGAGCATTGCAAAATCCATTTACCAATCAGATAATAGGATGGAAGCCTGCAATTTGCAATAACAAGTTTGAAAAAATCACAGTGTACATTTACCAATAGCATTGCAGAATGCATTTACCAATCAGGTAATAGAACGATAGCCCGTAATTTGCAATAATAAATTTTGGGAAACAATACCGAGGTCACAATGTACGTTTACCAATAGCATTGCAATGTGCAAAATTCATTTACCAATCAGGTAATGATATGAAAAGAATGTTTCCCAACAACTGTTGCGATTTAATCAAATTTGGGCTTTGCGAATAACAATTAAATTTGCATCGTTAAATGTATCAAGAATTTCTTTGGAATATTTTTTGGATTACGAACAAAGTAGATTATAAGAAAACAATTTATTTAAATAATCATATAAATGCCAAAATTCTGCATCATAAGATGTTTAAAAATACATCTCGTTAAGAGATGCGAGAAACCCCATCTATAATTAGCATACAACAACGCAGCTTTATCCACGCCAAAATCTCAGACCATTCAACGCTTCGGTAGCTGCCGAACAAATATCTCCATACGGGACCTATAGATAGGTTACTTATATAACATTTTACGTTTACCAATAGCGTTGAAGAATGCATTTACCAATCAGGTAATAGGATAAACACCTTTACTTTTCCAAAACGGACTTCGAAATTGCAATCGTGGCATTGGTCACATTTCTGACCAATACAGTAAAAAGCAAGAAATTAACAATTATACAATTATATAGCATTGCAAAATCCATTTACCAATCAGAGAATCGGATGAAAGCCTGCAATTTACAATAACAAATTTTGAGAAAAAAGACCGAGGTCACAATGTACGATTACCAATACCATTGTAAAACTCATTTACCAATCAGGTAATCAGATGAAAACCATGAAGTGTTTTTATCCTTAAATTAACGAAAAAATTTGGGGTAGGATATCTTTTGCGACTTAATCAGAAATAATCATTTGCTTTTAAATCAAAAAAGCTATGCATGAATTAATCGGCAAATGCTGGCTTGCCATTTCTAACGTATTGGATTTTAAAAGATTTGTAAGGGAAATATCTCGGTTTTAGATGTTATGAAATTCTCCAGCGGAGCATTAAAAGCTTAAATACATCCTTTATATGAAAGTGATTTCGGTGGAACGGAACATAAATTTCCAACGAAATCGTACAGTCGAACAGTTTTTAATTTTCGCTTCGGATCCAATCAAATGCGCTCGTCCTGTTTTAACGTTGACCCACGATCGCTCGGAAAAAATTAATTTTAAAACAGTTCCCCGGTTAAAAAAGCGAAATGTCAGTTGCATTTTCATCATTCGGCGGACATAACGTCATATAAAACTCATCAGAATTTTTACGGTTTCGGTATTTCCGTCCGCCACTGTCGCCGGCTATTGAACGACTTTATTTTGCATTCGTTTTGTTAACGAGACCAAAAAATTCTACGCCAAATTCGAATTTTATTGACGCATCCGTCCGTTCTTTTTTTTTTTCTTTCGTTGAATATGTTTAATTGCACGCTGACTTGCGGAAAATTTTTCACAAATAAATGGGGAGGCTCTGAAAACTTAATAAATGTAATAAAAGTTCAAAACAAATATTTTAACAAAGATGTACGTATTTGAAAAAAAAGAAATAGTAAAATCTTGTAATTCGTTATTTTTTGCAATAATAAAGCATGGGGAGCATGGGGCTTTATTTCTAGGACTTTTTGATAGAACTGCACTTTTAAATTTCAAGGTCGTCGGCCGAGAACAACATATCGTGAGCAACCGCACAGTCGGGCCATTTATGCGTACCCCCACCGATGAATTCGCGGTTCGCCGTAGATGCGCTAAGAATGCCGGCTTATGCCCGCGCTAACGATACGTGTCTGGCGGCCGACGACGGTGAAAGTTAACGGTACATTTTTATTGAAGGTAGAACAAATTGTGGCCGGGATGCTACGTTAAATCGTTTATATTTATTTATTTTAGAATTCATTTAATATATTTATTTTAATTTTAATAAAAATTTAGTTTTGTGCAACTACAAAAAAAGGAATATGGGTTAAAAGGAAATGTCGCAATCGATTACTCCAAAATCAGTGCAACCGAATGTAGATATCAATCTAAATAAATCGACAATTTAGCAAAAGCTGAAATGGCCTATCAGGCCATTAATGAATTAAGCGGTCTACCAGCCGATCGGTTAAACTTCTAAACAGTTATTGGATTACTACGATCAACCATTTACTATGATGATGGTTGACAGTCAACTAAATCCGTCATGATTTGCGAAAGCGACCTCTTCGATTCGTCTAAAATCACAGTATAAAATTAATTTCGCAACTCACAATTTAAACGAGTGGGACAATTAAAAATAGCCGCTTTTTTTTAATAGAGTAATCTTTGGATAATTTTTGACGAAATTGACCATGGAGAAACTTATGTTTTTTGATATATTAAAAAAAACTATTATTTGAAAAGATAGGCGGCGTTCATTATTGTACTGTATTTTATTACATAGGAGTATTTTTAAAAACTAAACGTTTACACAATTAAAAATTTTCCAATTTAAAACAATTAATACTGCTAAGATTGTCGTTTTAAAAGTTTAAACAAATTTAATTGTTAATTACTTGCTTTTCACTGTATTGGTCAAAAGTTTGACCAATGGCACGTATGCAATTTCAAAGTCGGTTTTGGAAAAGTAAAGGTGCTTATCCTGTTACCTGGTTGGTAAATGCATTCTTGAACGCTATTGGTAAATGTAAAATGATATATAAGTAGATCCTAATAGAGATTTTTAGTCGGTGCTCGGGGACGCGTTGCATGAGAACGGTGCGTTTAAGGTGTGTGTGCGGTTGAAGCTGGCCTTTTGGGCCTTAATGCGGGTTTGGGCTTTCCACATCGGCTCGTCAGATATATTTCTAATTATTTCAATATGCTAAATTTTGTCGTTTTAAGTCAAGAACTTGATTTTAATTGCACAAACTGTTGTTGAAGAATACCTGATTTTTATCCGATTACCTGATTGGTAAATGCATTCTCGAACGCTATTGGTAAATGTAAAATGATATATAAGTAGATCCTAATCGAAATTTTTAATCGGTGCTCGTGGACGCGTTGCATGCGAACGGTGCGTTTTAGGTGTGTGTGCGGTAGAAGCTGGACTTTTGGGCCTTAATGCGGGTTTGGGCTTTCCACATCGGCTCGTCAGATATATTTCTAATTATTTCAATGTGCTAAATTTTGTCGTTTTAAGACAAAACTTGATTTTAATTGCACAAACTGTTGTTGAAGAATACCTGGTTTTTATGCGATTACCTGATTGGTCAATGTATTCTTGAACGCTATTGGTCAATGTAATATATTTCGTACGGGTCCCATATCGAGATTTTTAGTCGGTCGTGGCAGAAACGGTGAATGTGAACGGTGTGTTTAAGGCTTCGGTGCGGTTGAAGCTGGACTTTTGGGCCTTAATGAGGGCATGGACCTTTTAGATGTTAAATTCTGTCACTTTTATGATTATTTCAATAAATTGTATTACAAATTTCCTTGTTGGTAAACAATAAAATATTTCAAATATATTGCCTGATACATCCAAAAACGGATATATAGAGGTTTTTCGCTAAGTCAAAACTTGATTTTAATGGTAAAAACTGTTGTTAAAGAATACCTGGTGTTCATCCGATTACCTGATTGGTAATTGTATTCTGCAACGCTATTGGTCAATGTAATATGTTTTGCACAGGTTCCACATCGAAATTTTTAGTCGGTCGTGGCGGAAACGGTGAATGTGAACGGTGTGTTTAAGGCTTCGGTGCGGTTGAAGCTGGACTTTTGGGCCTTAATGCGGGATTGAGCCTTTCCATTGATTCGACAGGTAGGCTTCTAATTATTGCTATATGTTAAATTTTTATGATTATTTGAATTAATTGTCGCATTATAATCTGGTTTGTTCGTGGTCCAAAAAATATTCTAACAAAATTTCGTGATACATCCAATGGTGCAAATTTAATGGTTTTTCGCTGAGTCAAAATTTGATCTAAATCGCAAAAGCTGCTATTAAAAAGTTCTTGGATTTGATCCGTTTACCTGATTGGGAAATGGATTCTGCAATACTATTGGTAAATGTAAAATGCGAGGTCATTATATTTTGTATGGGTCCCATAGCGAGATTTTTAGTCGGTAGCTGCTAATAAAAACTTGTTCTAAATGGCAAAAGCTGCTCTTGAAATATACCTGGCTCTCATCTGATCACCTGATTGGCGAATGCATTCTGCAACGCTATTGGTAAACAGAAAATTTGACGTTTTACGTTTTGTATAGTTCCCATATGGAGATGTTAACACTTTGGCCCAGTTAAAGTCAAATTTTTGGGCGCTAATGCGACATTGGGATTCGCACAACCTTTCGTCAGATATATATTTCTAATTATTTCAGTATGTCAAATTTTGACTTTATTATAATTATTTAAATTAATTTTTTTTTTAAATTATAAACAATTAAATGGGTGGATGTTGCAAAATTGAATCTCGATTCGAATTTTGGACCTATACATGGGGGTTAATTTTTATTTATTTTTCCGTTGCGAGTTTTAATAATTGTTTAGTGCGGTGTTGTTTTTCGAATAAATTATCGAATTTGATTTCTAGACCAGGTTTTTGGGGCCGGAAATCGATATCAGTTTTACGATTAAGGCACACGCTTATTCATTACTTTCATTCTTAGTCAGGCTTTGTTCGTGTAACAACGTTTTATTAGCAAAGTATTAGTGTATTTAGTGTTAAATTAATTAATTGTTATTTATTTATAACTGAAAATTAATTGTTTTATTATAAACTGATTTGTGGGCTACTGAAAAAAATTAAAAAAAAAATTATTTCATTTATCGAAGGTTAAATGGTTTGGTGCTACGTCAAAACTTGATTTAAATCGCGTAAACTGATGTTGAAAAATTCCGATCATCTGATTGGGAAATGCATTCTGCGACGCTATTGGTAAACGCAAAACTATAGGTAATTATTTTTTTTGAGTCTATTTTTGGAAATACATGTGGGGCTACAAATGCGTTTACGTTTTTATTATATAGATTTGTCGGAATAGTGAGTTCTGCGGCGTCAGAAACGTAAAACGAGCAAAAATAAGAAAGATTAAATTTTTTCCAGTTATTTACGTTAAATACATAGGCAATGCACTTATATTTTTCTTGCGTGGATATCAAAATAAAGCATATAGGTGAAGGTTGCAATATTTTTTCTCGTGAGTTGTTTATAGAACTTTGCTCGAAATGTATTTTTGAGAGTGTACACTCATTCTTGCTTTGCCACGAAATAAAAATAAACAACACTACTTGGCTCTTTTTTAGACAGATGGTCGGCTTTCGAAAGGTGGCAATTTGTATAATCAAAAATGTCGTTAATTTCGGATGCGTTTTAGCAACGTTTAATTTACAGCGGGCGTAAGACGAAAGTGGGCAAAAAAGTCTATAAATAAAACACGCACTAAAACGTGTAATAACGCAGAATACTTTGCCAGGTTTTCTAAATTACTTCATAACCTGTAGATTTATTATTAGACCATTACACGAAGCGATGACACATACTCTCTTTCGTTATGTCTCCGAAAAACTGACAATTTATGGTTATTAATTAGAATTTTCTATTTATCGACTCGCTCAAATTACAAGTGTTGAAGTTTTACGGGGAAGCGTCGTTTAAAAATTGACTTTTCGAAGTTTCCTTTGGGGAGATCAAAAATTTTGGGGCCGGAAAGGCTTGTCGAGCGAGAAATGGCACACGTCTGAGAAATCAAATATGAAATGAAGTGGTAGCTATTAGCGATTTTTTTGTAGGTGTTTAGTCATTAATAAGAAACAATTGTTATGGATAAAAATGGCCGTTTTGGTAAATTTCAGTAATCCAAAAAAATATTTTTGCAAAGTTAAGAAATCTAATGTGAAAAAAAGTATTTTTTGTTTTTACAGCTGTCAGGAAATTTTATTATTATTTTTTGGGTGTTTGAGCATTGCTTATAAACAATTATTGAGTATAAAAACGGCCATTTTGGCACATTTTGAAAAACAGAAATTATACGCTTTCAAACTTATGGAATTCGATAGGAGAAAAATATTTTTCTTCTTTGATAGCTATCGAGGAATTTTTTAATTGTTTTTTGGGCGTTTAGTCATTCATTATAAACAATTAATAAAGATAAAAGCGACCGGTTTGCCAAATTTCAAAAATCAGATTTTATACCTTTTCGAACTTGAGGAATCCAATACGAGAAAAATATTTTTTGCCTTGGTGGCTCTCAAAAAAATTTTTTAATTGTTTTTTGGACATTTAGCCATTAATTATGAACAATTGTCAGAGATAAAAACAGCCGTTTTGACAAATTGTGAAAATCAAAAATGTTACTTCTTTGAACTGAAAGAATCCAATACGAAAAAAATTATTTTCTGTCTTGATAGCTATCAAGGAATTTTTTAATTGTTGTTTTCGCCTTTAACCATTTATTATAAACAATTAATTAGAATACAGACGGCCGTTTTGGCAAATTTTGGCACTTACATATTATACTTTTGTGAACTTAAGAAATCCGATAGGAAAAAAATACTTTTCTGCTTTGATAGCTATCAAGCAATTTTTTTAATTGTTTTTTTGGGCTTTTAGTCATTCATTCTAAACAATTAATAAAAATCAAAACCGCCGTTTTGACAAATTTAAAAAATTAGTTATATTCAAACTTAATAAATCCAATACGAAAAAAATACTTTTCTAATTTGATAATTATAAACAAATTTTTAATTGTTTTTTTGGGACCGTAGCCATTCATTATAAACAATTAATAATAAAAACGGCCGTTGTGGCAAATTTTTAAAATCAGATATACTTTTTCGAACTTGAGGAATTCAATTTACGAGAAAAATATTTTTTTGCCTTCACCGCTATCAAAAAACATTTTTAATTGTTTTTTGGACATTTGGCCATTAATTATAAACAATTGTGAAAGATAAAAACGGCCTTTTTGGCAAATTTTATAAATCAAAAATTTTACTTGTTTAAACTGAAGGAATTCAATACGAAAAAAATATTATTCTGCCTTGATAGCGATCAAGGAATTTTTTAATTATTTTTTTCGTTTTTAGCCATTTATTGTAAACAATTATTAAAAATATAGACGGCCGTTTTGGCAAATTTTGGCAATTACATATTATACGTTTTTAAACTTAAGAAATCAGATGTGAAAAAAATATTTTTCTGTCTTGATAGCAATCAAGGAATTTTTTAATTGTCTTTAGGGCGTTTAGTAATTTATTATAAACAACTAATAAAAATAAAAACGGCCGTTTTGGCAAATTTCAAAAATTAGATATTATATTTTTTCAAACTTAAGAAGTCCAATACGAAAAAAAAATACTTTTCTGCTTTTATAGCTATCAACAAATTTTTTAATTGTTTTTTGGGCTTTTAGTAATTTATTATAAACAATTAATAAAAATAAAAACCGCCGTTTTGGCAAATTTCAAAAATTAGTTATTATATTTCTTCAAACTTAATAAATCCAATACGAAAAAAAATACTTTTCTGCTTTGATAGCTATCAACGCATTTATTAATTGTTTTTATGAAACTGTAGCCATTCATTATAAACAATTAATAAAAATAAAAACGGCCGTTGTGACAAATTTCGAAAATCAGATATACTTTTTCGAACTTAAGAAATACGATACGAAAAAAATTTTTTTCTTCTTTGATACCTATCATAGAATTTTTTAATTATTTTTTGGGCGTTTAGCCATTTATTATAAACAATTAATAAAAATAAAAACGGCCGTTTTGGCAAATTTGAAAAATCATATATTATACTTTCTGAAACTTAAGAAATACAATACGAGAAAAACATTTTTCTGCTTTGATAGCCGTCAAGGAATTTTTCAATTGTTTTTTGGAAGCTTAACCATTAATTATAAACAATTATTGAGCATAAAAACAACCGTTTTGGCAATTTTGAAAAATTACATATTTTACTCTCTGATGCAGTCAAATCTAATATAAAGTAAAACGGTTTTCTCTGTCTAAACTTTTTTTAACTATTTTTCTCGTGTTTATCAATTACTTTTAAACAATTATTAAACCTAAAAACGGCCCTTTTGGCAAATTTTGAAAATCAGATCTACTTTTTTAAACTTAAGAAACCGCATAAGAAAAAAACATTTTTGGCTTTGATAGCTCTGGGGGAATTTCTCAATAATTTTTTGGCCGTTTAGCCATTAGTTATAAACATTTATTCAGCACAAAATCGGCCGTTTTGCCAAATTTCAAGAATCGCGTAATTAACCGTTTCAAGCTTAATTTA
Organism: Sinopyrophorus schimmeli; assembly: GCA_036325965.1. Lineage (NCBI taxonomy): Eukaryota > Metazoa > Arthropoda > Insecta > Coleoptera > Elateridae > Sinopyrophorus > Sinopyrophorus schimmeli. Next base: position 558,951 of record JARFIZ010000394.1, read on the forward strand.
AAAAAAAATGTAGCGGCGATTGGGCTGTTCGAAAACAATCAGAACTCGTGCTACAGACAGGTTATCTTCGGCCGGCGAAAATTTCAAGGGTAGAAATCAATTCCGGCCACGAAGTCTTCTCCCTTTTCTTTTCTCTCCCGTTTCCGGTATCTGCTATCCGGAGAACGATATTGCATACCTGCACGCAGCCCGAAATAAAACTCCCATTATTGAGCAAATGAGCGAAGTTTACTGAACTCTCTCTCTCTCTCTCTCCTTCTTTTCGCCCCCCTTTCCCGTTTTTCTCTCCTGCGAAGCTCTCGGCGAAGCGAAATACGTAAAATGCTCCGCGGAAAAATTTCAATGTCGCGCAGCATACTTGAAATATTACTTTTTTCATGTTAGATGATGTGGAAAATCTTACGTCTTACTGCTGTCACTTGTGACGCGCGACGTTAGTTTCCATTTTACGCGACGAAATTTTTTATTTTCCTGTTTACCGTCGATAAATGGATTTTGGCGCGCGCGCGCGACGATCGCGAAGAGCAAGGATCGAGGGCCATTAAATCGTTGAATCAATTAACGTTTGAAGTATCTTTTATCTGTAACGAAACGCGAAACTCGGATCCACTTTCCTTTTATCCGTTCCGAATTTTGGAAACGCGCCAGCTCGCTTAATGGATAGAAGAAAAACCGATTTCTATGTTGTTTTTTTTTTGGTATATTTTAATTAACGCGGTGCGTAATAAGAAAAGTTGTGGAATGCCGATTGACTAATTTTTTACGCGAGCCACATTAATTCGGAGTTATTTTTTAATTAAGAATTTTTAAACGGGCGTCGTCGAGAAGTTCCGCCGCCATTGTCTTTTGGGCGAAAAAGCAATTTATTTCTCGGGCATATTAATGAATTTTATTCGTTGCAAGTTATCCTATTAATAGTTTCGTCTTTTTGGGTTTTGTAATAAAAAAATCCAAAGTAAAGTTAAAATGAGTTTAAGGAGGTTTTTAAAAAAATTGTCGACGATTTATTTCGAAGCTTTAAATTTAAAAGTGAGAAAAACCGGAAATTTTGAATTAACTAATTTAAAAAAATTGTTTTTGTGAATTGTGCTTAAAACCGAGTGCGCGCATTCGAGCTCAAAGTGGCACATTTCCGATCTCGGGAAAATGAAGCGCGCCGCTCCGCGTCGCGCTTCATTTGCTTCCCTCGCTCGCAAATGTGCCACTTTTCGCTCGAACGCGCACATCCTCGTATTTATCGATTTGCCTTAATTAAGGTAAGTGACCCCTCTACCGGACAGTTTTCAGAATCGATCAATATTTAATAAAGTTTGTTTGAAAAAGTAATTAATATTATTGGAAAATAAATACAATCGAAGAAAAAAAGTATTTTTAATTAATCTTATAATTTATTTATTAGTTTTTTTGCTCTTTTAATATTCTTTTGATTGAGCATGCAAAGCCAATTCTATTGTATGCATCCTTGATCACCTTATTTTTAGTTTAAATTCATAGAAAATTATTAATTTGTTTATGTTTTTAATAATTTTACCTTATACTAATTAACTCAAAAATGTTTTTGATTTTATAGTTGTTCTTGTATATTTAATTGTTTATTAGCTATGTCTGAACACCAGAAAAATAATTAAAAAAATCCGGGATAGCTATCAGAGCGGAATTAATTTTTTCATATTGGATTTGTTTAGATTTTTACTGTAAAATATATAATTTTCAGAATTTGCCAATACGGCCGTATATGTGCATTTTAATTGTTTATTAGCTATGTCTGAACACCAGAAAAATAATTAAAAAAATCCGGGATAGCTATCAGAGCCGGAATTAATTTTTTTCATATTGGTTTTGTTTCGATTTTTACTGTAAAATATATAATTTTCAGAATTTGCCAATATAGCCGTAAATGTGCATTTTAATTGTTTATTAGCTATGTCTGAACACCAGAAAAATAATTAAAAAATCCGGGATAGCTATCAGAGCCGGAATTAATTTTTTCATATTGGTTTTGTTTGATTTTACTGTAAAATATATAATTTTCAGAATTTGCCAATATGGCCGTATATGTGCATTTTAATTGTTTATTAGCTATGTCTGAACACCAGAAAAATAATTAAAAAATCCGGGATAGCTATCAGAGCCGGAATTAATTTTTTCATATTGGTTTTGTTTCGATTTTACTGTAAAATATATAATTTTCAGAATTTGCCAATACGGCCGTATATGTGCATTTTAATTGTTTATTAGCTATGTCTGAACACCAGAAAAATAATTAAAAAATCCGGGATAGCTACAGAGCCGGAATTAATTTTTTTTATATTGGTTTTTTTTCGATTTTACTGTAAAAAATATAATTTTCAAATTTCCAATAGGCCCTATATTGCATTTTAATTGTTTATTAGCATGCAAACCAGAAAAATAATTAAAAAATCCGGGTGCATCAACAGGAATTAATTTTTTTATATTGGATTTGTTTGATTTTTATTAAAAAATATAATTTTCAGAATTTGCCAATAGGCCGTAATTGATTTTAATTGTTTATTAGCTATGTCTGAACACCAGAAAAATAATTAAAAAATCCGGGATAGCAAGAGCCGGGAAATTTAATTTTTTCATATTGGTTTTTTTTGATTTTTTCTGTAAAATATATAATTTTCAGAATTTGCCAATATGGCCGTAAATGTGCATTTTAATTGTTTATTAGCTATGTCTGAACACCAAAAAATAATTAAAAAATCCGGGATAGCTACAGAGCCGGAATTAATTTTTTCATATTGGTTTGTTTAGATTTTTACTGTAAAATATATAATTTTCAGAATTTGCCAATAGGCCGTAATGTGCATTTTAATTGTTTATTAGCTATGTCTGAACACCAGAAAAAAAATTAAAAAATCCGGGATAGCTATCAGAGCAGGAATTAATTTTTTTCATATTGGTTTTTTTTGATTTTTACTGTAAAATATATAATTTTCGAATTTGCCAATAGGCCGTAATTGCATTTTAATTGTTTATTAGCTATGTCTGAACACCAGAAAAATAATTAAAAAAACCGGGATAGCTATCAGAGCCGGAATTAATTTTTTCATATTGGTTTGTTTAGATTTTACTGTAAAATATATAATTTTCAGAATTTGCCAATACGGCCGTAATGTGCATTTTAATTGTTTATTAGCTATGTCTGAACACCAGAAAAAAAATTAAAAAATCCGGGATAGCTATCAGAGCGGAATTAATTTTTTCATATTGGTTTGTTTCGATTTTACTGTAAAATATATAATTTTCAGAATTTGCCAATATGGCCGTATATGTGCATTTTAATTGTTTATTAGCTATGTCTGAACACCAGAAAAATAATTAAAAAATCCGGGATAGCTATCAGAGCAGGAATTAATTTTTTCATATTGGTTTGTTTGATTTTACTGTAAAATATATAATTTTCAGAATTTGCCAATATGGCCGTAAATGTGCATTTTAATTGTTTATTAGCTATGTCTGAACACCAGAAAAATAATTAAAAAAATTCGGGATAGCTATCAGAGCCGGAATTAATTTTTTTCATATTGGTTTTGTTTCGATTTTTACTGTAAAATATATAATTTTCAGAATTTGCCAATATGGCCGTAAATGTGCATTTTAATTGTTTATTAGCTATGTCTGAACACCAGAAAAATAATTAAAAAAATCCGGGATAGCTACCAGAGCAGGAATTAATTTGTTTCATATTGGATTTGTTTAGATTTTTACTGTAAAATATATAATTTTCAGAATTTGCCAATACGGCCGTATATGTTCATTTTAATTGTTTATTAGCTATGTCTGAACACCAGAAAAATAATTAAAAAATCCGGGATAGCTATCAGAGCAGGAATTAATTTTTTCATATTGGTTTGTTTAGATTTTTACTGCAAAATATATAATTTTCAGAATTTGCCAATACGGCCGTATATGTGCATTTTAATTGTTTATTGCCTATGTCTGAACACCAGAAAAATAATTAAAAAAATCCGGGATAGCTATCAGAGCAGGAATTAATTTTTTTCATATTGGATTTGTTTAGATTTTACTGTAAAATATATAATTTTCAGAATTTGCCAATACGGCCGTATATGTGCATTTTAATTGTTTATTAGCTATGTCTGAACACCAGAAAAATAATTAAAAAATCCGGGATAGCTATCAGAGCAGGAATTAATTTTTTCATATTGGTTTGTTTAGATTTTTACTGTAAAATATATAATTTTCAGAATTTGCCAATAGGCCGTATATGTGCATTTTAATTGTTTATTAGCTATGTCTGAACACCAGAAAAATAATTAAAAAATCCGGGATAGCTACAGAGCGGAATTAATTTTTTCATATTGGTTTGTTTAGATTTTTACTGTAAAATATATAATTTTCGGAATTTGCCAATACGGCCGTATATGTGCATTTTAATTGTTTATTAGCTATGTCTGAACACCAGAAAAATAATTAAAAAAATCCGGGATAGCTATCAGAGCAGGAATTAATTTTTTTCATATTGGTTTTGTTTCGATTTTTACTGTAAAATATATAATTTTCGGAATTTGCCAATACGGCCGTATATGTGCATTTTAATTGTTTATTGTCTATGTCGGAACACCAGAAAACTAATTAAAAAAATCCGGGATAGCTATCAGAGCAGGAATTAATTTTTTTCATATTGGATTTGTTTAGATTTTTACTGTAAAATATATAATTTTCGGAATTTGCCAATATGGCCGTATATGTGCATTTTAATTGTTTATTAGCTATGTCTGAACACCAGAAAAATAATTAAAAAAATCCGGGATAGCTATCAGAGCAGGAATTAATTTTTTTCATATTGGATTTGTTTAGATTTTTACTGTAAAATATATAATTTTCGGAATTTGCCAATACGGCCGTATATGTGCATTTTAATTGTTTATTGTCTATGTCGGAACACCAGAAAAATAATTAAAAAAATCCGGGATAGCTATCAGAGCAGGAATTAATTTTTTTCATATTGGTTTTGTTTCGATTTTTACTGTAAAATATATAATTTTCAAAATTTGCCAATATGGCCGTATATGTGCATTTTAATTGTTTATTGTCTATGTCGGAACACCAGAAAAATAATTAAAAAAATCCGGGATAGCTATCAGAGCAGGAATTAATTTTTTTCATATTGGATTTGTTTAGATTTTTACTGTAAAATATATAATTTTCGGAATTTGCCAATACGGCCGTATATGTGCATTTTAATTGTTTATTAGCTATGTCTGAACACCAGAAAAATAATTAAAAAAATCCGGGATAGCTATCAGAGCAGGAATTAATTTTTTTCATATTGGTTTTGTTTAGATTTTTTCTGTAAAATATATAATTTTCAGAATTTGCCAATACGGCCGTATATGTGCATTTTAATTGTTTATTAGCTATGTCTGAACACCAGAAAAATAATTTAAAAAATCCGGGATAGCTATCAGAGCCGGAATTAATTTTTTTCATATTGGATTTGTTTAGATTTTTACTGCATAATATATAATTTTCAGAATTTGCCAATATGGCCGTAAATGTGCATTTTAATTGTTTATTAGCTATGTCTGAACACCAGAAAAATAATTAAAAAAATCCGGGATAGCTACCAGAGCAGGAATTAATTTGTTTCATATTGGATTTGTTTAGATTTTTACTGTAAAATATATAATTTTCAGAATTTGCCAATATAGCCGTAAATGTGCATTTTAATTGTTTATTAGCTATGTCTGAACACCAGAAAAATAATTAAAAAAATCCGGGATAGCTACCAGAGCAGGAATTAATTTTTTTCATATTGGTTTTGTTTCGATTTTTACTGTAAAATATATAATTTTCAGAATTTGCCAATACGGCCGTATATGTGCATTTTAATTGTTTATTAGCTATGTCTGAACACCAGAAAAATAATTAAAAATCCGGGATAGCTATCCCGAGCAGGAATTAATTTTTTCATATTGGATTTTTTTTAGATTTTTACTGTAAAATATATAATTTTCAGAATTTGCCAATACGGCCGTATATGTGCATTTTAATTGTTTATTAGCTATGTCTGAACACCAGAAAAATAATTAAAAAAATCCGGGATAGCTACCAGAGCAGGAATTAATTTGTTTCATATTGAATTTGTTTAGATTTTTACTGTAAAATATATAATTTTCAGAATTTGCCAATACGGCCGTATATGTGCATTTTAATTGTTTATTAGCTATGTCTGAACACCAGAAAAATAATTAAAAAAATCCGGGATAGCTACCAGAGCAGGAATTAATTTTTTTCATATTGGTTTTGTTTCGATTTTTACTGTAAAATATATAATTTTCAGAATTTGCCAATATGGCCGTAAATGTGCATTTTAATTGTTTATTAGCTATGTCTGAACACCAGAAAAATAATTAAAAAAATTCGGGATAGCTATCAGAGCCGGAATTAATTTTTTTCATATTGGTTTTGTTTCGATTTTTACTGTAAAATATATAATTTTCAGAATTTGCCAATATGGCCGTAAATGTGCATTTTAATTGTTTATTAGCTATGTCTGAACACCAGAAAAATAATTAAAAAAATCCGGGATAGCTACCAGAGCAGGAATTAATTTTTTTCATATTGGTTTTGTTTCGATTTTTACTGTAAAATATATAATTTTCAGAATTTGCCAATATGGCCGTAAATGTGCATTTTAATTGTTTATTAGCTATGTCTGAACACCAGAAAAATAATTAAAAAAATTCGGGATAGTTATCAGAGCCGGAATTAATTTTTTTCATATTGGTTTTGTTTCGATTTTTACTGTAAAATATATAATTTTCAGAATTTGCCAATATGGCCGTAAATGTGCATTTTAATTGTTTATTAGCTATGTCTGAACACCAGAAAAATAATTAAAAAAATCCGGAATAGCTACCAGAGCAGGAATTAATTTTTTTCGTATTGGATCTGTCAAGTTTTTTACTGCAAAATATATAATGAATCCCGCCGCTCCGCGTCGCGCTTTATTTGCTTCTCTCGTTCGCAAATGTGCCACTTTTTGCTCGAACGCGCGCATCCTCGTATTTATTACATATTAATAACATCTCTTTCAATCAAAAATTTAATAACACACGGTGCTCAACTCTTTTCGAGCCAAAAATCAACACATCAAATTAATTTTTGCAATTATTTTGTTTTTATTTTAGTTGAGCGCCGTACCCCATCAAATTCCAAACAATTTAGAAAAAAATTCATCAAAATCGCTTCATAAATAAAAAGGCAAACCTCCAACTACGTTTCAACTCGGCTTAACGCACCATTCACAGTAATTAAAATATATTGAAATTGGTAAAGACAAAACTTTATAAAAATAAAATCAAAAAAAAACAACTAAATTTAGCCCCCCACCACCAGCAATTAAACTTTCATCTGGGCTTGTAGTACTCGCGTCGCGGGGACACCCCGAAGAGGGATTGCGCGCAAATTGTAGGTGAAAGGGCCGATCCCGCGTTCGGCGCCGGCAACGTCAAGAAACGTAAGAAATTTCTCGGCGCGAAGTGATAAATGGTCGGAATGCGGGGAAAGTTTAAGTTGCTAATTATTGAAGTTTAATATAACAGTTAAGCCGTTTTAGGTGTAAATGCTAAACATTAACAACACAAAGATAAGCGCCCCTAATCCTGTTTTGTTGGCGGCTAAATTAAATTTATGTAAATATAACCTATTCCGATCCTTCAGCTGTTGAATACAATGCGTACATCGCGGAAGCCGCAAACAAAACATTACTTTGTTTCCTCCTTAGTGAACTGTCATTGTCGTAGAGTCAAACTCGGGAATTCAATGCATTGCTAAGATCTCATCACATCTGCGAGAAGCTTTCAATGTTGGAGGAATTTCGGCTGCAAAGACAAGTGAAATAATAACATTCCTTAGCTAAACCGCGCCTGTAGATGGGAATCATTTATATTTTACATTTAGATACGTCAAAATTCTAAAGCCCGCCGAACTAAAACGAAAATTTCGCAATTGTTCACGGCCATTGTGTTTTAATGAATGGTTTTAAACATTTATCTTGGGGATTTAAAGTAATTCGATGCTTCTTGCCGCCGCTTCTGTTTGTGTATTGCCCGAGCCCCCCCGAACGGGATGAATTTCGCTTTTCGAGATTTTTTTTCGCTCTTTCGCTTCTGCGACGCTGAAATTTATAAAAATTGACACCGTGTCCGGAAACGAAGCGCGTCTTAAATAAATTCGCTCGAAATGTTGTCTGACATATTTTTACAGCGACGTGGAAGTTCCAGACCGGTCAAATAATTTATGAATGGAAATAAATTAAATATTATTGCTTCGAGCAGGATGATAAATAAATAAAAATTGTAAACGAGAAGTTTAAACGTTTCGAGTTGGGCGAGGAATGGAATTTATTGTGGGGGGGTACCCCTACGTGCGATTAAATGAGAGGGACGGCTTGTTTCGATTTGTATTTAAGGGAAAAATCGAATGTATTTAAAAAAAATTATCGGTTTGGAAATAGTTTACATAGTTTATTTTGTGGACTTGCAATTATAAATAATAAAATCATTTACAGTCGAACCTCGATAACTCGAATTTTTGATAACTCAAATTATTATTAGTTTTTATTCAACTTCGTGTTATCGAGGTTCGACTGTATGTTGTAAGAACCTCGAAAATAAAAAAAAACTTGTGTTAACCGAAAAAAAATTGCGACCTTTTTTCATACAGTTTTCAATGCTCTTGAACAATATTTTTATTAAATAATTAATTAATAATAAATTAATCCGAAAAATATACAAAAGTCTCTTTGATCTCTTTAAATAAAATTTGTTTTATTTTATGTAAGAAGTCGAAATCAAATTTGTAACTATTTTAAAAAAAATTATATTTTCTAAAAGGGATAGATATATTTATTTCAAGTTTGTAGCAAATTAAAGGGTATTAATTGCCTGCAAGTTTTAAGCAATTTAATTAAACGATTTTAGTTTACAAAAATTTTTTTTTGGGGACAGGAACCTCGTTGCAGGTTAATTTAAGAAACAATGCTAATAATTAATTGTTAATAAAATTTATAAGGCCACTTTTTGGAACATAAAAATCAAAGCAAATTGTGTATTAAACTTTTCTGCTACAATGCATACAGTGGAAACTCGATTATCCGGACTAATTATATATTGTTGCAGCTCATTCGGATAATCGAAAATTCGGTTAATTGAATATATAGAAAAAAACGAATTTTAGCTATATATAATGTGACCATACTTCCTGTTTTGAATGGGATATAGTAAAAACCAAAAAATTTCTGGTACATAGCTACCAAATCGCCTTTTAAAAATTCGCTTTAAATAAGCCAATTAGATTAGCTCATTTTTAATGGCCGCTCATTACTTAGCCAATCAGAACAGCTTAATTGCTTCGTAACCATGACTATATCACAAATATCGAAATAACATCGTTTTGAAATAATTAAATCATATTTCAAATTAAATACAGTTAAACTTCGATTTTCCGTACACATACCACTACTTCTCGCTTTTATTTTAATTAAAAATTACAATAGGGCATTTTTACGAAAAACTACATTTCTAATTTAGTACTTTTAAACTAGACTAGATGGGGGAAGCTTCATCGTACATGAAAAAAAAATATTTTTTACTTTTTCCGAATTTTGACTCTTATTTCCCAACTTTTTTTTTAACATACCCCACACAAGTCATTCTAAAATTTTGAGGCATCCCCTATGTAACATATAAATATTTTTTTATATTTAAAAATTGAATTAATCCATAAATGAAGTCTAATTACAACAGTGCATACAAAATGTGGCTTAAAACTAATTTGTTTATAATTTTCAGAAAAATGAAAATTAGCCAAAAATATTTGGAGACATTAATTTAGACATACCTATAAACCTTCAGCAATCTGCAAAAGATGATATAAAAATCATTTAGTGGATTTTTAATGGCCCACTTCAAAAAATTTGACTCATATACAATTTTAATTAATCAAAAATGAGAATTAGTAAACATTTGGAAGTACACCTGAAAATATTTTTATCAAAAGGAATAAAATATCTCACCTTTTTCAAACAAAAAATAGATCTAATTTATTCGTCTTTTAATTTTTTGAATTGAAGAATAAACTAATGATATAGGCATATCCGACAAAAATGTGCGCGTTCGAGCGAAAAGTGGCACATTTCCGAGCGAGGGAGGCAAATGAAGCGCGACGCGGAGCGGCGCGCTTCATTTTCCCGAGATCGGAATGTGCCACTTTGAGCTCGAATGTGCACACTCGGTTTTAAGCACGATTCACAATAATTTAAACCAATAAATTTGAGGAAAAATCAATTAATTAATTTTAATCGGTTTTTCTCACTTGCACCGAAGAGAAAATCGCATCTTTTCGCTCCCTTCCACCCATTGCTATGGTAAATACGTTTTTCGCACATATAATCGATATTTACTGTACTAAATTTAGTTTTAGTATTTGAAAGGGCGAAAAATAAGTAGACAAATTCAATAAATACGAGGATGTGCGCGTTCGAGCGAAAAGTGGCACATTTCCGAGCGAGGGAGGCAAATGGAGCGCGACGCGGAGCGGCGCGCTTCATTTTCCGAGATCGGAATGTGCCACTTTGAGCTCGAATGCGCACACTCGGTTTTAAGCACTATTACGAAGCGTCCCGTTTTAACACGAAAAAACGAACGCGGTTGACAATCCGGAGAATCGCGAATCTGTATAACTGAGGTTTTACTGTACTTTTTCAATTATATAAAATCGTAAGATTTACACCCCACGCAACGTTTTGACGCCTTTACGGGGATAAAACTCGAAAATTAAATCGACGTCGGTAGGGACGCTTTACATTTTTAAAAAATATAGTCTTTTAGCCAAAAAACAAGCACAATCTTAGCAGGCGACGCCGAATTAGTTTTTTCAAAAATTTCAATTAAACATTTCGAGCGTTTTTTATACCTATTCAATTTGCTCCTAAGTTTTGCTTTAAATTAATTTTTTTTTGAAACAAAAGCGGCTTAATTTTGCTTCTATTTTCTCTCACAACAAAAAAAATATAAATTTCCATTTCTAAAACAAGATTACTCTTTTTAATCCCATTTTCTTCGAGTATTGACTAGATTAATTAGCTCAAAGGAACTGAATTAAATAATACATCTTCTTCAGTTTCTTTTCTAGTCGTTTTACTTCGAAAAACTGAACGTAATTAATTAATTCATTAACCGATCCTTTACATTTTAATTGTTAATTTTGCATAAACACCTTTTGAAAGATGGCAGAGAACAATTCAAACGTCCGAACATCATTTTTCAGCGCGCGCGCGCCCACACAAAAAATTGTGCATTAATAAAGCGCGATGGTGTTCCTAAGCAAACGTTAAAATGCCTTTTTAAAGCGCCGAAATAAAAGAGCTTTTAACAATCGTGAGAAAGGCGGCCTGCAAACATAACGCCCGTATTTCGTCGCCCTTAAATATATTTGTTTATCACAATCCTCGCTAGATCCCACTTGTTTGCCGAGAATTTTTCTTTTGAAAATGTTAATTGCTGTTGGGGTTTGGGTTTGGGTTCTTTTCGTCGGTTTTGCGCGCAACGACCGCCTTTTCGGCGCGAAACGGCGATTTTTTTCCTTTCGCTTTCGGCCTTCGACTTAATTAGTCGTCGAAGTTTCGGGGTCGATTATCTATTTACGAGGGGACGATTTCGATCGGGACAAAGGAAAATAAAAGTACAGTCGCTCCTCGAGATTTAACTCGGAAAATTAGTTATTGAGCTTGTCTTAACCACGTTCAAACTTTAGGGCTTTATTATCCTCGGTAATTTGTTTGAAAGTGAGAACTCAACTTGGCGCTTTGTTTTTCCTTTTTGAAGTTGGCAAACAATGCAGCGCGATGTAACTTACAGTTGTGCCAACCTATTTTATTACTGCCAACTTTACAAGCGAACTTTTATTTGGACGTTTTTTTGTTTGCAGATCGGACAACCTCATGGATGGATATTCTGGAACCTAAGAAGATTTTAAAGGCGAAGAGCAATCAAAAGTGAGTCGTTTTTTCTATTAATTTAGAATTGAAAAAGGTCGAAGATTTAAGTTTGTTTTTGCGGCACAGAATGTTATGTTAAAAAAATTGTAGCGCTGTTATTTGCGGACGGATCTTGAAAAACTAGACAGATTCGGATTCGCCAGACTTTTTGGCTTCGGATAGGCTGAAAAAACCATAGGCGTGCTATTTGAAATTTTTGAGAAAAACGGGTTCGAAGAGTTCGACTTGCAATAATTTTTTTTGAAATTTCTACTTTGAAAAATCGTAGCTCGGTTATTTGTGAACGGATCTTTATAAACTTTTCAGATTCTGAAAGCCCGTTTATCTGAGCGTAGGATTAACCAAAAAAATCAACAGAGGCCCAATGTTAAGTCTAGGAGAAAAACGCGCTCGAAGCTTTCAAAATGTAAATTTGGCTAAAATTTTTAATTTTCATGCGCCGCCTTTGCGAATTTTTTCAAATGCTGGGACACCCCATATATTTTAAATCTTGCAAAAAAATTAAGAACTTTATAGCTAAACCAGAAGTCTCACAAGAACATTTTGAGAACTTCCGAATTTCTCTATTTAAAAAATATAAAACTTAAACAATGATACAAAGTTTGATTCAGTACTAATACAGTTCTGCAATTTTAATACGGCGGTACCACATGTCTCATATATTAGAAAAAAAATAAAAACCGTAAATTGCAAAACACGTCGGTAAAGCAAAATAGAACCCGAATAAGTTTTTCGTAAAAACGATCGTTCGCCCTATTTTACAATTACTAAGCTTTCGAATGGTATTAAATTCCGCTGCCGTCGAATCAATTTAAACAAAGGGCGGTTGAGAATGCAGCGACTTTTTGCGTTCGTCTTCTAATTCTTCCATTGTTGGCGTTTCACACAAAACGCTGTAGTTTTACGGCGAGCAGATTCGGACACGTTTGAATTAATTACGAAACGATTTGTAGAAATTAAATCGCTTTAAGTGCGTCGACGATAAACAACGCAAAACGCCGTAAGAGACCCCACGCGCGCTCGGCGGCCGAAAAATGTGCCGCATAATTTTTCGCCGAATTATTTTCGTTATCATTGATGTATGCGGCGAGAGCCGTTAATCCGTGATAATTTTGTTCGACGAACGGCTTAATTTCCTCATCGCTTGGGTCAAATCCAAAATATCTTTGGCCGTCTTGCAATTTCATCGTGTACGAATATTTTATGCGCAAGGCCCCTTTGGCGTAATCGTCCGATCCGCCCGCCGCCGGCTCTGGAAATTAATAAATATGTTCGCTTTATTATCGAAAGGCAAAAAAAATTGTTTTTTTACGTCGTACAAAATTCGCCGCCGGTATTGACGACTGTATCTTTCGTTCCTGCGACGGTAGTATTTTTTTATGGCCTTAATGGCGACTTTGCCGGCTCCTTCCAAATCTCGCCAGTCTTTACATTTTTTATTAGCGTAGCCTCAAGGATAAAAAGTAAATAAGCCGAAGAATGTAAAGACACGTATAATTTTATGTCTTTTGCGTATTTCTGGAGCGTCTCGGCTAGGGCTCGGCTTTCGGACTCGCTGAACGCGTGGGCGCCGCCAAAAGTTTCCGAACAGGGGTTCGTGCTTGAGCCTGAAACTTAAAAAATAGTCTTATTAGAATTTTAATCCCATTTAATTAAATTACTAATAGTTAGCGGCAAAAAAAATTAAGCGTTTAGTCGAAAATCTAATTCTAATTTGTTAATAAGTCCAAAGGTATCGAGGGTCGACTGTATTTTATTTAATTTTTAATGAAAATAAACGCCCAAAAGTGTTTGAGCTATAAATAATTATAAACATCTTAAATTTCGAAAAATTTAAATTAATTTTTGAGAATTAACAAGTTAAGTCTGTTTTGAAGAACACCAGCGCCATCTATATTAAAAATTATTTTTTTCTTGGCGAAGTGCTTTGTAAAGGATTAAATTTTGATTCTAAACTTTTTTTTCTACGACCTATGTTTTTTAAGTTAATTAAAAATGTACAAATCACCCCCTATTTAAAGATCTTTGGGCTATAAAGGGCTGAATCACAAAAAGAAGGGCGACGTCGGTAGGGACGCTTTTCATATTCAAAAAATATAGACTTTTAGCTAAAAGGTAAAAAAAAATTCGATAGGCGACGTCGTATTAAATTTTTTAAAAATCGCAATCAAAATTTTGAGTTTTAAACTCGCATTGCCATTAAAATTTAAATGACGATTTAATTGGTTTTTATGTTGGAATTTTTTCAGCTGTGGTTGCCACGTAACGTTTTTAGAACTTTCAAAGGGCGCATCTTAAAAATTTGATAGAGACCAAACACCCTTATTTTTTTAATAAAAATTATCCAAAAAACTTACGTCCCCATTTAGTCGGACGTTGCGGTTCGATGCTAAAAAAAAAATAATAACGGTAATTAATTTCGTGTCGAGCGCTCTTAATTAAAATTAATAACAACAAAATTAGTTGGAAAGCTCGCCGTTATTTAATTACGACCTTTTCGGCGCAAAATATATTAATAACTTTTAAATGTCGCCAAAATTTCGAATAAAGCAATTTATATAAAAGCGTTTTCGAGAGGAAATGTAATTTATCTTTATATTATAGTTCATGAAAACCCTTTACGAATTAAACGAATTAAAACCCGTCCTTAATCTAATTCGACCAACCTCTAACATTCCAGACACCTAATTTCGAAAGTTTCAGCTCGGAGGGTAAGAAATTGAGGAGAGACAATAAAAGTGTGTGTGCGGCCTATGCCGAGAGCTTCCGCAAATTGCTTGTATAATTTAAAGCAATTTTTGTTGTTTTTTTATTTACTTAATGCTCACAAGAAAATTTCGTCGGGGTAAATTAGGGGGGCGGCTCGTCGGACGGGGTTAACAAGGCTGAACTGTTGTTCTTCCATTTTTTTTTAATTTCCAAAAAAAATAAACAATTTTAATTTAGCGAATTAACGCACGATATTTGTTTATTTTTTTTAATTCTTAGTGCTCTTTGTGGGACTTTGTTTAAAATTTAAATGTGTGCGGATTTTTGGGTTTCTGGCTTTTGATTGAAAATAAATTATTTAAAGATTTTTTTTATAGAAATTAAAAGAAATAATTAATAAAAACCATTCTCAAAGAGAGGTAATAAGAAATGCATTAAAGTACTGTTAAAAGTCGTTTATAACGAAATCGGTTATTGCAACTTATTTTTCTAAGATTTTCAAGTCTCGTTTTAGCTTTTATAAAAGATAACGTAAACGAAAGGCGCTTGTAACAATGAAATTTCGAGTAACCACCTAATTTGCCTATGTATTATACAGGGTGTTCCCGAATAAGTAGCAGAGTCGGAGAGGATTGAAGCTAATTAATAGAAATCATTTTTAAAAATAAATACACAAGATTTTGTTACGTTTTTTGGTTAGAAAAAACTAAGGTTGTACAGTTTTGATGACTTTTTGGCCCATAAATATTAGAGGTTGCAAAAAAATTAAAATTAGGGCACAGAAAAAAAATTGGTATAGCGATTGTTGGCTATAGCAACCTCATGTCTTTAACCTTTGCGATCGTCGTTATAAACGACTTTTACTTTTTATTTTAAATGAGAACAGTATGAATTTAATTTATATCAGTAGTGTCCATTTAAAAATTCAAATAAATTAATTAAAGTTTCAAGCGGGGAAAACGCCTAAACCTGATACAGGTATAAAAAGGCGCCAACAACAACAACAAATAAATTAATTTTTTAAATTTTGTTAACTGTAAAAAAAATTAATAGATGATCGATAAATTTTTAACTAAAGGATGTGTTCAAAAAGTTTATGATTTTGTTACGTTTTTTTAAAAAAAAACTTTATAATTAATAAAGTGTGAAAAATTAATATTTACAATGTTGCACAAAGATATTTTTTTTTTTGAAATAAAGCTTTTTTGTCGATTTTGTTTTATCACAGAATTAACTAATAGATAGATTGCCCTTTTTCGATCGGGAGCCGCCGCAGACGCACAAATATTGCCCCCTTAAAAACTATTATTGGACTTTAATCGGCGTCGATCTAAAAATATTTTAGGTACGTACACACGTAATTTATTTTATGCAAATTAAAGTAGACATAAAACGCAACGAACGGCTTCCAAAAATACGATTTACAAGAGCGCTTCGCTAAGACATAGTTATTTGGCAAGAAATTGCAAGGGAGCTTACTAATCTGTCATTAAACTTGCACACACACACACACACGCACGCTTTAATTACGAAATTTCCTATATCTATTATTATTATTATCGAGAAAAAAAAGCTAATTAGAAATAGTTGGTTCGCAGCGCCGAGTCGCTTTACGCTTTTAATTAATTGCTTAATTATCTCGCTTGCGATTATTTTTTGTAGTTATACTTCTTTTGGCGAACCGAAGGTAACATTTTAGCGGTATCATATTGTTTGGAAACCGCTGGTCTAGCTATACAGCGAGATACGCAACATAACACGTGATTATATTTGATTTAGTCGCTGCAAAGAAGTATTACTTCTGACACGCCTTATAAGTACAGGCACCGGTTTATTATTTTTTTCTTAATTTGAATTGTTTTTTTTTCTTCAGAAAAAAAACTAGAAAATAATTTAAATTGTTTTAAGAAAAATTCAAAAAAATTTTAAAGTGTTAATTGGTGCAATTCGACCACTGCCAAAAATTGATAATATTAATGTGCAATAAATTTATTTCAAAATTGCATTTTAATATCTACGATCTGTAAACATGCACACACTCATGCTTACGCTATTTTTGTTGTTCTAACATCTGCGTTTTGGCAAAATTTATTTGTTTAATTAATTCGAACGCGGCACTTATAAAATCATTTTTAAGCTCCTTTGACAACGAAGTACGCGAATTATATTTTTGGAAAACGAAACAATTCGGTTCGGGGCATTTCTCAAAAATGAAACGCCGAAAAAAGTTAAAATGTTTTGAAAATTTACTTATTGTTTTTTTCTAAATATTTTCCTAATCGTTTCTTGCTAAAGCCCAAATTTTGTGTCTTGAACAAGTTGTAATTGGGCTTCATTTATGGATTAATTCAATTTTTTAATACAAAATTAAAAAAACCGGTGCGCGTACTTATGTACGCGCATTAGAAGTAATACTTCTTTGGTGTAACTGAATTAAATATAACCACGTGCAAAGATAAATTCGATAAATGCGAGGATGTGCGCGTTCGAGCGAAAAGTGGCACATTTCCGAGCGAGGGAGGCAAATGAAGCGCGACGCGGAGCGGCGCGCTTCATTTTCCCGAGATCGGAATGTGCCACTTTGAGCTCGAACGTGCACACTCGGTTTTAAGCACGATTCACAACAATTTAGCCCAAAAAATTAGACACAAAATTAGTTGAACAAATTTAATCGTTCCCTCTCACTCGCATTGACGAGATTGCCGTATCTTTTTGCTCCCTTCCACTCATTGCCATGGTAAATACGTTTTTCGAACATAAAATCGATATTTACTAAACTTAATATAAATTTATGATTGAAAGAGTGAAGAATAAAGTAAACAAATTTGATAAATACGAGGATGTGCGCATTCGAGCGAAAAGTGGCACATTTCCGAGCGAGGGAGGCAAATGAAGCGCGACGCGGAGCGGCGCGCTTCATTTTCCCGAGATCGGAATGTGCCACTTTGAGCTCGAATGTGCACACTCGATTTTAAGCACAATTCACAATAATTAATTTGCTCTCTAAATAATTTTAATTAAAAATTATAAGATTGTGCCCAATAGGCAATTTATTCTCGGGAAAATGTGCACATACGTCGTTTTATTTGGACAAATTACTATTTTCTTTTAATTTCAAAAAGTATGTACACATTTGAGCAAAAAGTGGCACATTTTCTCGCTAATATTTTACTCTCCCACGCCAAAAGAAGTATAACTTCAAAAATATCTATATTACATAGGGGGGCATCAAAATTTTAGAGCGACGTAGGTGGGGCATGTTAAAAAAAAGTTGGAAAACACTGCCCTAAGCGATGGGGTATTACTTTTAAAAAATTCAATACTAAAAAATAATTTTTCATTCGTAAAATTCGATTTTTCTAAAAATAACAAATTAAGATTTCGTCCCAAAATTAAAACCAAATAAAATCAGTTTAAAATCGTTCGCAACCCGATAACGATTAATTTTATTCAACGAAAAAACGAAGAGTCCTTTTACGCACATTTAAACCTCTTCCACGTCAAAGAAACCCCAAAAAAAATATTTTAAACATATCCAATTCCGAGTGAAATCTTTATAGTATTCTTTTATGCGACTTTAGGGATTTAATATATTCCCAGTTTTTTTATTTATTATAATCCAATTTTGCATTCCGCCCGTGCGCTCGTCGGAGACGACAAAAGGCAAAAAACAACGTAACCCAAACAGCGGCACGCACCAATTAATTTTTTTTTTCGCCGGGCGCAATCAAATTTGCTTCGGCTCGAACCCCAAAAAAAAAACGGGCGAAAGGGCGCACATCGAAAAACAACAAAGGGCGCTCCGCGAATCTTTGCAATTAGGCAATTCTTACGACAAACTGCATTAAAAATTTACGGACGTGCCAAAAAGGAATGTCTGAAAAGCGAGAATCATATTAACTTTGTGACAGTCGTTTTCGTTTCACGTTTTAAGCAACAAAAAGCGCCCTCTCGCCGTTATAAATAATAAAAGGTGTATTTACATATTTTTTTATATTTATGTTGCATATGAAAGTAGCGATAATAAGGGGGACCCCTAAATTTTCGGGCGTCGTCCCCCACCGCGTACAGAATTTTCTAAAAGTGCACAAAATTAAGAAAAATTTAAACTGATATTTAAAGCCTACAATTACGCACCCTTTCGTTATGTCAGAGGGTTCGGAAGGGTAGTAAGTAAGAATTAAATTCAAAATCTGAGAAGTTTATGTTAATGCGAAACGGTAGAGGGCTGCGCGTTGGGGCCGCCCCCCCACGCAAAGTAAAACTGTTTGCATTCGCAGAATTTTTCCAAAATAAAATATTCCGTTTATGTATCTGAGGGTTGCCTGCGATTATCCTTATTTATCATGCATTTGGGTTAATTGAGGGTTAGGATTCGGCAATATTATTAGCTAGTACTGCTGGCGTGGAGCGTCGTCTCCATGCATGTTCCACGTCCTAACTGGACCCTGCCGTGTCAATCAGCAATGAATAATGTAATTAGAGTGCAATCAATCATTAAGCGTGAAACACAGCTGTGTATCTCCCATGTTGATCAATTACTAACTTGGAAACTTTAAATATAGTCCTTTTCTCCGGGCAGGAGGGACGTCGCATTCTTGCGCGATCCGTTCCGCATTCCGATTTTTCGAAACGGAGCTGGACGTGGTACTTGTTTGGCGCGACTAAGTGCGATGAATGCGAGGATGCGCGCGTTCGAGCGAAAAGTGGCACATTTGCGAGCGAGGGAGGCAAATGAAGCGCGGCGCGGAGCGGCGCGCTTCATTTTCCCGAGATCGGAATGTGCCACTTTGAGCTCGAACGTGCGCACGCGGCTTTAAGCACTGTTCACAAAATTTGGGCCAATACATTACACAAAAAATTAATTCAATAATTTAATAATCGTTTTCTCTCACTCGGATTTACGAAATTGTTGTATCTTTTCGCTTCCTTCCACTCATTGCTATGGTAAATACGTTTTTTGAACATAAAATCGATATTAACTTAACTAAATTTAATTATTTGATACGAAAGTAAAAAGATCAATCAAGGCAAATCGATAAATACGGGGATGCGCGCGTTCGAGCGAAAAGTGGCACATTTCCGAGCGAGGGAGGCAAATGAAGCGCGACGCGGAGCGGCGCGCTTCATTTTCCCGAGATCGGAATGTGCCACTTTGAGCTCGAACGTGCGCACGCGGCTTTAAGCACTGTTCACAAAATTTGGGCCAATACATTACACAAAAAATTAATTCAATAATTTAATAATCGTTTTCTCTCACTCGGATTTACGAAATTGTTGTATCTTTTCGCTTCCTTCCACGCATTGCTATGGTAAATACGTTTTTTGAACATAAAATCGATATTAACTTAACTAAATTTAATTATTTGATACGAAAGTAAAAGATCAATCAAGGCAAATCGATAAATACGGATGCGCGTTCGAGCGAAAAGTGGCACATTTCCGAGCGAGGAGGCAAATGAAGCGCGCGCGGGCGCGCTTCATTTTGAGATCGGAATGTGCCACTTTGAGCTCGAATGCACCCTTTAAGCACGTTCACAAAATTTAATACTTCAGACAAATTTTCAATAATTTAACTAAGTTTTCGTCTTCAAATCATTTATGAAATTTGTAGTTGTTATGGACTTTCAAGCTTTCCAAGTCTAATAAGAAAAACATTATTTACTGCTTTGATAGTTATCCAGGAATTTTTAATTATTTTTCTGGTGTTTACTAAACATAAATAAATAATTATATAGCAACAAAATGGCCATTTTCGCAAATTTTGAATATTAGCTATTTTGGATTTTGAATGTTTGCAAATCTTGTACGAAATAAATTATGTTCTCTTTTGATACCAATGCAGGATTTTTTAACTATTTTTCTAAGCTTATTAAACATATAATAAACAATTATTAGCCATCAAAATAATTGTTTTGTCAAATTTCGAAAATTAGTTGTTATGGACTTTCAAGCTTTCCAACTCTAATAAGAAAAAAAATATTTACTGCTTTGATAGCTATCCAGGATTTTTAAATTATTTTTCTGGTGTTTACTAAACATAAATAAATAATTATATAGCAACAAAATGGCCATTTTCGCAAATTTTGAATATTAGCTATTTTGGATTTTGAATGCTTGCAAATCTTATACGAAATAAATTATATTCTCTTTTGATACCAATGCAGGATTTTTTTAACTATTTTTTCGGTATTTATTAAACATAAATAAACAATTATTAGCCATCAAAATAATTGTTTTGTCAAATTTCGAAAATTAGTTGTTATGGACTTTCAAGCTTTCCAAGTCTAATAAGAAAAACATTATTTACTGCTTTGATAGTTATCCAGGAATTTTTTAATTATTTTTCTGGTGTTTACTAAACATAAAAAATAATTATATAGCAACAAAATGGCCATTTTCGCAAATTTTGAATATTAGCTATTTTGGATTTTGAATGCTTGCAAATCTTGTACGAAATAAATTATGTTCTCTTTTGATACCAATGCAGGATTTGTTTAACTATTTTTTCGGTATTTATTCAACATAAATAAACAATTATTAGCCATCAAAATAATTGTTTTGTCAAATTTCGAAAATTAATTGTTAAGGACTTTCAAGCTTTCCAACTCTAATAAGAAAAACATTATTTACTGCTTTGATAGTTATCCAGGAATTTTTTAATTATTTTTCTGGTGTTTACTAAACATAAATAAATAATTATATAGCAACAAAATGGCCATTTTCGCAAATTTTGAATATTAGCTATTTTGGATTTTGAATGCTTGCAAATCTTATACGAAATAAATTATATTCTCTTTTGATACCAATGCAGGATTTTTTTAACTATTTTTTGGGTATTTATTAAACATAAATAAACAATTATTAGCCATCAAAATAATTGTTTTGTCAAATTTCGAAAATTAGTTGTTATGGACTTTCAAGCTTTCCAAATCTAATAAGAAAAAATTATTTACTGCTTTGATAGTTATCCAGGATTTTTAATTATTTTTCTGGTGTTTACTAAACATAAATAAATAATTATATAGCAACAAAATGGCCTTTTCGCAAATTTTGAATATTAGCTATTTTGGATTTTGAATGCTTGCAAATCTTATACGAAATAAATTATTTTCTCTTTGATACCAATGCAGGATTTTTAATTATTTTTCGGTATTTATTAAACATAAATAAACAATTATTAGCATCAAAATAATTGTTTTGTCAAATTTCGAAAATTAGTTGTTATGGACTTTTCAAGCTTTCCAACTCTAATAAGAAAAACATTATTTACTGCTTTGATAGTTATCCAGGATTTTTTAATTATTTTTCTGGTATTTACTAAACATAAATAAATAATTATATAGCAACAAAATGGCTCTTTTCGCAAATTGTGAATATTAGCTATTTTGGATTTTGAATGCTTGCAAATCTTATACGAATAAATTATTTTCTCTTTGATACCAATGCAGGATTTTTAATTATTTTTCGGTATTTATTAAACATAAATAAACAATTATTAGCATCAAAATAATTGTTTTGTCAAATTTCGAAAATTAGTTGTTATGGACTTTTCAAGCTTTCCAATCTAATAAGAAAAACATTATTTACTGCTTTGATAGTTATCCAGGATTTTTTTAATTATTTTTCTGGTGTTTACTAAACATAAATAAATAATTATATAGCAACAAAATGGCCATTTTCGCAAATTTTGAATATTAGCTATTTTGGATTTTGAATGCTTGCAAA
Organism: Sinopyrophorus schimmeli; assembly: GCA_036325965.1. Taxonomy (NCBI): domain Eukaryota; kingdom Metazoa; phylum Arthropoda; class Insecta; order Coleoptera; family Elateridae; genus Sinopyrophorus; species Sinopyrophorus schimmeli. The sequence continues at coordinate 581,443 of JARFIZ010000394.1, forward strand.
TCTTATACGAAATAAATTATTTCTCTTTGATACCAATGCAGGATTTTTTAACTATTTTTCGGTATTTATTAAACATAAATAAACAATTATTAGCTATCAAAATAATTGTTTTGTCAAATTTCGAAAATTAGTTGTTATGGACTTTCAAGCTTTCCCACTCTAATAAGAAAAACATTATTTACTGCTTTGATAGTTATCCAGGATTTTTTTAATTATTTTTCTGGTGTTTACTAAACATAAATAAATAATTATATAGCAACAAAATGGCCATTTTCGCAAATTTTGAATATTAGCTATTTTGGATTTTGAATGCTTGCAAATCTTGTACGAAATAAATTATGTTCTCTTTTGATACCAATACAGGATTTTTTTAACTATTTTTTCGGTATTTATTAAACATAAATAAACAATTATTAGCCATCAAAATAATTGTTTTGTCAAATTTCGAAAATTAGTTGTTATGGACTTTCAAGCTTTCCCACTCTAATAAGAAAAACATTATTTACTGCTTTGATAGTTATCCAGGATTTTTTTAATTATTTTTCTGGTGTTTACTAAACATAAATAAATAATTATATAGCAACAAAATGACCATTTTCGCAAATTTTGAATATTAGCTAGTTTGATTTTGAATGCTTGCAAATCTTGTACGAAATAAATTATGTTTTCTTTTGATACCAATGCAGGATTTTTTTAACTATTTTTTCCCGAGATCGGAATGTGCCACTTTGAGCTCAAATGGGCACACTCGATTTTAAGTACGATTCACAATATTTAATTTCATTAAAATTTACTAATGTTTTTTACTTAAATCTATTAATACGCAAAATCACATTTTTGTTAAACTTTTTGCGCCCTCTTATACAACTCTCTAAAGAGGCGTGCTTCCCATTTTGAAAATCGCTGTTTTGGATTGTTTACGAGAAAAAACGAATACTTTTGGTCAATTTTAAAAACTAAGAATAAAAGTCGGTCGGGAATATAGGCAAAACTAGTCATACAAGGTTGTGTGTGCTTATCGCGCTGAATCAGCTGTAAAATTCGTTCTTTAGTGTTTTCGACATGACCTTTAAACAAGTTTCACGAACGCAGCTGTTGCATTTTGGCCATAAGAAGTGGTACGATTTTTAGGAATCAGTTTGTTGTCAGCTGTGCTCGGTGACGAACCGTTTGAAATTTTTGAGCCAGTAAAGTAAACGTGCTTTAATTTGTTTATAACAAATAATTAATACTTTTAGTGTGCTTAAAATGATTGTATATCATCGTTCAGTTGGGCATAAGGTAAATACAATTTTTTAGAAACTAGATAACACATCGCAGGACTTTTATAATTATCAAAAAAAAAAGAAACAGAGCAATAATCGCAGATAACAATTTTTAAAATCAAAATCAAAGCTTAATTAAAAAACTGTTGTTATAACATGGCTTTGTCGTTGAGAAATTGTTAGTTTAATTTTAAATTGATATAAAAAAAAATATATGTGTGGGGTACGAGTCCTAACATTTAGGTATTTGTTATTTTTAAACACATTAAATAAAATATAATGATAAGGGTCGCAATTATTATTAGTATATCTTTGTTGATAGTGGCGAAAAAAAAATTAAACATTATTATTATTTATAAACATGCAGGCTAACATCTCTACTTGTCATTAAATAGTCAAATAAAATATTTTATTTACACAACATGCACAAAGAACTATTTTTAATCGTGTGAAGTGAAACTTCTTTGCTGAGGGCGTAAATGCCGATCGTATGAGGGGAATAGTTAGGTACTACGTGGTCAGGGAAATATATTGATAAGGCACGATTCACAAAATTTGGGCCAATAAATTAATTCAATAATTTAATAGTCGTTTTCTCTCACTCGCATCTACGAAATTGTTGTATCTTTTCGCTCCCTCGCACTCATTGCTATGGTAAATACGTTTTTTGAACATATAATCGATATTAACTGAACTAAATTTAATTTTTTGAATCCAAAGCAGAAAGATCAATCAAGGCAAATCGATAAATACGAGGAGGCGCGCGTTCGAGCGAAAAGTGGCACATTTTCGAGCGAGGGAGGCAAATGAAGCGCGACGCGGAGCGGCGCGCTTCATTTTCCCGAGATCGTAAATGTGCCACTTTGAGCTCGAACGTGCGCACGCCGCTTTAAGCACGATTCACAACAATTAATCCGCTTTCCCGTACGGCTAACTTCGTACCGTCGACTTTTCGTTAGATTTGCGCGCGCAACTTCCATCGCCTGCTACAATTCCGCTCGCAGCGCGCCTCAAGAAGTACAACTTCAAAAATGCAACTTTGCGGTGCGGCACAATTATTCTAGTCCGTCGCCTTGAAGCTTAACATACACAAAGGTGAGCTTCTGAGTCAGCCTCCCAAACAAGTACCCGGGTCTAAAATTAATTCGCGAGGGTAAGCCCACACGAGTCTGAGTAACGCAGGGATTAAACGAAGAAAATCGCCTAAAAACCAAGTCGCTCCGGCGAGCGCGCACTCTTACCCGCCGCATCCGAACAATTGCATTCAAACAAAAAATCGCGCATACATTTCGCAAAAGTATCTGTCGGGGAAGCGGTAAATCTATAGTATTAGTGACTACCTATGGATTACGCGAGGCAATTTGAATATTTGCACCTAAATTTGTGTATAAATTAGCATCCGATGAATATTCAGCGCCATTTATGATGATGAAATTTTACACGAAATTGGAATTTAACTGCCGATCTGAATGTTTAATAGTCATAGAGGACTCTGCCTTCGTTCGTAAATAATTTAGAGAATTTTTTCTTCGGCCGCGACGCGCCCCCCGAAAGTCGAAAATTCGCAACGGTGCGCGCTCGAAGCGCAAAGCGCTCCAATTATTTCGGGCTATTCATAGCGCCCAAGTGCGGAAAATAGCCGAAAGGCTTAAAATACGCACGAAACTATTTTTCTTTCTTAATTTATTTAGAGGAGAGCTCTTCGAATAAAGGAGCCGCGTAATCGTTTTGTCGAATTTCGTAAACACTCTCGTTATTTCGCTTCTTTTTTTTGGGAGCGCTCTCGGGCCGCGCCGGGGCCCTAATTAATTTCGAGAATAAGTTTTTGCAATGGAGGGAATGTATGAGCCGAGCAGCTGTTCGGGGACGACATATTTTCCGGGCTGTAACAGTCAATTTCCGCGCTAATCACAGTGCTCCGGACTAATCCGGTTAGCGCTCCGGGTTTCGTACTGTTATTGTATAAATTTGCATGCGTGCTTGAGTCATCATCCTTTAGTAAATTCGGGAGCTTGGCCGTCCCCAATTTCGGACGCGATTGCTTTTTTTGCGGGGAAGTTTGGAAGTTTAAAAATACAGGCGAGCTTCGATCAGGCAAAGCCGAAGGGGAAATTGGGAATGGTTCGGATTCGCGTGGGAGGAAGTGGCAAAAGTTGCAGGATTTAATGCCTTTTTGATTTGGTAAGATTTTTATTTGAGAAATTGTGATCGTTTTTGAGAAATTAGTGCGAGGAAAATTTGAGTGGAACGTGAGCGCTGCAACTGTAGATGACAAAATTGATGTTACGGAAAAATTGATGGTCCGAATTAAATGCGGTTTGCGCAGGCCGAAAGAGGGTTAAATTTGAGCATATAGGTGTCTGGGGGTTTTGAAAAAAAATTATTATTAATTTACAGTTGCGCCAAATTCAAAGTCGTTAAATTTTAAAATCTGAAGCTTATAAAATTGCTTTTTTTTTGGGGCTCGAGATAAATCCATAAAAATTGTGGGCCTTATACTAAATTTGATTCCTTTTAGTTTAGTAAAAACCCCATTTAATAATTTTTATTTGTTTTCGAAAAAACAATTTTTTTCTGAAAATTAGTGCAAGGAAAATGAGCACTGCAATTGTAGATGACAAAGAACGATTTTCTCAAAAACTGATGGTCCGAATTAAGTGTAGTTTTCACAGGATCGAAAGAGGATTGAATTTAAGCAAATAGGTGGCTGGGGGTCTTTCAAAAAAAAAATTATTATTAATTTACGATTGTGCCAAATTCAAAGTCGTTAAATTTTTACATCTGAAGCTTATAAAATTGCTATTTTTTTGGGACTCGAGATAAATCCATAAAAATTGTGGGCCTTATACTAAATTTGATTCCTTTTAATTTAGTAAAAATCCCATTTAATAATTTCTACTCGTTTTCGAAAAAACAATTTTTTTCTGAAAATTGGTGCAAGGAAAAGTCAAACAAAAATGAGCACTGCAATTGTAGATGACGAAATACAAATTGCTCAAAAACGGATGGTCCGAATTAAGTGCGGTTTTTACAGATCGAAAGAGGATTAAATTTAAGCAAATAGGTGTCTGGGGATTTTAAAAATAAGTTGTTATTAACAATTTACGATTAAATTAAATTTGAAGCTTATAAAATTGCTATTTTTGTTGGGGCTCGAGATAAGTCCATAAAAGTTGTAGGACTTATACTAAATTTGCTTCCTTTTAATTTAATAAAACCCCCATTTAATAATTTCTACTCGTTATCGAAAAAACAATTTTTTTTGTACAAATTAGTGGAAGTAAAACTTGAACAAAAAATGAGCAGTGCAATTGTAGATGACGAAATACAAATTGCTCAAAAACTGATGCTCAAAATTAAATGCGGTTTTCACAGATCGAAAGAGGATTAAATTTAAGGAAATAGGTGTCCGGGGATTTTCCAAAAAAAAAAAATTTTTTTAATTCACGATTGTGCCAAGATAAAAGTTCTAAAATTTTTGTAATCTGAACTTTGCGAAATTGCTATCATGTTTCGCCCGTGATAAATCCATCAAGGTTGCAGGTCTTATGCTAAATTTAATTGTTTTTAATTAAGTGAAAACTTTATTTAAAAGTTTTTACTTGTTTTTGAGAAACGATTTTTTCCTGAATAATATTAGCGATACGAGTGAAGACGACTAAATGCACATTACTCAAAAGCGAATGCATAGAATCGAATGCGGTTTTCGCAGCTCGAAAAAGAATTAAATTTGATAAAACACGTGTTTCGGCGATTTACAATAAAATTATCGATCGCAAGTGTGCGAGCGCGCGAACTTCAAATTCGCATAATTCGCTAATCTGAACTAAAAATACTCCTCGTCTTGTTGCAAAAAATCTAATTTAACCTTTCGCATACTCGGTGACTAGATGTCACATGCCATACTAGGTGGGGTTTGCTATACCCCAAAAATAAAATTAAATCAAATCCACAAAAGTTTAAGTAAAACACATGTTTATTTATGCATTAGAATAGACTTTTATTAATAAACATGCAAAAACTTCACTTTTTCTTCAACTTATAAACTATTGAGTCTTTTCTTGAGTACTAAATTATAAGAATATTAAGAAAACCCAACAAGAATTTTATTCTTGCCTCCTTATTGAAATACAAATTAATTTCAGGGCAATTTCTTAATGATTCGCAATAATTTAGACCAATAAATGGCACGAAAAATTAATTGAATAATTTTAATCGTTCCCTCTCACTTGCATTGACAAAATTCTCGTATCTTCTCGCTCCCTTCCACTTATTGCTATGGTAAATACGTTTTTCGAGTATAAAATCGATATTTACTAAATTTAATTAAAATTTTTGATTTGAAGGAGCGCACGGTAAATTATATTAATGTAACAAATACGAGGATGTGCGCATTCGAGCGAAAAGTGGCACATTTCCGAGCGAGGGAGGCAAATGAAGCGCGACGCGGAGCGGCGCGCTTCATTTTCCCGAGATCGGAATGTGCCACTTTGAGCTCGAATGTGCGCACTCGGTTTAAAGCACGATTCACAATAATTTAGGTCAATAAATTAGCAGAAAAATTAGTGAAATTATTCTAATCGTTTTCTCTCGCTCGCATTGATGTGATTGTCGTATCTTTTCGCTCCTTCCACTCATTGCCATGGCAAATATGTTTTTTTAACCTAAATTCGGTATTTATTAGATTAAATTTAAATTTATGATTAGAAAGCGAAATAGGTGAGTACAGAAAAATCAATAAATACAAGGATGTGCGCGTTCGAGCGAAAAGTGGCACATTTCCGAGCGAGGGAGGCAAATGAAGCGCGACGCGGAGCGGCGCGCTTCATTTTCCCGAGATCGAATGTGCCACTTTGAGCTCGAATGCGCACACTCGGTTTTAAGCACGATTCACAATAATTTAGGTCAATAAATTAGCAGAAAAATTAGTGAAATTATTTTAATCGTTTTCTCTCGCTCGCATTGATTTGATTGTCGTATTTTTTCACTCCTTCCACTCATTGCCATGGCAAATATGTTTTTCTAACTTAAAATCGGTATTTAGTAGACTAAATTTAAATTTATGACTAGAAAACGAAATAGGTGAGTACAGAAAAATCAATAAATACAAGGATGTGCGCGTTCGAGCGAAAAGTGGCACATTTCCGAGCGAGGGAGGCAAATGAAGCGCGACGCGGAGCGGCGCGCTTCATTTTCCCGAGATCGGAAATGTGCCACTTTGAGCTCGAATGCGCACACTCGGTTTTAAGCTCGATTACCAAACGTCCTGTTTTAACAAAAAAAAAATTGTTCACGTTAGTTATACCCCACCTAGTACTCGGTAGCTTAAAAAAAAGCACCCTTAAAATCGAAATACATACAACATAACTTGAATTATTAGCAATAGAGGCCGCTTTTAATTAAGTGCGTGGGTATGTATTTCAGTAAGCAACTTTAATAATACAAATAATTAAATTTAGAAGTGAGCTCGCATGCTATTCGGAAATAATTAAAGTGGATGCGGCGGTCGTGTAGATGCGCTGTTCAAAATGTAAATGGGGTCGTTGAAATATTTTCCAAAATCATAAACATCGGACCTGCAGTATGATTCATGGCGAATGATCGAGGCGCACTTCCGAAACACAACACAACACTAAAATTACAACGTACACGGTTCGGCACTTATCCGTATCAGAATTAAGTGTGCAAATTTTGCTATTTCGAAAATTAATTTAGTTTGTAGCGCGTTAATTGGGCGTCGTTTTCTTCGGCTAAACAACGTGCCAACATTTTTAGCGTTTTCCGCGATGTAGTTTTCAAACTACGTTTACCGCTCGCTTTCGAAACGACTACTTAGTGTTATCACTTTAAATATCTAGCAGTATGCTAACATAATATTTCACTGCAGTACATTTACCTGTTCCTATGCAGGTAATAAACAAGCTCCCGTTAAACTACCCTCCATGTTCTCGAAAACGACTTCTAAATATTTGCATTTCATGCTAATGAGCGCTCGAGATTTTTTACTAACTTGTACGATTTTCTTTTCTAAGCGAAAGACAATTACGGTTTTATTTTGTCGGCCAATTGCGGTCGAACACCAATTTAAAAACGAAGGGGGTCAATAGCCGATCGGTATTTTGTCGTGTTGAAAAGAAATACAACTAGAGAAATTATTTCCATCTATTAAACTATTTTTTTTATTGATTTTGCGGTGTAAAATTAATAAAATTTTAAGTAAAAATCGACAATAATTGGTAGAATTGATATTTCGAAATAATAAGTTGGTTACCCCAATACCCGATCAAAAGAATCAGTAGTCGATCAGTATACGTATAGCGTCAAGTAAATTTAACTTTTAAAATCGCGAAAAAAACGTTCGAACAACGACCGCAATAAATTTCGCAGTGGTGCACCAAAATGCAAAACACCCTGTATATAATTTTTTTTACGATCTCTAAACAAAACGCCCAATAATTTGCTTTAACTTTACAAAGTGAGCGTCAATTTTAAATTAATTACGTGCAAACGCAAATTGCATTATAAAGGGTGTTTCGAATTAAAGCAGAAACTGTTAAGATTTTCAAAAATTGCCAAAAACGATCGTTACCGAGGCTTCGTAATTGTTTATAAGAGATTATTATTACAAACCGATAAACACGTGTGCCTATTGAAAAAGTCAAATGCACGATTCCGGAAAGCGCGATAACGTTCACTTGCGAATGGCCGAAAGCGCTACGTCGAACAAAGGAAATGAATTTTGGGCGTCGCAACTAACATTTTGAAAGCCGTTACGACCGAAAAAGCCGAGATTTTTGAAAAGGCGGCGTAAAGATTTTTAAAGTAATATTTGTGACTTAACAAAAACGACAAAACATGGAATATTTAAAAATAGGCTTACAATTCAGATTTATATACAGGGTGTACTTCGGAGAGTTCCCAAACCCTTTGGTAAACACTATTCTGTTCCGCACAGACACTAATTAGTCAAAATCAAAATTTTCTAGAACGTTCTTAACACTTCAACCATGCGATTCACAGCTGGGGTGCGGGGGGAAACGATGTATGCAGTTTGCAACGTTATCCGTTTATTTCAATTTTGGTATATGTTAATTACGACCAAGAAACTTTCTAAAAACGGCCGTACCGATGTTTTATAATTATTTATAAGTTTGTACACACCAAAAACAAATAATGTAACTAATTTAAATCAACTCGTGCGAGCCATCTACGGTACACGCACTAGTTTAAATTGATTTATAGGAATTCAAATAAATAATACAATTAAACATAAATTTGCATTTTCAATTTTTAAGTAATGTATTAAAGTCGTTTAAAAAAAATGTTTTAACGACTGATATAATTTAAATTTCTAAATATTCTTTGAAGCACATATGTTACACTCAAAGCACGTTGTATTCAAGCTGCCTATGTATAAGTTATGGAAAATTTGGGTTAAGTAAAGGGGCGGAGTTTATGTATTGATTTTTCACGAAGCACTTTGTATTGAAGCTTCGTATAAGTTAAGGCAAATTTGCGCAGTAAAGGGGCGGAGTTTATGTATTGATTTTTCACCAAGCCTACAAAGTATCGATTTTTAGATATGCCAAACAGGTAGTGACATCGCCAAAAATTTCCAGTGGTTACGTTATGTTTAAGGTCAACGACCTGTGCGTTGCTCATAAATAAATCTGCATTTGTCGCTCGCTGCCACGCAAAACGGCACAAATTAGTGTTTTAACTGTGTGTAATTAGTGTTTTAATTGGTCACGAGTGCGAAAGAGTGTCGGATTCGGTTAAGAATGAAAGTTCGCACAAATTTGAGATGGTCGCCGGAGCGCCGGCATTTGCCCGACCACTGCGCAAGGGTGCCTTAGTGCGATCGCAGCGTTGGCTTACGGGCTTTCAGTCGAGCGTAAGATTCAGTTTCCGGTACGTGTACTTTGCGTGGGTCAAACGACCGAGCATCGACGTGCGCTCATCGAAGCCGGTGAGCGACTTATTGTTATGCAATTAAAAATTATGTTAAATGCAAAGAATCGGAAACTATCCTAAACGACCGTAACGATGTTTTATAATTATTTATAACGAATAAATAAACGCGTAAACATTTTAAAACTGCAATGCATGGTATCACAAAAAGTGCGATATCGTGAACCGGCAAATAGCCGAAAGCGCTTCGTCGTTTCCGTCGCGTAATCAAAGTCCGAACAAAGCAAATGCATTTCGAGTTTTGCAATAAATATTTTATAAAGCCATTTTAACCAAAGAGGCCTAATTTTCTGAGCAAGGTGATATTTATATATACCATTAGAAAATTAGAAAATATTTTTTTAAATTAAATAAAAAACCGCTTCGTGTACTTATGTACGCTCGTTAGAAGTTATACTTCTTTGGCGTCAATATATTAAATATAACCAAGTGCAAAAATTAATCTAAAGAGAAGGATGTGCGCGTCCAAGCGAAAAGCGGCACATATCCAAGCCAATACATTAGACAAAAAATTAATTAAACGATTTAATCGTTTTCTCTCGCTCGCATCTACGAATTTGTCGTATCTTTTCGCTCCCTTCTACTCATTGCCATGGTAAATACGTTTTTTGAACATAAAATCGATATTTATTGAACGAAATTTAATTAATTGATTGATTGATTGATTAATTAATTAAGTAATTGAAAAGATCAATTAAGCCAAATCGAAAAATACGAGGATGTGCTCGTTCGAGCGAAAAGTGGCACATTTCCGAGCGAGGGAGGCAAATGGAGCGCGACGCGAAGCGGCGCGCTTCATTTTCCCGAGATCGGAATGTGCCACTTTGAGCTCGAACGCGCACACTCGGCTTTAAGCGCGATTCACAATAATTAATTTACTTTCATAGATGGCTAACTTCAACTGTCGAATTTTGTTAGCTAAAATTTTATTCTCAACGCGCCAAAAGAAGTATAACTTCAAAATTATTAGTTTAACGATCGTACATAAATAACATTAAATATAGATTAAAAGTGCGCTTTAGGCCAAATTCAAAGAAGGCAATTTGGGGCGTCTCCATAAAAAAAACAAGAAGAGGAAACTTTGGCGAAAATAAATAAAAAAAGTTTTTTAGGAGCGTTTTCCTACGAATATCGTATGACGCAGTAACCGCTTATTGAGCAATTTTGGGGAACGCTAAGCGGTCCAATTTTCTCATTCAATCGACTTTAAGCTCGCCCACAATTCAGGTTTAGGTGTTAAGAAAATAAAGCTGCTGTTTAACGTTTAAATTCTCGCACATACACCGAACGTTCGAATAAAAATAAAATTTTATGTACGCAGCAACAAACGAATTTGTGGGGAAGGGCAATTACTGTAAAAAATTTTCGATCGAGGATATTTTCTTTTGGGAAAACTGTAAAAATACTTATTAAAACTATTTTTGTATTTAATTCGATTTATCGTTAATTTTTAAAAGGAATTATTGACATGTATTTTGTTTGAAATTAAATATCTCAAAAACCGTGCGTCAAAATAAAAAAGTACTTTCTATAAAAATTAATTATTTTTGTCCGTAGTTGCATAATAAAAAAGAAAAAATTGGGGTTGCTATTTAAAAAACGCAAGTTGACTTCAGTTTTAGGTACAAGCGCGCCATCTGTGCCAAAACCGATTACTTTACAATAAATCCCATGTAAAATTATCCAAATTTGGTCTCTTGCAATTTTTTTGTAGCACTCATAATTTTTGAGATATAAGCGCCCAAAGTGAGCTTTTTATAAGAAATGAAAAAATCGTTTCCGCCCTTGTATCCGAACAAATTTATCGGCGTCGGTAGCGACGTTTAGCACAGTCAAAAAGGTCAAACCTTAGAGACAAAATTACATAAAAATATGTGTACGACGCCCTTTTAATTCTCTCAAAAAAAATCTTAAGCGGTGTTGCGGTGCGGTCAGCCTTCGTAATTTAATTCTAAGTTAATTATCTCGGAAATTGTGCGCCAAATCAAAAAATCGTAAAGAACAAAAGATGATTATTTTTACCTCAGCTTTCACATTCCGCAAGAAAAAATCGGGGTTGCCATTTAAAAAACGCAAGTTGAGTGCGATTTAACGTGCAACAGCGCCATCTGCGACAAAACCAATCGATGTAAATTAAATCGAAGGTAAAACCGTTCAAGTTTGGTCCCTTTGATTTTTTTTGTCCGACGCATAATTTGTGAGTTATAACGGCCCAAAGTGAGCTTTTTATAAGAAAAAAAATCCAAATTATCTTTAACGGTGTTATTTTCTATTTAAATTATCTCAAAAAGTGTGCGTCCGATTCAAAAACTTGTAAGAGTAAAAAATGGTTGTTTTTCGCTTAATTTACGATTTTAAAAAATTAAGGCTCGTAGAATTTTTCTGTTCGATTCGTTTCGCACGAAGCTCGCGCCTTTCGCACTTAAATAATGTAGCTTTGCGAAAATTAATTAATTTGGGGCCGTGTGCAGTGATAAAAGTTTAATACAGGCGTACGTCGGGGTCATAAAGGAAATCGCCCTGTAAAAGGACACGGAGCGGGGGCGGGAAAAGCCGGCGAACGGGGTGCCAAGACGGCATAAGAATGGGGGCATTTGAAAGTCAAATACCGTGCGTCCCACGGTTTCATTATAGGCGCGGCTTTGAGAAATATCGTACTTTAGCCAATTTCGTTCTTCGCCGTGAAACCTAATTTCGTAAGACTGAGACAAACCCCATATTTCCTGCTACATTTCTTGATTGAATGATATGAAAGAACGGGGTCGGTTTGCGAGCGGGAAAAGGTGGAAGCCAAAAGGTGGAAGCGTTTTTATCCGTCCGAGATTGGGGACTCGGGATTTTCCGAGATTTACCTTATTACTGCAAGAATTTTCAGACGCGTATGTGATTTATGTCATTTTTGCATGTCTTCGCGTTTTTCGAAAGCGTCGCGCACACGTCAGACGGATCGCGCGAAATTGAAACGAAAATTCTTCGGGGGGGCATCGCCTTCCCCGCCTCGGATTGTTTAAGAGGCGAGGCGCCCCGTTTAAAAACGCATCTATTTCGTTTCGATTTCTGCGAATCCAATAAAGAAATTTCGCGACGCGCCGAACTTATGAAATATAACTCGTAAGTCGTGCGTTATACACGCCCGACTTGATATTGCTTATGCAGATATCCGTAATAAAGCATGTGTTAGCAAGTTCGAATTCAATATGTCACGTCCCCCCCTCCCCCTTATCGGGGGACGATCCCGATTTTCGCCGATAATATGCTTTCACAAAGACGGGTCACAAAAGGGTAGTAAAATAGTAGCTGATGTGCGGTTGAAGCATTAAAACCCTTTCAATTTTAGACACTGCTTTTCGCTCCCCCTCTCGCGCACCCCCGCGGAAATATCGCCCCCTCACTAATTGATTCAGACGAGCCATTAAACTTCCGACTTGCCTTTGCTTTATTTTCGATTTTTTTTGGGCACCTCCGGGCTAAGACCGCAACGAAAGGGGGTCGAGGTGGGGGGTAGTACCAAACAAAAATTTGGAATGTTGTACAGTATTAAATAATTATAAAATTAATTTAGAGAAGGGTTTGGATAAAGTTAAAATGATTTAGAAAAAAATTCGTCGATGATATACCTACATTAAAACGCACACTTTGTTTATTTCAAAGCTTTAAAGTCAAAAGCGAGAAAAACCAGAAATTTTCAATTAAGTAATTTAAAAAAAAATTGTTGGGAATTGTGCTTAAAACCGAGTGCGCGCGTTCGAGCTCAAAGTGGCACATTTCCGATCTCGGGAAAATGAAGCGCGCCGCTTCGCGTCGCGCTTCATTTGCGTCCCTCGCTCGCAAATGTGCCACTTTTCGCTCGAACGCGCGCATCCTCGTATTTATTACGTTTGTCCGTATTAATAACATCGCTTTCAATCAAAAATTTAACGAAAGGGTGCTAAAATTTAATAACACGCGGTGCTCAACTTTTTTTGAGGCACAAATCAACACATTAAGAAAGTTCAATTAATTTTTGCAATTGTTTTAGTTGAGCGCCATTCCACATTTAATTTCAAACGATTTAGTAAAAAAATCATTGAAATCGGTTCATAAATAAAAAGACAAACCTCCATCTGGGCGATTCTGTTCTAACTGTTACTTTTTGAGATTCAAAATAAAAGCAATAAAAGCAACTTAATATTATTTATTAACAATTGAATTTATTTTTTGACACGGTACTGACCGCCACGGTACTGACATTTTAAATTAAAATAGCAACTGTAATTTTTTGATTATGAATTTGATAATATCTTATTACCCTATAATTTAGGCTAGTAATAAGTACAGAAATTCATTATTTATGATGAAAAAAATTAATCGTTAATTAAGTTTACCAATACCACGTTACTGACAAGTAAATTTATGACATTGAGTTTTAAAATGACACAAACTCGCTTGAGAATTTCACTTGCGTGATATTTGTAAACATAACTCAGTTAACGTACTTTCAATATGGCTTATTAGTTGTTTCATTAATTTCGAGGTAAATGACGCACGAGTCATACACATTCAAATTTAAAAATTTGCCTAAATCTGAGGACAAAAGTTATTAAACCGGAATTCAATCTTAAATTGATGTATTAAAAAAAATTCGTTGATTTCTTTTAAGTTTGATTATATACATTAAGATTTATTAGTTAATTGCTTTGAATTATTTATTGCAACAAAAAAAAATAACCGATTTATAGGTAAATTGTAGAAAAGGACACGGTACTGACATTTAAGTGAGATATTGCAAGTTTTCTTTGGACTGCAACTTATATTATACAAGAAACGTGATGAAATATGTTCATGATAATCGTATTGATACAAAAATGTCATTAATAGATTTATAATGTATGATCAGTGAGAGCAAACAGAATAGGTCACAAAAAATTACAGTTAGAATGGAATCACTCATTTACTAAATTAAATTAAAATTTTTGATTTGAAGGATCGCACGGTAAATTATATTAATGTAATAAATACGAGGATGTGCGCATTCGAGTGAAAAGTGGCACATTTCCGAGCGAGGGAGGCAAATGAAGCGCGACGCGGAGCGGCGCGCTTCATTTTCCCGAGATCGGAATGTGCCACTTTGAGCTCGAATGTGCACACTCGGTTTTAAACATCATTCACAATATTTTAGGTCAATAAATTAGAAGAAAAATTAATTGAATGCTTTTAATCGTTCCCTCTCACTTGCATTGACAAAATTCTCGTATCTTCTCGCTCCCTTCCACTTATTGCTATGGTAAATACGTTTTTCGAGTATAAAATCGATATTTACTAGATTTAATTAAAATTTTTGATTGGAAGGAGCGCACGGTAAATTATATCAATGTAATAAATACGAGGATGTGCGCGTTCGAGCGAAAAGTGGCACATTTCCGAGCGAGGGAGGCAAATGAAGCGCGACGCGGAGCGGCGCGCTTCATTTTCCCGAGATCGGAATGTGCCACTTTGAGCTCGAATGCGCACACTCGGTTTTAAGCTCGATTACGTCGCGTTTTGTCAAAAAATAAATTGTTCACCTTAGTTATGCCCCCACCTAGTACACAAAAACAAAGAATTAAAAATCTCAAAATGTGTACAAAATAGTTTTCATATTTTACGTTAAAACTTTAGTAATACGGCGATTTTTGGAAATCGCGATATTGAATGGATAAAAAACGTAACCTCATTCTTCGGATTTTTGGCAGGTCGCAGAGGTATTTTCGCCTCGCGCGGTCCTTACTTATCACAATTATAGAAAAACGTCGCGAACAAGAGTTAGTCACGAAATGATTAATTAGACAGTTTTTGAATGGCGTTTAACAGCGATAATACGCGCGGAAATAGAAGCAATGTCAAAAAATTTAAAAATATTCCCGAGAGGAAAACATCTGGGGTGGTCGTTCCGTAGATTATCCCATGTGTTTAGTTTCTTTGCGGCGTCGGACAAAAATTTGCTGGTTATAATCGATTGGGGCAACTCAAAATTGGTGGTTCGTGTTTGACTTTGGGCCGAGTTTGGGATTTTTAAAACGGTAAGAGTGCGTTAAATATTAATAATAAATTACGTTTACGATTTTAATTTTTGTAAATCGTGTAAAAGCGAAATCGTGTAAAACAAGTAGTGTGCAAATCGAGGGATACGCGTACGGATTATTGTGGATTTTGGTTAAAAGCCAAATGTGCAATAATGTGCACTTTTTGCCCAAATGTACAGATAGGTTGTTCTATTTTGGTACGTTACTCGTGTTTCTTTTTAAATCCAAAATTTTTTGTAAACAAATATAATAAATATGGGAATGTGTCCACTCGATTTTAAGAACAATTCACAATATTTAATTTCATTAAAATTTATCAAAGTTTTTTATTAAATTTATTAATACAGAAAATTACATCTTTGTTAAACTTTTTGGGGCCTTTTTTGCAAATCCTTAAAGAGGCGCGCCCCACATTTTGAAAATCGCTGTTTTGAATTGTTTGCGAGACAAAACGAATACTTTTGGCCAATTTTAAAAACTAAGAATAAAAGTCGGTGAGGAATATAGGCAAAACTAGTCATACACGGTTGTGTGTGCTTATCGCGCTGAATCAGCTGTACTTTTGTGTTCACTCGATTAAATTACTTTGTAGTCGTATAAATTTGATTATTAAAATTTAAGGTCAAATATAATTTTATTTAATTGTGGATTTGAATAAGAACAAATTCAAATCGTTCATTTGAATAATGCAATAAGAAACGAAACGAAATTGAAGTTTTTTTGGAAAAAAATTGAACATTAGTTTATTTAATTTAAGCCCCCTTCGCATAACAAAAAACCCACATCTCTAAATTATCTAAATCAATTAGAAAAAAATTAAAAATTATTTCTAAAGTAATTAATAAATTGCCTTTATTGTTCTTTACGCATGTTTGTTATTCAAAATAAAATTGTGTTTAAAATTCGTGCTTTAGTCTTTTCGATATGACCTTTAAACAAGTTTCTCGAACGCAGCTGTTGCATTTTGGCCATATGAAGTCGTACGATTTTTAGAAATCAGTTTGTTGTCAGCTGTGCTCGGTGACGAACCGCTTGAAATTTTTGAGCCAGTAAAGTAAACGTGCTTTAATTTGTTTATAACAAATAATTAATACTTTTAGTGTGCTTAAAATGATTGTATATCATCGTTCAGTTGGGCATAAGGTAAATACAATTTTTTAGAAACTAGATAACACATCACAGGACTTTTATAATTATCAAAAAAAAAGAAAGAGCAATAACCGCAGATAACAATTTTTAAAATCAAAAACAAAGCTTAATTAAAAAACTGTTTTTATAACATGGCTTTGTCATTGAGAAATTGTTAGTTTAATTTTAAATTGATATAAAAAAAATTATATGTGGGGGTACAAGTCTTAACATTTGGGTATTTGTTACTTTTAAACACATTAAATAAAATATAATGATAAGGGATGCAATTATTATTAATATATCTTTGTTGATAGTGGTGAAAAAAAAATTAAACCTTATTATTATTTATAAACATGCAGGCTAACATCTCTACTTGTCATTAAATAGTCAAATAAAATATTTTATTTACACAACACGCACAAAGAACTATTTTTAATCATGTGAAGTGAAACTTCTTTGCTGAGGGCGTAAATGCCGATCGTATGAGGGGAATAGTTGGGTACGTGGTGAGGGAAATTTAATGATAAGGCACCATTCGCAAAATTTGGGCCAATAAATTAATTCATTAATTTAATAGTCGTTTTCTCTCACTCGCATCTACGAAATCGTTGTATCTTTTCGCTCCCTTCCACTCATTGCCATGGTAAATACGTTTTTTCAACATAAAAACGATACTAACTGAACTAAATTTAATTATTTGATTCGAAAGCAAAAAGATCATTCAAGGCAAATCGATAGATACGAAGATGTGCGCGTTCGAGCGAAAAGTGGCACATTTCCGAGCGAGGGAGGCAAATGAAGCGCGACGCGGAGCGGCGCGCTTCATTTTCCCGAGATCGGAATGTGCCACTTTGAGCTCGAATGTGCACACTCGGCTTTAAGCACGATTCACAATAATTAATTTACTTTCTTCGACGGCTAACTTCATACTGTCAAAATTTCGTTAACTGTGGGCCGTATTGGCAAATTCTGAAAATTATATATTTTGCAGTAAAAAACTTAACAAATGCAATATGAAAAAAATTAATTCCTGCCCTGATAGCTATCCCGGATTTTTTAAATTATTTTTCTGGTGTTCAGACATAGGCAATAAACAATTGAAATGCACAAATACGGCCGTATTGGCAAATTCGGAAAATTATATATTTGGCAGTAAAAAACTTAACAAATCCAATATGAAAAAAATTAATTCCTGCCTTGATAGCTATCCCGGATTTTTTTAATTATTTTTCTGGTGTTCAGACATAGGCAATAAACAATTGAAATGCACATATACGGCCGTATTGGCAAATTCGGAAAGTTATATATTTGGCAGTAAAAAACTTAACAAATCCAATATGAAAAAAATTAATTCCTGCCCTGATAGCTATCCCGGATTTTTTTAATTATTTTTCTGGTGTTCAGACATAGGGAATAAACAATTGAAATGCACATATACGGCCGTATTGGCAAATTCGGAAAGTTATATATTTGGCAGTAAAAAACTTAACAAATCCAATATGAAAAAAAATTTAAATTTCCCGCCCTGATAGCTATCCCGGATTTTTAATTATTTTTCTGGTGTTCAGACATAGGAATAAACAATTGAAATGCACATATACGGCCGTATTGGCAAATTCGGAAAGTTATATATTTGGCAGTAAAAAACTTAACAAATCCAATATGAAAAAAATTAATTCCTGCCCTGATAGCTATCCCGGATTTTTTTAATTATTTTTCTGGTGTTCAGACATAGGGAATAAACAATTTAAATGCACATATACGGCCGTATTGGCAAATTCGGAAAGTTATATATTTGGCAGTAAAAAACTTAACAAATCCAATATGAAAAAAATTAATTCCTGCCCTGATAGCTATCCCGGATTTTTTTAATTATTTTTCTGGTGTTCAGACATAGGGAATAAACAATTGAAATGCACATATACGGCCGTATTGGCAAATTCGGAAAGTTATATATTTGGCAGTAAAAAACTTAACAAATCCAATATGAAAAAAATTAATTCCTGCCCTGATAGCTATCCCGGATTTTTTAAATTATTTTTCTGGTGTTCAGACATAGGCAATAAACAATTGAAATGCACATATACGGCCGTATTGGCAAATTGGAAAATTATATATTTGGCAGTAAAAACTTAACAAATCCAATATGA